>NW_019773515.1:30442-141231 GCF_001039355.2 Lingula anatina
TATTTTCAAAAAAAAAAAAAAAAAAAAAAAAAACATCAAAACTCACAAAGTCACCAAAAAAACTAACATCATGTAATACTATCATGACCATAAATAATGCATATGCAGGGTTTATGGTTTCATTTTACTTAATGTTGTACATACCTGCAGTTACAGTACATGTCTGCTTCCTTCGGCTTATCTCTCTCTCTGATTTTTCACCGTTATCCACTTGTCCTTTTTCTTGCATATAACACAAATATCAGGCAAATGATGTCTTGAACCAGTAAAAGCTGGAGATGAAGAGCAAAATTTTTAGTACCTTTGTTTATGTTTCTACCTGACTGTAAAATTTAATCTGTTACTAGTACAGGGATTTTTGTGTCATACACAAACACATGAATATTATTCTATAAATCATTATCGCACGTAGTAGTTAGGAAGCCTTGTAATGTATATATGAGTAAAAACCTTACCCTTTCTTTCTATCTTTCTCGCTTGCTGGACATGTATTTATCTGTGTAGTATCCCTTGTAAAACATGAGACTAGTGACCCAGATTAGGCATTGCGTGAAATTAGCAAAGACAGTTTGGTCCATACATGTGCAGATTTAAATCCAATTACGTCCTATGATTGGACAATGCGTCCTAAGCACCACCATGTTTAACCCTATGCTTTGTAACCTTGCATTACTTAGTGTGGGTGCTTGAAACTGAACACCGTTTTCTTGTGCAGCTTTCGTCGAAGGAACTCTGTGGATACCGGTGGCAAAATACTCATTCATATTTGTTCTGAATCGACTGTCCATCAGCGTGATGTGGGAGTTAAACAACATCTCTCAGGCTTCAGATTTTGCCTATTGGGGCATTTTTTTTTTCTTTTTTTGTATGTGTGCCCATCTTGCTGCCTAGTTTATATTTTCTAGTTATAGAGGATGGATTTACATTTTCTACAAAGCTCCTATCATACATTCACATTTATTGAAAGAAGATCATTATAACTGCTTCTTTCACAGAAACCACAGAACTCTTCAAATACATATACAAAATAGCTTGGGCTTTATTCATGATTGCAACAAATGGACAGCTAAAAAAGACAAAAAAAAAAATAGAACTTTGCAAGCTCTATCCAATTATTTTGCTCGTTAATAATTTTATACCTAAGAGCATGACTTAATGAGCATGAATTTGGTGCAAATCTCATATTTTTAAAGTATGACTAACCCACATACTTTAAAAATATGAGATTTGCACCAAATTATATTCAGAATTAATATGATAATGTATTTAAAAATACTAGGCTGCCATTGGCATGAAATTAACTTGCTATATTTCCAGCTGAACCTGCAAGCTTCAGAACACCATATAATTAACACAATTATTTTGTGGGATGAATATTAAAGAAGCTGCATCCATTCTCACATACATTTAAAGTTGAACGAACTACTTGAAAATACTCCAAATTTTTAACTACAACCATCCATTAAATCTAATCAAAATGTATAAGAGAAATTATACTGAACAACTTCTTAAGGGTTGAATTCTGCTATCAAAAGCATAATTCAGGCTTTAGAAGGGTTTTCTTTTAAAGAGAACGTCCATAATAAGCACTGAATCATCAATCCTTTCACTTCTTACAATTTTCTTGACTGAGATGGGGAAATTTTGTAGGGTGGATATCTTCTAGTGAGAAGAATTGATCATTTTTTTTTTTCAAATGCAAATAGGCAATTGTCACAATCAACCGAGTTAAATATAATGAGCCCAGATGCATCAATACAATGTAATAATCATTCAAATACTTTCCAAACAACAGTGACATGGTTACTTGGGGTTGAATAAATTTTAAATGGAAATTTTACTACATGTACATTTGTTTCAAATCATCTACATATTGACAAGGAACAGTCTTAGACTGCATTACCAGAAATTTAGATTGATCCATCTGGATCGACCTAACTCCCTGGGTGTTAGATCAATCCACATGGATCGACACAGCTCCCTGGGGGTTCACGCTAAATTGCTGTCAACCGAGCGCACAACAGTTAATTACCCCCTTACAGCTTATAGTTGGCAGAACAGATATTTAAGCCGGTTAAGCGGACACCAATCTAGTGAGACTCCTCAGGAGGATAGATTGATCTAAATATCTATGGGAATGGGGTCTTACAGATTTTTTGATCACTGATTTAGTGTGAGTGCCTCATTTTGACACCAAATATTACAATAATACTATTTTCACTGCCATTTTTGTCTTACCACTTTAATAAGAAAAAGGACTTTTAAATAACAACTATTTGTTTGAAAAACAAAGCAAATTAACCTCAAAGCCACAGTTAATGTAGTACTAATAATATCCTATTTGAATTTTTACATTCAGTAATGAAATAACCGTGACCCTGAATTTTAAAGACTTGAAAAAAGAAGCAAGTATGGAAGGCAAAAATTAAATCTTAATGTTACAATGTCTTTACCTTTTGTACTTTGCACAGTATACCAAATACAACAAAGTTATGTAACTTATCATACAATATAATAACAAATTTAAAATGTCTTAAAGCTCCCACCAATTTGGGAGACATTGTACCTAGGCAGTAATAGCTGATTTTTTGGTACCCAACATCCCAACAACAGTGTCACACTTAAAAAAGAAACTGATAGAAGAAAACTACCATTCTGCTCCGCAGACATGAAGTAAATAAAATCTGAAGCATTTTCAACAAAATATATAATATTATATATTTACAACCACTGGCATGGGTTAAAATCATGTTTTCTTATCAAAAGCATTACCTCTGGACCACTAAATATGTATAGATGGCCACAAATCATTAAGCTGCTGCCTTAAACTCCTCAAACGTGTACAACAAAATGTCACCTCTGACCCAAATAACCTTGTCATTATCTGTAAATGCTCTTTACAAAAAAAAAAAAAAAAAAAAAAAAAAAAAACTTGGCTTGTTTTCAAGCAGAAATGTCCATAATATCCACACAATCTGACCAGTATAACATACAAAATCATAGTGTACATCATTGACTATGCTGAAAATTACAACTCATTACATTGGGAAGCCTAAGTGACTGTAAAGGAAGGGTATAGAAAGACACCAGACTCATGTACAAATTGGCAAGAAAATACCTTTTAAATTTAGCAAAAAAAGTTTGATTATTCTGCCTTAAGCATATACTTAATTGTTGTAGAATAAAATGCTGAGGCATTTTTTTTCTTCAACACAGACTTTCTTTTATCTTTACCAATCCCAGTTGAATTAAAAGATGATGGAGAAGACACTGCAGCTGTCCTCCCGCTTACTGTACATGTTCAAACTCAAAAATTCTACAGTCCACTTCCCTGCCTTTGGTTAAAAGTTTTTGGTGAAAATAAGATAATAACAGCTTCTATATCAACAGGTTGTCAGTTTTAGAGACAAAAGAAGCCAAAAACTCAAGCATTCGGTATTCCAAATCCTACCAAAATCTTATAAAGCTAATTTTCAACCCCTCCATTATCAGAAAAACATACAGATTACCAATAAAAGATATGCCATTCACAGGTTTAATGTAATTTTCATCTAACCTTGTGTTCCTTACATTTCTTGTCAATTGTCTCCAGCAAGTCACAAACATAGATGTCACCCCTCTCAAAGATATAACATAATAAGGTCTTTTTTTACAGTTAAGTCTATTGACTGCAGATTTTGTTTCACAGAGGGCTTGGTCCAAATATTGCACTAAGTGTGGTAAATTGAGCATGTGATGAATTCTTAGGGGGGAATACCTTGCAAATACTCACAAAGCACATTATCTGGCACATAGTATAAAAATGATAAGATTTTCTATGTGTCACGGATACAATTTCATTCAAATTTTGTGAACAAATAATTGGCAATAAATTAAAATATGTAACAGATGTGGTTTTGGAGTCAAAATATTTTTTGGAGATTTCTGCCATTTCTCCGACTCGGAACATCTATCTACATAATTTCAAGGCATTGTTTATCTATCAAGAGGATACAAACTATACTTTAAATTATTCTGATGAGACACAGTTCAGATTTTATCAACAAAAATGTGGATTTAGCCTTTTCTTTAAATGGTTTTCTGACTTTTATATCTCTGTATCAAAAACCTTAAACAAAAAGCCTTCAACAATCCTGTACCATCACTGAAAATTTTATGATTGTCTATCAAATGATTAACAAATAGTGTTTGAAACAAATTGTGATCCTGTTCCAACTTAAAGAAACCACCCACTAAAACACTGGGGCAGAACTCCATTGATACTGCCAGAAAAGCTTGAAAGATAGTGAGCTGTGCAATGCACATTAAAATCAAGGCATGAGTAAGCTCAGCATCTGTGTTTTATAACATGGGCACATTTGACACAAAGAAAGCCTGAATATGTAGTTACTCTGTGAAGATATTATTTTAAGTAAACTGTTAGTAAAAAAAAAAAAATAAATAAATAAATAAATAAATAAAAAATAAATAAAAATAAAAATTCTTTTCCCAACACTGGTCAAAGAGATATCCATTGTTTTCAAAACTTACATAATACTGGTGTCCATTTCTTAATATGTTTACAAAATACAAATACACAAGACAGCTTTAACCACCCTCATTTAAGTTATATCCCAATTCAAACACCATTAAAATTTTTATTTTAGACCAACAGTAGAATTTTAATATATCAATCCTTCTCATAACCATAAATCTGAGTAAAATGTATACTATTCATCTTTCCTCTTGACAAAATGGTGCATGAAAATAGACTGACACACCTTTGTTACATAAGATTCTTAGTTCTTATGCTTTTGCACTGCTTTAAAATAGGTGATAATAAACCTCATAACCTTGGTAAACAAGCTTTACTTGACGTATGAAGGTAATTTGACATGATGAAGTATTAGAATAAAACGTGACAAAAACAGTTTGTGAGTAGCATAAACNCACATCTGTGTCTGTACATAAAAAAGAGAGACAAAATGCCAGAGTAATTTCTCCACTCTACCTCTGAATTGGGAGTCCAATACCCCTGAATGACATGTCTCTTGAAATGATTGTGTAGAAAATCTTCCTCTGTCATTCACAAAGATAAAATACAAATTAACATAAGTATATCTATTTGCAAAAAAACTTGATGTTTGCCATAAGCGATTCTCAATCTTCTCAATACATAGGCAAACTTGATTTGAAAAGAGATGACATTGAATCTACTTCTTAATTTTGGATGTAAGATAAACATAATGAATGAGCCTTACACCCAGAAGCAAGGTATTCCCCACCTAAAGTCAGATGCAACAGCAGCATGCGGCAACACTCATGTTTTGTTCATTCCAATTACAATTTATGTCATTACTTTTAATTCTGCAAAACATACTTTTTATTTGGAAGAGTCTCCATTAGAGAATTAGAAAAATTATACGGGGAGATGATCAGCAAAAAGAAAATCAAATGCCATGTTTCCACTCCTTATTTTATTGAAAGCCACTTGGCTTATCTGTTAAGCCAAATGTCTTCTTATCTCTCCAAAACTGGCCAGGTCTTTTTTTCTGACACAACCATTGAGAGAAAGAGAGAGAGAGAGAGGGAGAGAAAGAGAAAGAAAGTAAGAGACAAAGATGAGACGTACACAAACATGCTGCACAATTATTCATGTCCTAATGCTACTAGATGTGATAACATTTCATCACAATCACGCATATCACAGTTTCACCAACGATATCTTCCTCTTTCCATTTTTCTGCACAGGAGCAAGCCAATTTCCTATTTCAAACAACCATTCATTTCCTCTTGGCATGTAACATCTCCATTAACAGAGTCTGTTCTGGTACATCCCCATGAAGGTGTCGATAGTACAGATATTCCTCAACCCGTATACTCAACAATCGAATCTCAGACATTCGCAGCAATAACTGTCCAAATTTATCCTTAAAGTCTGGGTTAAACAGCATACTGTACTCCAAAAGGGTCGCGTTAATCCGCTCTTGGCATTGTTCGACATAACGCTGCTCCAAGACACCGTTTACATCTATAACAGACAAAGGTGAACTATTAAAACTTGAAATATCTTATAATCGAAGTTTTGGAGAAAATAAATATAAAATTCTATATTCTTTCTAAAATACAGCACTCAAAAATAAAAAAAAAGGTAAAAGCTTTTGATAAATTTAAAAATTCCCCCTAAAAAAATAGTACAATGAAAATCATAAATTGACAAAGGGTGGTACAAAATTCAACATTTAAGCAGGAATACACAAAGATTATCAATTTATTAAAAAAAACTATACAAAGCTTTAAACTTCAAAAATTACTATACACAAATTTTCCAGCTGATCTCTAATTGATGTTGTGGTGTACATCGATCAGTTCACTGATGGGGATTTTAAATTCCAAAATAATCAATTCACTTTGCTATTTTAAAATGCAGTTTTTCAACAGTGATATCAATATCTTTACTTAGAAAGGATGTCAAATACCTGATATATGAAAACCTGTCATTACATATGAAAGCCCACGAAATGGCATTTTAATGAGTCCTGGGCATATTTTGCCAAATATTACCTCCAAGCAATCACATTTCCTTGCAAAACAAATTTAATCTGTTTTTACTCAAGTGTTCCATTTCTAATATGTTTTGTCTTTTAACACTTTTCTTTTGGGTTGTGCAAAAGTTCATCCAACGGGCTCATTCCCATTGAAACTACCTGTCTATATAAATTGATTCATCTCTGTGGGGACTCTCGCTAAATGTAATCAGTTTGCCTGGCTTACCTGGATTGAGCAATAACAGGTATTTAAGACACAGGTATTCATTGTGATCCAGTTTCAGCTCCTGGAACTTTTTGACTAGATCTGACAGGCGGTTCTTGATATCTACTACATCGAGGGAGTTCATATACTCTGCCCTTAGCAGTTGCCCTGTTGGCTGAAATGACAAGGAAAAATGTCTTTATATATCCACATTCTGTGTGTGTGAGCAAAATGAAGAGAGCTTGAACACCTTAAAAATAACACCTTTTATCCCCCCTCCGGAGTTATATAGTCTGTGTGATATGCTCTGAGGAGGACTGTGGTGGGATTTCAAGAGGGTGGGGAAAAGGATGAGGTTTCTAGCCAAAATGTACAGTTTTTTTTTTTAAGTTACATGTATATCCAGAATTTTGCTAAGGAAGAGGGAACAAGCATATAATATTGCATTGCTTAAAAACAGTACAATTCTACTATAATATATAGATGCAATTGCTACGTTTTGTCCCCTCCCCCTTTATTTGTATTGGGGGAGGGGCAGATGGTGCACTTTATGATTAGGGGTGAAGTGTCTACTGTGCTGCCCCCACTCTCACCTCTAAAAAATTCTGCATTAGATGCACTGTCTTAACAATAAACTAATGTGAATACAATAAGATTAAAGCTACTGCACAAAAATGGTTCATAACCAAATGCAGGGAATCAAAGACACTAAAACCAATACATAACCAATGAGGGATGGCATGCTATCTTACCAGTACTATATCAGATGGCCAACTTTTGTTTTTCATTTGTTTAAAAAGGAAGTCCATAATCAACAGCTCACTCCACGAGTTCTGAAGCAGCTTCATCTGATCTTCAACCTGAAATAGTATATATATAACATAAGCAGCTGCAATAATAGCAAAATGTTTTTTTTTAATCTGTAATTTGTAGCAGTGAGTGTTTATCAACTAGGACAGTGCATAATCACAATGCTCAAAGAAAACAATACCTGTTAGACTTTAATGCAGCAAAAAAATTCATCTTCCAAAAATTTTCTCCTAATCACAAAGGTTTACTATGCGCAATAAAGTTGAGAAAATTACACACTACACACATGCATTGTCTATATGTGAAAGCCCAGTTTTAAGATGCTAACACAACTACCACTCAACAACTTTCTTATCCAGATCACTGCTCCTATAATTTCAATCACATTTTTTTGCATATTTGTGGCCAAAACATCTCTAACAGAAAATCTGCAAAACAATATACTCTAAGAACCACCACAGGTGCAACCCTAGCTGATTTTGTATCTTGTAGGAATTTTTAGTACTACTGATCAATTATCAGGCAAAGATGAAGATGCCAGGTATTCATGTTACAACAAAGAAATGTGTGCATCTTTTTATTTTGAATCTCATAAAACATCAGAAATACCTCCTGACATTTTCAAGCCTTTTCTAAAAAAACAACAAGCAGACAAATCTCATCAAATAAGGTGTTTCATGGCATCAAACAAAGAGACCCAGTAACCATAAATTCAGTGTTCCTCAGTCCAACAAATCGTCACTGCACTTTTTTCAATTTCTTACACTTAAACAATACAACCTTTGGCCAACATGAATGTCAGGTAAAGTGATATATTTAAGGGATGAACAGTTTTTTTTTTTCAGTCTTATAGCACATAATTGTGCCTAGCGTACCTTTAAGTCTTTGAAGAAAAGAGCTGCCCTGGCCCAGTCCACTAATAAAAACAGCATCTGATCAGCCAGCTTGCACAGAATCATCAATAAAGGCTGGACATCCCCAGAAGCAACCTTTGGGATCTGATCCAGAAGAAAGTTAATTACTTTATTCTCCTTTGTTCTATCTCTCTCTGCTTCAATTTTTTGTAAATCTTTCATTAGCTGAGGCAGTTGTGGTAAATATTGCTGCTGTTGTGGCTGACGCTGTTGTTGCTGCTGTTGTTGCTGACGCTGTTGTTGCTGTTGCTGTTGATGCTGGTGTTGTCGTTGCTGCTGCTGTTGTTGTGGTGGTGGTTGGGATTGCTGGTTTAGGTGTGGGACTTGCACCTGTGGCGCCATCTCTACATGACTGTGGGCAACAGGATGTGATAGAAGTCCAGGAGAATACTGAGAGGAGGGAAAAGAAGCCATTCCTTTGGAAGAGTCTGCCATGAAAATGCCCGTGGAGTCCATCTCTCCCTTCGGACCAACTTGGCCACCATTCATATTTAGCATTATGGGGCTAACCTGGTCGCGACTTTGGTCTTGGTCGTACAATGCCAAGCTGTCATTTATTGCTAACTGGCAGGAATTGAGAGAACCACTGCGTTGCCGGACCTGTTGCTGCTTCATGGCACGGTCTCGTTTATACATAGGTCCGAATTTATTTCTTCCTCCTCTCATTCTGTCCTCCCGTACAGCTATAAAGTTAAATTGAAAATTATTATTAAATATTATTAAAAAATGTATGTTCTTTGCTTGAGCATGCCTAAAACTGCAATATGGCCATTCTCAGTAATTCTTTCGGCTGCACAATAGCCCATTTTGGGTAAGAGTTGGAGGATTGCATCTGCTATTTTGATTTTTTTAAAAAGGTAATGGATAGAGGAAAATTAAATTTGGAGTATGGATGCTGGGCAAGTGCAATTGCACAAAAAAAGACTTGATTCTTGAAAAGATAAGCTGACTGTGGGTGAACATTAACAAGAGTAGGAAACTACTTAAATTAAATTGTAATTAAAAATAAATATTTCAGATATTTTTAGAAATATGGAACTCTAAAAAATCCATGTAGATGAACCATTTGATAAAATGGAGGACATTTAGGTGTAATCTCTGAGTGACACTTAACAACAATGCTGAATTAAAAAAATGTTATAAACATGACCTGTGCCCATTTTCAGACATCTCATTTTTCTTTCATCATATTTCTTTTTAAGAAAAATTGAAAGATGAGATGCACCAGGAATTTCACAGAAATATTTTATGCAGATAAGATCTTTAATCTTTTATTAGTTATTCATGCTAGTATGTAGAGTTGGTTTAATTGAGCAGCACGCATTATCTACTGTGGCATTCTGCCACTTCAACATGTTAAAATCTGACAGAAATCATGCGGAAACAGTACCTTCTAACTTCATTCCAACTAGTAAGCATTTCTGAAATCTACAATATGGACAGCGTTTCCTCTGACTTTTGTCTATGTGGCAGCTTTGGTCATCTACGCAAGAGTAGACTTTTTTATTCTGGACTGTGCGCTTGAAAAAACCTGCAAAGAACAATTGAGCAATTGAGCACAAAGCCAATACTGTTCATAAACCCAGAATTTTATAGTATTTAAAATATGATGATGAATGTGTTCAATAACAATAACTGGTTCTATCTGCTTCATTTCATATCATTATTGTAAAACGGGAGAAAATTAATTGATAATAAGGTTTCCACAGAAAACACACATGCTCTGGTAGTCTACTGACAAAGTAAATCTATTTCTAGAAACACGTATCTCCTATTATAAACCCTTTAAAACTAATTAACAACATTTCATTGAAAAATATGTCCAAGTCAACTAAGTGCAAATTAACTCTAACTTCTTAAATAATTAGCAGGTTTTTATTACAACCGTTTTGAGCATCTGTACTCCATGGTGGGCTGTAATACACTTCCACTGACACATTTTGAAATAAAAGATTGAATATCAAAGGCCTAGGAGTTTAAATCATGGGTTTTTATCTGACACTTTTTTAAAAAATGTCCCAGACTTACAATAACAGGCATATTAATATTAACAAAATGGTGGCAAAAATGAATTTTCCTGAAAATGCTAACACTTTTCCGCTGAATCACCAAGGTCTACCATGGCAAAAATTGTCAACAAACTTACATGAACTGTGAACTGTTTTTTCCATTCTTCACTTCTCATTTTTGGGCTACTCTTGTAATTCGGATGAGCAGATAATTTCATTTGTCACAGTAAAAAGTTAGAAATTAACAGCATAAATATCCGAAACAATGAGAAATTTGCTTTAATTTCAAGGAGACTAGAAAACATCTTTTTTCACTACATTAAGCCCTTGCACGCACTGGATGCCTTCAGGACACATTTTATCACATGTTGTGACACTTGCAAATTGTTGTGTGAGGGATCTACTTGGCTCGAGTTAACTAGGAAAAAATCCTGGAATCATGATAAAACACACTACTAGCTCTCTTTTGTCACATGTACAAGCTGTGTGTTGCCTTAATCGGCCAGGCAAGCTTCTTTGTCAATATGATATTTTTTCCTCTTCATTTACCTTTATTGCTGTCATAGTTTTTTAATCAATCAACCCCATGAACTATTTCACATGTTACTAGCGCGTGGTTCATCTTAAGGCCACACAAGCATGTTTTTGTTTCTTACTAGCCAAATGAAATCTATCCACAATATGACTGAAAGGATGGCAATTTTTTCATATCTATAGAAATTATAATTTCAAAAAGGAATAAAAAGGGATAACAACTCTTTGTAAGAAATCCATATTTTATAATAAATACATTGTAAACAACTCATAAAAATATAATACATTCTATTAAACCACAAAAATGGCAGTTATAGCAATTATTCTGAAATCTGTGCTTGTCATCTGACCACGTGACCTCCATAGATGGCAATACTCTGTAGTAATCTCTTAAGAGATTTATTACCAAAAACTTTTGAAAAAAAAAGGACTAACTCTGAATCTAGAAATGGATTCATTAACCGTTGGTTAGTATGGGAAATTGTTGTTAACCCCTGGAAAATTCATTTTTTGGCCAAAATGAACAGTGGTTATCCTTTTAGGCAACTGGTGAAAATACTAAATTAGAATTTAAAACCATGGGATCATGATTGTTCACAAATCATAACAACAGTACATCCCTTGCTAAACTGTACTTACTTAATTATTTTAAATAATTATTTTTCAATACTGTGCACACCAAACATACCACAATATTAGGCATATTGTTTTTTAATTTGATCCTTGAGACATAACTAAACCTTCAAAACAATAGTTTTAAAATTCATATTACGACCTTTTGACATCGTCTTTCATTGATGATTCTTTGGCAACTGCCAATGCTGATGTTTCCCTGGCAATTGACATGTTAGTGGAATTAGCCAGAGCTGATATTTTGGCCTCATACACCAATGGTCAAACTCAAATTGTTACAGAATGTCTCTGTTGTCGGGTCCGACATAAAGATCATATGAAGTCGTATGACGTAATGTCTTGTAGTCTAATAGCTCGAGTAATGCGGCAGTCTCTGTGTATGACGCCGAGGTAAAGAAATTAATTATACAATTAAAGGTAGTTAAAGTTTGCGTCATGGACCATACATGTAGATAAGGAATAAGGATATAAGCAATACCTTGAGAGAGATTGGGGAGTCATGTAGAAGGAAGCAGCAGAGGAGGAGATTGGAAGCGACGGAGTACGGAGCTGACGAGTTAAGAGTTGGAGACTTCATTTAGAATATGTAGTTACCGAGCGTCAACGAATAAATCATTTAACTGGTCATTATGTGGATTTGGGTTTTCTTCGCGCGACCTTACGTAAATCTGACACGAACCGTGGAATCTTTGGATTGCGTTATCCACCAAGTTAGTCTAAAACGTGATGTCCTATTTCGAGCCCACGCTTGAATTAAGCGTACAAAATTATATAAGTTTAGGACATTCGTCATAGGTATATGTAAAAGGTTCATTACACTGTAACATTGTAGAGTGCTTGTTACCGTTGATTTGTCCCGTATCCATCACTCATTACACTGACTACCCACTCAGGAATTACAAAGAATTTTAAAGTCTTCTCCCTTGAATCAACCAGCTTCCAGTTACAGTTCAACTGTTGCTTGATAAGGCCAAAATGAACAACTAAGTACTAGTAGTGCTCCCTTTTCACACCAAATGTAAAGTTTATGGCATCGCTCCAATTTCACCGGTCCCAAACATGTAATTCTGCTAGACCATAGAGAATTTCACTTCCTTTTGATAGTTACAGATTCCTGTGATGTCATTGATTGTACCTTGTATGTGAAGGTGTTCATCAATTCTATATAACAGAATTTACATTTAAGTATACACACTAAGTATTAACCTATTTCAATATGGTACCTATGTAATTGTTTGGTCATAGTCTATGTAAAATTGTGCTAGAACTGATAAAGATTATTATTATTATTATTATTATTATTATTATTATTATTATTATTATTATTATTATTATTATTATTATTATTATTATAAAGAATCTGAATCTGAATCCTTTTACAATCTCCCAATGTACCGATCAAACGTGATCCAGTGCTACGGTGATGTGGAGCAGATGGGCTCCATTTAGATGGTTCTTTAATAAAGATTATGAAATCATCTAATTTATATGCAAGGGATTTGGAGTTGCTTCCTGGACCAAGCAATGTAGCTCACAGTTGTAATAAATCGTTGTGTGAACCCTAGAGTCACTCCTCCCACTACTCTGTAATAGACCAATGACATCTCAGATGTGGTTGTCACGTGACTCAACATGTAATCAGCGCGATAACACAAGACACCAGCAGGTCGCTATTTTACTGAGAAGTGTCAAGACATAGGAAGAAACTTATGAAAGTTGAGACATGGATGTTAAGCGGTTCTTGGTATCATCACTATTTTTAAAGTAATATCCAGTCTAAACAGTATACCACTTGACGTTAAAAGGGCCTCTCACTAGGAAGGATACTGAGTAACAGCCCGATTCATTTCTGTGCTCCTCTCTAACTTAATTGTCTGAGGTGAGTGCAAATACAACATGACAAATGTAGTCCATGAAAATAAGTTAGTGCGCACTAACTCTACGGGACTCAGATAACAGACTAACACACCTCCTCCTAGCATTGAGTAGAATACTGTACAGAGAAGCTGGTGATTATATGAGTACTAGTACATCAGAAATAAGAGGAAGATTGTAGCGACAGTATTTACCATGTTTTTATGTCACTGTTGCATTGCTTTCTAAGACATTTCCTGTGCATAAACAACCCTATCTCTTACTTACGATTTGTCCTGGCACATCCTCTTTGTAAGAATCTCAACTTTGCAATATAAGGTTTTTGTGACTTCCCGTACTCAAGAGTCTTCAACTCAGCATTACAATGGTAGAGCACCTCTTGCATACCCCAGTGGCTATCTAATCTATTTTTGAAATAATTTATTGGCTCCGTATTCACCACTTGTTCTGGTATCACCATGTGTTTTCTTGTCTTGTATAGCAGCATTCACATTAAATATGGCAACCCACTTAAAAGCTTGCTGTCTAATCCCCGACACTGAATAGATTCCCCGCGGGGATTATGCAACAAACATTCAAGTGGGTCGGCCATATTTGATCTGCGTGCTAGTTCATCTGCTGTTGGGAATACGGCCTATGAAGTCATTTACTGCCATTTCTTTTTAAATCATCTAAGATGATAGCCATTGTGCCTTCACTTTGATATAGGTAACACCACAGCAAATTTTTTTATATCCTACCTTTACAACTTTCACAGGTAAGAAGACCATAGTGGTACCCGGATACTTTGTCTCCACAAACTGGACACAGCTCGGCTATGGGACCCTTCACATCATGGTTGAAGTTGAAGTCATCCATACTGACAGAGGTGGCTAAAATACAAACAAGAATGTCTTGTTAGCAAAGTTAACAACAGAAATGGCAGTTGCAATTGTGACAGACAAAAAAAAATGCCAAATATTTATCCAAGTCTGTAAGAACACATTAAAGGGATTAAGAAAAAGACTTAGGGAATGTAATTTCAACAATTCATTACTAAAAATAAGCAAAATCTCACTTTTTTCATTTATTAATTTTGATCCCTTTATTTTATTTATTTCTATTTAATTTTTCATTTAATTTATTTTTGATTACATTTATTTATTTAATTTTTTAAAAAGGTGGAAAAAGAATGCTAAGATAAAAAGTTATGACTGTCATTTGATAACTGTTGAAAATGTACGTTTAATGCAACATAATTCAAAGAACAATTCACAAAACACACATCGAACTGTGCTGGCACTTTCCTAATTTAATCATGATAATTAAATTTAGTGAGTGCTCAACTTAGTTACTTGACTTAATTACCCCCTAGCTGTCAGACAATTAAGCTGATTCCACTGACTGCACTTAGAGAGAATCCCCCGCAGAGTTGGACCGACCTAGATGGTACAATGTCCGAATCTGAATGGGCCCCAAGATCTGGTACCATTATCGAGAGCTGTGATGGAAGTATTGTATCATTAAGATAAAGTATGTTAATAATACTTCAAATGGATCACTAACAACTTCAGCAATCTACCTTATCATCCTAGATGTCCAAACAAAGTTGACCTGCTGTGCCCTTTACAAGCCATAGTCATGGGGTCAACAATCCACAGCAATTATGCAATAGGATGCCAAATGTATAGGATATTTTAACTGACTACAGTACCTGACTGAACTTATATAGCTGGGTTACTGCATTTTGCTAGTTTGTTTAGTGTAATAATCATGCATGTCAGCACAAAGACAAACCATAACAATGTGATTATTTAACATGTAAATCATGTTCCTTTTCATTAAAGTTTTTTTAACTTACACAAAGCCAAATAACTCCAATCTAATGCAGAGAATGACAAACTAATGCTATGACTACCAAAAAATTTCCCTTATATCCTTTAATTTTGCCATACACAATTATTTTTTGAAGAACCATCAACCTTTGTCATCTCCGTAAAAACTACCGTCTGCCACCATGATGACATAACTGCTTTCCAATATAATTAATTTTCACATAAATAATTCACTGCCGAGGTATGATACATCTACCCTATAAATTGCTATATGAAAACCTTCCTTTCAAATGAATGAAAAATGTTGAAAATATGGTAAGACAGGATGAAAAAAATGAAGAAAATTAGGGAATAACTTAGGAATATATGTCTTTAATAAAAAAAAAACATTGTGATTAATATTATAACAATGAAGAAGAAGAAATAGAATTTGCTACATGAAATAATGTCATTATGTAGCTAGCTGTTACATCAGATAAGGCACGGAACTGTTTACAGGCACTAAGCCAGACAGAAGTCGGCGATAGCATCCCATATTCAGCATCTCACTTATTCAGGATGTTTACAACATGACGTAAGATTAAAGTTCACACTGTCTGGTGTCTGTGAGCGCAGACAGCCGTGAACGCAGAGAGCGAAGAGCAATGTTCAGACATGCGCACGTTACGACGTTCAACTACAAGCCAGCCTTTGGTGACATATCATCGATCTCCACAGAGCCTGTATTAGCAAGCTGCTTCACCTACCGTGACTGTCAAAGCACCATTATCAATTCTTAGTTTACCATGATGTGATGTCTTTTTCACATATCAAATGTCATCTATTTTCATGCCACCCCCTCCCCCCCCCCCAAAAAAAAATTATAATAATATTTTTTTCCTTAAAATTTCTGGATACAAAGATATGGTAATGCTGTACACCATTTTAAATATTCATTTATATATTCATTCATTCATCATTATTACAATTATTATTTTCGATCATTTCCGGTTCGAAAAACCTGTATGTTAATATACAATATTGCTCTGTGTTTTAAAAGCCAACTAAAAAGTTACTGGTAAGGATTCCTTATGTACTTTTACATGGAATGAACACTGCATACACTTATGATATTACCTTGGCATAGAGCACAGGGCATAAGTATTACCAAGAATTCATAGCACATACTACATAACCACACTGTGCTCTCTCTAACATATATATAACACCATGACAGACACTCAGCTAAGGCAGACAAAGTGCTTGCTTCTTCTTGAACTTCCCTGTTACAGGCTGGCTCTTACTTGTGCAATTATTTTTTTTATCCAAATCTAGTTGCCCAGATTATCTAAGGCCCCATTCACAACAGATGATCCAGGAAGTAACTGGTCTGTAGATCAAATATGGCCAAACCCCCCCCCCCCCCCTTAAAAGCAATGTTGTATAATTCTCTTTTGATCTCCCTGCCTTCTTGCAGATCTATTAGTCCGCAGCTCAACTTGTTCTGAAAGCACCCTAAGCTAGTCACAGTTTGAAATTATATTCAAAGTTCACCCCTGTCATATTCATGTGACAAAATGTATTTGTAAAGTTTTCTCAAAATATCAATCAGTACAGCCATTATGTTTAACTTGCTAAGTTCTTGAAAAATCTTGAAATCAATTTAATCCCTTTTTTTACTACACAACTTTTGTAATCAAAATTCAAGCCTTTTAATAAAGTTAGTCTACTTCATGTAAAAATTTGAAAAGCAGCCCAAAGACATCTCAAGTGAATTTATTTACTTAGTTTTAGCATGTAGCATGACATATATGCAGATACCAAACAGACAATAAATTACAAAAAAGATAAATTAGAAAAAAAGATATAAAAAGAAAGATATTGTAAAAATAGTCTGATCGTGGCAACTTTTGAACAAATTGGAAGAAAATCAAACTGTTGCTTGGCACTGATGGAGTGAACATCATCAAAATGCATGCATTAAAAGCGCAAAAAAAAATCAATTAAAATTGAAAATAAAATCTGATCAAGCTGAATTTTAAAAGGATACACATAAAAAAGTCCAATCATGCTGTTTTTTTTAAACTCAGTCCTTTTGAAAAACACAAACCACTTAGTTTATTTGAAATAAAACAAAAACACTGTTTAGAACATCCAAGGTGAACAAGTGTTTTGGACAATGATGGCTACAGCAAGGGCATGGACAAACTTATTGATCAGAACAGACATAGAAATTTCAAGTGTCTTTACATAAAATGCAAACAATAAAAAATTTATTACCCCAAAATGACACAGATACTACTTACAATTATCCAAAATACAAGTTGCTATTGAGGCAAGACATATTCCATAACAAGATCTCTTCAAATAACTAATCAATTCAACAAACACAAAACAGCACCGAAAAGAATGTTGTATAGCAAGCACTTTGCTATTGATTAAAATTCTGACCCTGGTTCATTTCATCTTTTTTCTAGCTCTTTCAACATAGATGAGCCTACTCCTACGCCTTGATCCAACACCCCCGTAAAGAATGCAACAACTTTATAAAACAATAAAAATATGGTACAGTAGTACAAAATGAAATACATACAGTATATTTCCACGGGATGATAAGCTTGACTAACATCACTTGGATAATAACTGAAGCAAGAGCCGTAACTGGGATAGTACGCCTCCATTGTTAAAATAGAAATGAACACAGTGATACCATAAACAACCTTAAATGCACCCCGCTATCCGTGCTCCATTGGTTAATATTGGCGCACCTTTGATGATGGGTAACTATTCGCAGATTATAAGTTTTGACAATGAAATTTTTAGTCAAATCAGGCACAAGTAGCAAACAGACTCTACTCTATGTCATAAATGAAATCACAGTCTTCACTTTATTTTCATATTTCTCTTACAGATACACTTCCTATATTAAAATTTTTATTCTGATATTTTAGTTTTTACGGTTCCCCCTCATTGCATGACTGTGGCCATCAGTTGGGAGAAGGGAAACCATGGCTCAGCATACCGCTCAGGACAATTTCTGCTACTTCACCTTATGACATACGTACCAACAACAGAGGGGCTTCACAGAAGGGAGGAGAAATGAAAGAACAGAGGTAAGAGGGCTTGAGCCACATCAGAATAATATTGTTTCATCTANTACCAACAACAGGGGGGTTCACAGAAGGGGGGAGAAAAGAAAAAACAGAGGGTAAGGGGCTTGAGCCCCATCAAAAAAAATTTTTTCATCTAGCCCCCCCCCCCCCCCCCCCAATCCCCCACACCAAAAAAGAAAACTCCAAACTCATTGCGAATTGGCTGAAAAAACTTACCATGTTCTATTGGCAAGTAATTATCTATATTATTTCGTAATTCCAGCTAGAGTGGAAAAGGCTAATTATATATGGAAGAAAAGAAGGGGAATGGGATGAAATTAAAAGGAATCTTGATATCGAAATGGAAAGAGAGAATTTGAACAGGGAATGAAGTAGTGTCTACTGGGGTATGGAGAGAAAGGAGAAAAAGAGACAAGACCAAATAAGATCCACATATTAGAAGATGGGTTGCAATATGTACAATAACACCTGACTCATTAAAAATAAAATTGCTTAATTATTTACATGATCATTGTCATTGATATTTAGATTTGCATAATGAATCCCTACCATTTTCTTCTGATGTTTACTTTGAGTACTAACTGAATTCCCTTTACATAATCATAAAAGAAAGAACTATTCATAAATGAGGTGCACTTGTTATTTGCCAATTACAAATAACACCTTTGACAATTACTCTAGTATTTTATATTTGTCATTAAATACTTATAAACAAATACTAACGGAAAAGAAAACAAAAATATTAATCCGTAAAAAAACTAAGCCCTAGTAAACGAAGTGATGTGCCTGTTAAAAAAAACATATTTCTAAACTACTTATTGTTATGTATGAGGAACAGTTTGATTTCTCATTGTGCTGACACCATCATGCAAAATCAACATCAACGTCCACTTTCACACTTGTTCTGTGTCACCCGATCTGGATCTTGTATATTGTACATAAAAGTACATTTGCAGATGATTGACAGACAGGTATCCAGAAAGACAAAAAGAAATGTTTATCAATAGATTCCTCGTTGTTGTTTAAATCATACTTCATGAGCAGGCCTACAAATGGAAATATATATATATATATATATATATATTGTTGAGTTCTGCTTCAATATCCAACTCTGAAGAAAAATACCAATAACAATCAGCAAATGAAATTCAAAACAGCCAAGATGTACAATGAAAGATGGATTTATTTATTTGCTTCAATGGAATTGTGATTAACAATGTTGGGGCCGTTTTTGTCTTCCTCAGTCCCCTGCCCAACAGCCACAGGCTGGTAGTGTCTTTCTAAGTGACAGGGCCTATCTGTTATTATAGTATGAGTCAAGAAATTAACTTGCCACTTAAAAAAAATGTGCTATTAGTTTAGTTGCTTAAATTAGGACATTCCAGAAAGTAACTTATTATGCGCAGTAACGTCTAAGGATCAAACAACCTATAAAAACTTAATGAAAAGGGGATAATTTCTTATCTAAGGAAACAGTAACTTATGAGCGCCTTCAGAACAAACTGAACTACAGACTAACCTTTGTTCTGGGGATCAAAGGGGCTATTCAGAATAGATAATCAGAGTACTAACTGATCAGCCAACTAAATATGGCCGACCACACTTCAAAAGGGATGGGGCCAATATTCCATGGTGGTCTCCCTGCCTCTACATGCGCCGTTGCTGCAGGAGCCTAGCAATTAAACCTCGGANGTCCCCATTCACAACAGATGATCCAGGAAGTAACTGGTCTGTGGATCAAATATGGCCAACCCCCCCCCCCCCCTTAAAAGCAATGTTGTATAATTCTCTTTTGATCTCCCTGCCTTCTTGCAGATCTATTAGTCCGCGGCTCAACTTGTTCTGAAAGCACCCTAAGCTAGTCACAGTTTGAGATTATATTCAAAGTTCACCCCTGTCATATTCATGTGACAAAATGTATTTGTAAAGTTTTCTCAAAATATCAATCAGTACAGCCATTATGTTTAACTTGCTAAGTTCTCGAAAGATCTTGATATCAATTTAATCTCTTTTTTTACTATACAACTTTTTCAATCAAAATTCAAGCCTTTTAATTAAGTTGGTCTACTTCATGTAAAAAATTTGAAAAGCAGCCTAAAGAAATCTCAAGTGAATTTATTGATTTAGTTGAAGCATGTAGCATGTGCAGAGTTGACGTTTATGCAGATACAAAAAAGAAAATAAATCAGAAAAAATATATAAAAAGAAAGAAATTGTAAAGATAGTCTGATCGTGGCAACTTTCCTGGGCAAAGGCATTGAACAAATTGGAAGAAAAACAAAATGTTATTTGGCACTGATGGAGTGAACATCATCAATTTGAAAATGCATGCATTAAAAGTGCAAAAAAATCAATTAAGATGGTAAAAAAAATCTGATCAAGCTGAATTTCAAAAGGATGCACGTAAAAAAAAAACTCCAATCACGCTGACTTTTTTCAAACTCAGTCCTTTTGGAAAACACAAACCACTTAGTTTATTTGAAATAAAGCAAAAACACTTTTTTTAGAAGATCCAAGGTGAACAAGTGTTTTGGACAGTGATGACTACAGCAAGGACATAGGCAAGCCTAATTATTGATCAGAACAGACATAGAAATTTCAAGTGTCTTTACATAAAATGCAAACAATAAAAAATTTATTACCCCAAAATGACACAGATACTACTTACAATTATCCAAAATACAAGTTGCTATTGAGGCAAGACATATTCCATAACAAGATCTCTTCAAATAACTAATCAATTCAACAAACATAAAACAGCACCGAAAAGAATGTTGTATAGCAAGCGCTTTGCTATTGATTAAAATTCTGACCCTGGTTCATTTCATCTTTTTTCTAGCTCTTTCAACATAGATGAGCCTACTCCTACGCCTTGATCCAACACCCCCGTAAAGAATGCAACAACTTTATAAAACAATAAAAATATGGTACAGTAGTACAAAATGAAATACATACAGTATATTTCCACGGGATGATAAGCTTGACTAACATCACTTGGATAATAACTGAAGCAAGAGCCGTAACTGGGATAGTACGCCTCCATTGTTAAAATAGAAATGAACAAAGTGATACCATAAACAACCTTAAATGCACCCCGCTATCCGTGCTCCATTGGTTAATATTGGCGCACCTTTGATGATGGGTAACTATTCGCAGATTATAAGTTTTGACAATGAAATTTTTAGTCAAATCAGGCACTAGGAGCAAACAGACTCTACTCTATGTCATCAATGAAATCACAGTCTTCACTTTATTTTCATATTTCTCTTACAGATACACTTCCTGTATTAAAATTTTTATTCTGATATTTTAGTTTTTACGGTTCCCCCTCATTGCATGACTGTGGCCATCAGTTGGGAGAAGGGAAACCATGGCTCAGCATACCGCTCAGGACAATTTCTGCTACTTCACCTTATGACATACGTACCAACAACAGAGGGGCTTCACAGAAGGGAGGAGAAATGAAAGAACAGAGGTAAGAGGGCTTGAGCCTCATCAGAATAATATTGTTTCATCTAGCCTCCCCCCCCCCAAATTCCCCACACCAAAAAAGAGAACTCCAAACTCACTGCGAATTGGCTGAAAAAACTTACCATGTTCTATTGGCAAGTAATTATCTATATTATTTCGTAATTCCAGCTAGAGTGGAAAAGGCTAATTATATATGGAAGAAAAGAAGGGGAATGGGATGAAATTAAAAGGAATCTTGATATCAAAATGGAGAGAGAGAATTTGAACAGGGAATGAAGTAGTGTCTACTGGGGTATGGAGAGAAAGGAGAAAAAGAGACAAGACCAAATAAGATCCATATATTAGAAGGGTTGCAATATGTACAATAACACCCGACTCATTAAAAATAAAATGGTTTAAATTATTTTCATGATCATTGTCATTGATATTTAGATTTGCATAATTAATCCCTACCATTTTCTTCTGATGTTTACTTTGAGTACTAGCTGAATTCCCCTTACATAATCATAAAAGAAAGAACTATTCATAAATGAGGTGCACTTGTTATTTGCCAATTACAAATAACACCTTTGACAATTACTCTAGTATTTTATATTTGTCATTAAATACTTATAAACAAATACTAACGGAAAAGAAAACAAAAATATTAATCCGTAAAAAAACTAAGCCCTAGTAAACGAAGTGATGTGCCTGTTAAAAAAAACATATTTCTAAACTACTTATTGTTATGTATGAGGAACAGTTTGATTTCTCATTGTGCTGACACCATCATGCAAAATCAACATCAACGTCCACTTTCACACTTGTTCTGTGTCACCCGATCTGGATCTTGAATATTGTACATAAAAGTACATTTGCAGATGATTGATAGACAGGTATCCAGAAAGACAAAAAGAAATGTTTATCAATAGATTCCTCGTTGTTGTTTAAATCATACTTCATGAGCAGGCCTACAAATGGATATATATATATATATATATATATATATATATATATATATATATATATATTGTTGAGTTCTGCTTCAATATCCAACTCTGAGGAAAAATACCAATAACAATCAGCAAATAAAATTCAAAACAGCCAAGATGTACAATGAAAGATGGATTTATTTATTTGCTTCAATGGAATTGTGATTAACAATGTTGGGGCCGTTTTTGTCTTCCTCAGTCCCCTGCCCAACAGCCACAGGCTGGTAGTGTCTTTCTAAGTGACAGGGCCTATCTGTTATTATAGTATGAGTCAAGAAATTAGCTTGCCACTTAAAAAAAATGTGCTATTAGTTTAGTTGCTTAAATTAGGACATTCCAGAAAGTAACTTATTATGCGCAGTAACGTCTTAGGATCAAACAACCTATAAAAACTTAATGAAAAGGGGATAATTTCTTATCTAAGGAAACAGTAACTTATAAGCGCATTCAGAACAAACTGAACTGCAGACTAACCTTTGTTCTGGGGATCAAAGGGGCTATTCAGAATAGATAATCAGAGTACTAACTGATCAGCCAACTAAATATGGCCGACCACACTTCAAAAGGGATGGGGCCAATATTCCATGGTGGTCTCCCTGCCTCTACATGCGCCGTTGCTGCAGGAGCCTAGCAATTAAACCTCAGAGCCGAGACCATCGGAAATCAGCAGCATCACTTTTACAGTGTAGTCGGCCATATTTTGTAGGCAGATCAGTTAGTACTCTGATCATCTATTCTGAATGGCCTTAAATATGTTGAAGCCACTTAAAAGCAATCCCCTTAATCCTCTGATGGCCTCCCTGCCTCCACACACGCCATTCCTGCAGAGTTGGCTATTAAACCTCTGAGTAATATATAATGTTTATGGGACTGTGTAGAGGCTGGGAGACCATCAGGGGATTAGGCAGTTTGCTTTTAAGTGGGGTCGACCATATTTAGTCTGCAGATCAGTTAATCCACAGATCATCTGCTAGTGCTTCTTGATAACCTAGCATTGACCTAGCATAAAAACGGATATTTGGCTACACCAAAAAAAGCCTGGGTAACCACAGTTATTCATAACACATTGTCTACAGTTACACAATACTGAAAGCTGTTTGTTTTAGGCCCTATTCAGAATAGGGAACTAACTAGTCCAAGGGTCAAATATGGCGACCCACTACAAAGCTTGCTATCTAATCTGCTAATAGACACTTAATAGCTATCCAGCGGAGAAGTATTAAAGTGGGTCAGCCATGTTTGACCCTCGGACTAGTTAGTCCCCTATTCTAAATGAAGCCTTAGTTGCTTCTAGTAAAATATCCTGAAACATCAACATTTGAGACATTAGTGTAAATTAAAGCCTATCCACCCTGCCATTTAGAAGTTTCACACTATATATTTAACAAGAATACCGAGGTTAGTTAGAGGGTAATAAGATGCCCCTTACCTTTCCAACACCAAAAAAACATTCTGGGTTCCTTCAGAAACATGTTGAACAGCTTCAAATCATATTAATTTTTAGTCTCAGACTGGAAATATTATCTTGAACAACTTTGAGTGCAGAACACAGCTAGTGAAACTTTTCTGGAAAGGATTTCTATGCAACTCAGCAAAAAAAAAAAAAAAAAAAAANAAAAAAAAAAAAAAAAAAAAAAAAAAAAACATATCATTATTTTGCAATTAATTAACCAGCTCTCCTCCATCCCCCCTCCACAAAAAAAGGGAAAAACAAAAAACATTTTAGTTACATGACAAACAAAAATTCAACGGCTGCGACCTACAGACTCCAAAGTGAAAACAATCATTGTTTACACTGACAGTGATAAAAGAAGTAAATTCTAAATATATTGTAGATATCTTATCTGAATCAAAGTCAGTGAAAAATGCAATATAATTTCTATTGTGAAATACATAAATACAATGTGTCACCCTGGCAAGTTTAAACACATCTTTCACTTGCTTATCCTAGATTTTGGCCACATAAAGAATGGAGAGAACTCCAGGTGCAGACTTCCACAGAGGCAACGTGAAAAATCTAATAAAATAAATAGTTGAAAATATCAAGAGACCTGAATTCAATGAAATTGTTGCCATTTCTTCCCTTCCAAATAAAACTGTCTATCCTGATTATTGCATAACAATTTATGAAGAACTTTTAGAGATATCTTGTCCACATTTGAACCAACGCTAATAAAAACATGATAGCCTCTTTTTGGCAGAGGAAATACAATGGAGCCATACTGTGCCCCTGCAGTGTTCGTCATATTTGATCCTTGGACCAGTTGATACTTGGATCTCCTGTTCTGAATGGCCCTAGTGCATGATCAGCTGCAGAATCCCTCTAGTGACTAAGAGGAACATTTTCTCACATTTTGTTGAAGGTCATTCATACAACTGTGTTCAAGTATATAGACATTACACAAGCACGAGCACAAGAGGTGAAACAAGACATAACTTATGTATCGCCTTCTCAATAGCTGTACACACATTCTCTCACAGTATCACAGAAAGAATGAAATAATCATCATTTCTGTTACAAATCACCTACCTTCTTCTCAGAGTTTCACTCCTTTCATAATTCATTTCTGGTGAGTGGCAATTATTATTTAATTTCAAATCTCTTTATTGTGTATGGAGCACACCTGATCAGGATTGACAATCAGCAATAAAGCTCAAGTTAGGATTACAGTACTAGATCAAGCATATATAAATATGATAACACATTATCGACAAGCCCCTTTGCACAAGACACTTAGACTGCAGGAGTTTTCTCTTTTTCCTACAAAGAGAGCTGATTGAAGCAAAAGCAAACATAAAGTAGTCTTGCATCTTTTGACTCTCTCAATTCTCTATCGAAGACAATGCAAAAGTAGCGTATTCAAATGGCAAAATCAGTTGTGATGTATGACGTCCTAATTTAGAACATTTTCAGGAGCCAATTTTAGTAAACAGATAAGCTTATTTACCCAGATTTTTCAGACACAAAATGTCAGTCTGACCTTCCAGTTCAGTTGCCCTTATGTTGCGTGATAATTACATAATAAACGTGCTACTCATCATATTTCACCATTGCTTCTTTACTACACTGCCCCAAACCAGCTGTTCTACCGGCACCCACTATTACTCCAATGTTCATCTCCTCTCACTCCCTTTTTCCGATTAAACCAATCCATCCATAATTTGAATCAAGATATTATACCCCCTTCTCCTCACCATTCATCGTTATCATAATTCTCCAATGTCACACTGAGTGACATCATCCCTATTATATAAGAGGCTCCACCTAACAGTCCAGACACAAGCATCTACTGGAACCCCTTTCCATTGAAATGAGCATTCATACAAATAAACCCACATGCACACACATACACACACACATACACATACACCTGTGCATTCACAAAATATGCATAGAGACATTCATATGGACACACTTTTTACAACACTTACAGGTCTATTGTTTGCTGCCTCTTAGCCTTGTTCTGCTTGCTTAAAAAACAAACCTTTATCAATTTTTGTTTGCATTGTTTGAAAATATGTCAAATTTTACTGTTCTTCCCCTGGCCTGGATTTTAACTGTATGGTACTGATAGAACCCTTTTATAATGTACCTGTTTATATATATATGCCATGGAATATTCAACAAGCACTTACAGTACATACATTTGTTTGACTATTCTTTGACCCAACTTTTTCACTGTATAATCATGGTTTCTTATGTAAAGATGGTTAAATTAAGAAAAACATTTTTAAACTGACAAAATGCTTTTGCTCCTGAGAAACTCTTCATGCCAAATTCCAAAACTCACATTGACACATCAGTCATGTAATTAAGGACCAGAATTTCATTACCATCTTTGGCACTGACCATATCAAAACATGAGTGCTACTTTGGCCCCATTCAGAATAGTTGATCCGAGTACTTACTGATCCACCAACTCAATATGGCCAACCACAATTCAAAAGCGATGCTGCTGATTCCACATGGTCTCCCCACCTCCACACACACCATGAAACGGATTTATTCTCGGTTCTGAGGTTTAACTGCTGGGCTCCTGCAGCCATGGCGTGGCTGGAGGTGGGAAGACCATTTGGAATCAGCGGCATCTCTTTCGAGGTGTGGTCGGCCTTATTTAGTCGGCAGTCCAGTTAGTACTTGGATCATCATTCTGAATGGGGCCTTCGATACAGAATGGTCCATCTTCAACCTAGGGCCAAGAAATCCTATAGCAGGTATAAAAACACTGGTTTTCTGGTTAATCGTCAAATGTTATAATTGCATCAGTACAAAGTTTTTCTCAGCTGCATAGCAACAGTTCACGAAATACTGGTTCACACTGCATATATATATATATATATATATATATATATATATATATATATATATTCAAATCTCTTGTGTTACAAAATATCATTGGGTGTGATTTTATCACAAAGGGATTGTGTTAGAAAAGACATTGGTTATGATTTTCTCAAAACAAGATTGTTTTTGAAAAAACAACGGATGTGATTTTGTCACAACAGGATTGTGTTAGAAAAGACTGGTTATGATCTTAGCAGAACAGAATTGAGCATCTTAAGAGACCGAAAAAATAATTGTATCCAATAAAACCAGTACCATACTCTACATTTTCTCAGTATAAAAATCCTCATTTAATTTCAAACTAAACAAAAATACTACAGAAAAGTGCAATAATGTAGTAAATATAATACGATTAAGCAATTTTTTGCATTTACTTTGCATTTTACCAAACAGTAAATCAAAATTAAAACATAAATTCTTTTTGTCAAGTAGAAATATGGCAAAGAGGGTGAATCAGACAGTGACTGGGTAGCATTTGAAACTAGAAGAACAGACACACAAGATATTCTTACTGTTAGTATTTAGAAGACCTACTGAAGAAGCATATTTTAAAAGAAAACCTGTATTTAATTCCCAGCAATTAAAAAGCTAAACAGTGCCTCTGTTATCAAATAATCTAAATAAGAAAAGTGCAATATACAAAGGACGGAATGACAGCGGGTTCATGTACAGTAATGACTATATATGTAATTTTGACTCAAAACTTTTATAGCACATGAAGTCAAGTTTATATTCTAGTGTGAGCCTAAACATAACTACGTAGTACTGATATATCCCATGCCAAACACCATTAAACAAGTCTTAACAACCTGTCAGGGACATCAGACATGACATATTTTATAAAAATATATAAGCGGAAGGGAAACATTTATGAAAGCCAGAGAGTTTCTTATTAATGGCATTCAGACAGGCTCCAGCTTTTAATCTTATGATTTTGAGTGATACAAATGAAATGAACCTGTTACCATCTTCATTAGGAGGGTGGCCTCAAAAATAAAAAAACTAAGAACTTACAATGAGATTCAATTCAGAAACAATTCTTTGTTTAATCAAGTGGATCACTACATGGATTTATTTTGACCTGAAGGAGGCCAAACTTTTTGCCTAAAATTTAAGACCATTTTTTTTTTAAATGAAACTTCTGATGCTAGCCTTTCATTAGCTGAAAACCACGGTCCTCTTACCAATTGTAACATTGATTTTTAAATAGAGATAGTGTGTTTATTACACTTTTATTTCTACTCCCACCTTCCACTCCATGCCTTTCTCTTCATATGCTGTATTGAAGTACTCACGCCATGTTAGCCTCTTTCCCACTCCAACATTCAGAACTACATAGCTTGTTCTATACAAATTTAATAAAATTATAACATGTTATAAAATATAATAAAAAAAAAAACAAATAAAGAAGAGAAAAAAACGTTGGCAAACTTGAACTGAATCATAAAAATATTGAAGAACAACTCTCCTACCTGTAGCATTCAATACACTAGACGGGCCTCTGAACAGGTACACAATTACGTATGTGATTGTAATCGACGGTCACTTCAGTTCAAGTGGTAAACTTGGCTCAGCTGACCACCTCATATATAGGGGGTCTGACCTTCTAAAGGTCCATGTTTGTCCACTCTTACAAGTACATGTGATAATCACCAGGGTCCAAGTACTTTAATACAATGGCAGATGTTGAGAACGGGAGACCAAAACGTGCTGCATATCTATTTTACACGCATATCGCACAAAATAAATTTGAGGTGTTCTAGTTTTGGAGATTTTGTTCTTGATTTCGATTGCAGTAGAAGTCAAATACACCAACCATCGGCAAAATGTACATGGCATCCACTTCTGCTTGGCACTTATGTTTATCTCAAACACTTAACTGACCCGTGTAATATCTATTACTTATCACTTCTCACTGGCAAATACATTTAGGTAAATAGTAAGGGTATAAAATTATTTACAGACTTATTTCTTTGCTATCAAACACAAAATGAAGGCGTCAGTTTAAAGTACACGTTATCATAATACTTCTTCAACCAACAGGTTGCAGTTCTTTCAAATAATTTATTTGTGGTATTCAGTCATTCCCTTTATTACAGAAAGAGGATATCTAAAATCGTGATATTACAGAGATTTTTTCATTAGTTCTTGAATGGCAGGATGCTGCAAAATATTGATGTCCTGTTCCCCTTTATGACATGAAGCAATGGCAAGGACAGCCATGTATGCAGACATCACAATACTACCAGACAGCAAAACAATGGGTTCAAAATACTCCCTAAGGTGGTCTGATTCTGAACGAGGTCACAAGAGGTCAAAACAAATATTAATCCACCCAAATGACTCTCCCCAAAATTTACCAATTTCAATTAAAATTCTAGACCTATGCATAATGCGAGGCATCCTCCTTTATATTGAATGGTGACAACCATCCCCATTATAAAATTCTGTCATATCTCTAAAAAATGCTTTGTCACAGTGAAAAAAATTTAATACAAAAGGCATTGCGTGTCATTTCTCTTTCTTTAATTTCTCACTTTCTTCTCTGTAAAAAATTATCCTTGTAAAGTCTTGAACTGAAAAGTCATGATGGCAAAAGATTCATTGTGTGCACAACAATCGAGAAGCCACTGAGATCGTCGTAAAACAAAGTAGACAATCCTTCTTTTTTCATGACACCAAAGAGCTCATATAATTTTACAGAATTACAAACAGGAGTAGACTTTCATGGTTTGTCAGTGAGCATGCCCGATGGCCTTGAGAAATATCATGATAGGAAATTCACCAGCCATAAGTGAGTGTTAAAATACATGCAGCCTTCATTTTAAAAGAACTCTGGTGCTTTAGACAGAAAAAAGCATTTTGACATTTAAAAAGTCCATTTGGAAACTGCATTTCAAAATAAAATCAAGAATGATCTGCATATGTCACCATTCAGGTAAGTCACACCAAAGCACTTTTTTCTTTTTGGCTATCACAATATTTTGATTTCTCTTTGACCACATTTCCTGAGATTAGATCGATCTACTATAGATCGACCTAACTCCCTGGGGGTTCACGCTAAATAGCTGTCAGCTGGGCGGTCACGAAAGTTAATTACCCCCTTACAGCTTATAGTAGGCGGGACAGACATTTAAGCCGGATTATCTGACAGTAATCTAGTGAGACTCCCCGCGGGGATAGATCGATCTAAAAGCTCTGGGAATACAGCCTTAAACTTCGAAATATGCATGATTTTGAGTACCACCAGTGTCAGTTTTTAATGTGATCAGCTTAACTCTTCTAAACTCAGACATAAAGTGGTCCATAGAAAAGAAAAATTTAAAGACACTGAAAGAAGCATGTGGACAAACATATCCATAACAATGTCATCAGTGTACTAGTTAGTGGAGGAAAGGTGCATGTTTCACTTCAACTAAACAATAAACGGTGGGACTAGTGAGTAAATTCGACAAAAAGGTTTAAACACAATAATGACTAGGCAAAAATTAGTGAATAAAACCTCAGAAAAAAGTAGACAAAAATGGGAATTTTACTTCTAGTGTATAACAAAAATAGGAATTATATTACAATAAAGATGGCCTTTTAACACCCCTGAAGCAATAGCAGCCCACCCCACATCTTTTTCTTCAAGTTACAGTACTACTAAAATGTTCATCAATCAATCATTAAACATTACTAAAAACAATATAAAATACTAACTATAAAATACTGTTATTGTAACATATCTAAGTTGCAAAAGAACGTGCATTTCATACATTGTAATTATATTGTCCAAACAATTTGTTTTAAAATGATCACAAAATGACATCATTTAAGATTTTTTGGATTTCTCTGCAGCTGACTAATTAACATCTTCACTTGTCTCTTTTTTTATCCCCAATGTGTACTTGACTGCTGACATGGCTTTTCCCAGCAATTTTAAAGTCTTGTTGTCAAGCACCCTGTTTGTCTCTGATTTCATTTAGGTGCAGTATAGCTTTTACCCACTTAGCTTTCATGGCTGTTACACTCTCACTTAGTTTGTATACATCTTTGCAAGCAAGAGATCGACTCATGCAGCTTGGCTGTGACATCACTGAACAGCTCATCTGTCGTGATCAGCCTTTTCCTTGCTACCGATTCCATTTCAGCTTCTTCATTCTCTTTTTTTTTCACACAACTTTATTTTTTGCTTCCTCTCTCTTTTATGTGTCCTTTTTTCTTCCTTTCCAGCCCATGTCTTTCTTCCTCCAAACTCACTTGAAATGCTACATGGGCCAACTTGATGGATAGCTTCACATCCTTTGGATTGGTACTTTCTCAGGGAAACACCTAAATCATGATTGTACAACTTCTTTCACTAAATATGGACCAGGTTGCAACAATAATGGATTATCCCAGAGATGCCCAAAATTAATTAACAACTACTGCATTGATTTAGAGACTTCTTTAAGATTCAACATTTGACTGTGCCAAGCAAATCCTGATTTGACTACTTCATGGAATGACTGGTAGCAGTGACTGACTGAAAATTAGTGTTCCCATATTTTTCAATGCCTTGAATCCCTTGCAGAGAATCCACTTCAACGTCATTTTGAAACAAGACTTGCAACTGAAAACCAGCAATGACTGGATACCCAGGAAAACGAGACTTTATCAACCTTCGAAGTTCCAAGTGCTTTTCGAGTGGCATCGTCAACTGAAGTCAATGCACTCGCTTCCAGTGCACTTTGTTTCTAGCACCTCTACAGGACCTTCAGAAGGATTTGGCATTGTCAGGCCACTCTTTGGAACAATGTGAGAAATCTTTCAAATATAGAATTTGTTTATTTTAGAAACATTAGCTTCTCACTTTAGATGGCAAAAATATGGCACCGGAGTATTAGAATTTTTTTAACTTTCATAACCAGTTCACTACTGACAAAGACATCCACAAGCAATTTTTCTGCACATTCTCCATTATCTTATTTTTTCCAAATCAATGTGAAATGGAACATCAAATTATTTCAAGACCATAAATAAAAACATTCTTCCAAGAAAATCAGAAAAAATGGGAGCTTCACACCCTGAAAAAAAAAACACACACACACACACACACACACACACACACACACACACACATATGACCTGCATTTCCTGTATTTATTATGTGCAAAGATTTCAGAATTTTTTGGAAATTTTTTTCATCAAACTGAATCTCTATATTAGCTATACTATTTTTTTCTAATACCGTATCCAAGAGATATCATTCATTTTCTGAACCCCTACCTTTTCTGCATTTGCACATCACACTAAAAGGTATAAGTTACCAATCAGTTGGGCTGCAACACATCTAAAATTAATTGCAAAACGTATGATTTATTTCTGGTGGCTTGCTTCCATACAGAACATGCAAATTTTTCAATTCATTGCCCAATAGGATAGCTCCCGCTCTTGCCAATATAATACAATTACTAGTACTAGACTGAGAAAATATCTCCCATGTGCTACAAATATAGGTTTCTCAAAAGCAGCTCATTCAATTCACCATGGATACAGATGCAGCACTGAGGTAGTCATGACTATATTGTTGATTACATTTGCACCTTTTTTCAAATGTCCACCTCTAACAGGTACTGTGAAGCAGTTAATGGTGTTACTTCTTCCTTTACTGGTACTCATCTTGCAAACTGCCATCCAGGTCTTTAATATCATTCCCTAAAATATTTTGTTCCACTTGAATAAATAACATTTTATAATTATTAAAGAAATTATATGTTAAAGAAAATGTTGTGCTGTAGTGATTATCTCCAGCTTAAGATTTGGTTGTGGACTGTCTTGTTAACAAACACGACTTTAATGAACTTGTATTGACACTTGTTTCTTAAGTTAGTAAGAAATGCCTCCCAATCAACCTTGGCAACAAGACTTTGTTCAATTTTTACTATAGTTTTGAAAGGGTTATTAACGACTTACTACTTCCTTAGGCCTATGGATGGGCAGAGGCCATCGGCGACCCTGGACTTCTCTCACTGCTCCTGTCCAGTTGGTCCTATGTTGCTTCTGACCTGCTTCAGTGGCTCACCTCCAGCAGTTTCGAGAGCAGAATGGTTTCCTCTTGCCCTGGGGGTTCCCGGTCAGGGCATGGCATGTGGTGCTGGGTGTCGTTTCTGAGGAAGTTCACGATCCAGCCCCAGAATCACCTTGGCCACTGGTTCTTGTCCAACTCTCTCACAGATCCTCAATTGTGATCTTGTCTGGCCAATGTATCTTGTAGATAGGGCTGTTATTGGCAAATGCTATATCTATATCCATGCCACCATTTTCCCATTGTTGCTTTGTTAGAAGAAGCACACACTTATTCTTATATCAACATGGCTTTTCAGTGCTGATATCAAATGCGTAATATACTGTAAAGGTACTCTCTACAGGGTTTAAAATCCCCACAGTAATATCCTACAAAGCTTCTTATATTTCCAAATTCAGACCTTAGATAATAAAGACAATATGAATTAAGATAAAAGATGATAAAACTCTTTACTAGTACTAGTAAATAAAAGTGTACAGGAAGCGTATGCAGTGTCCTATTTTCTTCTTCGCCTTTTCAGGTAGCCATGACAGCTGGCATCATTCGTACCATACACGACACAGGGCCATGATACCACCATTTTCTTGTGTGAAAATATGGCCATGCCCATGAAAATCCTGAGAACAGATGTTGTTCTAAATGACTGCCAAGTCATTTAGCACTAAATTATTAAATTAAGAATAGAATAAAACATAGAATCCAAGTGCAGGGGCAGGTTGAGCAATGATTTGCGACAGGGAAAAAAAAATCGCCCTTTTCTCAAGGAAAATTGATTTTGGAGGGTTAATCTTTAGGAGAATGCCTTTAATTGTGTTTTTCTCACTTGCATCATAATTACAGTAGTAAGGCAGACTGTAGTTATTCAGCAATCACCTGGGTTTATTTGTAGTCATGGCAGCTTTCAGCCTAAATATCTATATATCTACTCAATGCAAATCACATGCTTCTCTTGATATATCTATCAAGCTCTTAAAAAGTAGCTACTAGTAATGGCTTACTATCAATTCGAGCAAGTGATGGGTATCTTGATGGGTGTCATTGAAATATCTGAGCCATATAATATTAAAGTGCAGAAAAAGACCTTTCTGAAGGTTATGTTAACAAGAATATCACTAAAATATATATATGCAAGAGAGGATCACTTCAGAAAATAACATAATTGCATCAAGGGAGTCAAGGAGCTCTCTTTATTTAAGTCAAATCAATCGTTCGTAACACTTGCCATAAAAAATAATGTCATTTATAATTCCTTCACAGCAAATTGAAAAACAATATCCAGCAAAGGCAGTCTAACATTTTATTAGCATTTAATTGCCCCTGGAATATTCTCATGGTAAGTCTCATGACTTGGCCTATGATATAATGGGATTTTGCAGGATTTGGAGTTGGGTTAAAATAATGGCAGATGACACACATTTGCTAACTGGAAGTCTTTTCAATTGCACCACAGCAGCTGTGTAGATGAATGTGCAATTATAATATTAATGATGATAATTATAAATATTAATAATATCAGTAATTAAAGCCTAACTCTACATATTGCAATTACATATACAGTTAAGATTTGAAGTGTTTGACACTTATAAAAATGTCATAACAATATCATCTGTAGTTTATCAAAGTTGTTAGGTATTATCATTGCAATTATCCCTCCATTCAATTAGTGAGTGTCTTATTATGGACTGATACTATTACTGATACACTGGAGAGTAGTGCTTAGTCTCATAACAACTCATACTGAGGAAGGCCATGGTATGACTTAATGCTTAAATTGTGTCTGCTTTTTTGTGTAAAATGTTAAAAGTTTAAACTTATGATTATCATCACTTCACAGATGGATTTTCATCAGAAAATATCAATAAGTGTTTGATTTAAATGTTTGATTTAAAATTTCTATGCATTATAAAACATCTCTGTATGAAATGTGTATCAATGTAAATTTTTGTCTTTGATGGAATAATATTCCATATACAAAGCAATCCTCACATACAAAGTGAGTCAAAACAAAGTTTTGAGACATTGGGATCTCATGGTTTCAGTTTCATCCTTTTTATTAGGGAGCATTCACATTGAGAAGAGTCAAGGTCTAGTAAGGCCACGACCTCAATATGGCGGACCTACATGAAAGGAAGACAGCTAATCCGTAATGGTCTCTCTGCCTCTGACATGCCTCCCCACACGTTGTCCCTCGACCGATTGAATTGAGCTGATGTTTAATTACTGTGCCCCATTGCAGGGACGACGTGTGGGGAGGATTAACAGGATTAGCGGTCTTCCTTTCATGTAGGTCTGCCATATTTAGGTCGTGGCCTTACTAGACCTCGGCTCTTCTTGATGTGAATGCTCCCTTAGTTACACCGAGTGACTCAATCTTTTATTAACTTCCATGCTTTGTTATGTGCTTTTATGACAAGCAACCAAAACTTGCCAACATGTTTAATGACATCAGAGCCACTGTAAAATGATGAATTATGCACACAAAAAGGCACCTCGATGGCATTTACTCATTGCAAATAACAGCCTCGAAACAAGCAATGATATTGCACTCATTTGCAAATTGCAACACCTTGGATTGCCATGTTTGAATGCAGTTGCAATTTGCAATGTTTTCAAGTTTTCAAGCCCTGGTTTCTGAGCTGACATACCCAGTGAGTAGAGTTTAACCCTTAATAGTACCACTTCATGCAAATTCTTGCACACCTTCTAGTCACACTTCAGGTTAGCTCAGATGACTTCACTGGAGCAGTTCTGTTTTACCCCAAGAGAGATCATTACAAAGGCTCTGTTCACAAAGAGCTCAAATATGGCGTGCACCTGAAAGCTCATTCTGTTCAATAGAAGGATATCTCTTTTAACTCTAAAATACAATTTTCAACTGAAAAATGCTGTTGTTATGTTATCAGCTTGAACAAGCAAATTCACCCCAATGTATTTTTGATGTGACATGATCTCATAACTTAACCATCTTTATTTCTGCATTATCTATGACTGGGTTTCCTGGGATGCCTTGATCGATCCATCTGGATCGGTCTAACTCCCTGGGGAGTCTCCCTAAACAGCTATCAACTAACCTGCTTAAATGTCTGTCATGCCTACCGAATCAGCTATGGGGTGAAGATATTTACCCCCAAACAGCTTTACCAGGTGCGACAGACATTTAAGACAGTTAAGTTGACAATTATTGAGACTCCCCAGAGAGATAGATCGATCCAAATATCTGTGGGAATGGTCCCTAAGTGGATACAGAAATAGATCCAAATGTATCCATCTGCCTAAAGGATGCTGCAGAGCTGTCATTGAATATTGCAGTTGATCAACCCTATCAAAACATGACAACATAGATAATTTATACAGGATGGGGAAATGGCACAAACCCATATTATAAAACATGTTAGTGAAGAATGGCTGTCATGAATAGATTGTATGTGACTCTTCAACAAAAAATTCTACCAAATCAAAATACCCTTTTGGACATGGACCTATACAGTGAGTGTTGACTTTTATTCCACAACAAAATGTGCACATTTCTCAGTTATTTCGTAACTATAAGATGTCACACTGACACGGCACCACTGCTCCATCCAAAGGAAATTTAGTTTGCAAAATAAAAACATGCACTAATGCAAACCATCTCAGATTCTTAAATCTGTTACGAAAGAACCTCAAAAGCTGAATTTGTTCAGAACTTCCAATATCCAAAAAAGGGGTCCAAAAGGTTCAACCTGTATGGAGTCATGAAAGGCTTTGGACTCATTATATTGGAACAGTCCATGGAAATAATATGTTATAGCAAATAAAGCTAACACAGGATAAGAGAGAGTGTATTTACTGTTCAAGCAACTGATGATGAAACATTTCATACATGCACTGGCAGATAGAGTAAGGGGGAAGATAGGGGAACACATATTAGATCTATCAACAAATCCTGAGCATTTACAAAATGAATACTGATTTCAACAGTGACGTAATTTTATTCATATGGGCCTGAAACAAGACAAAGAGTGTTGCAAATAAAAAAGCCATTCCATGTCAGTCATAAGCACTAAAAACCTAATACCCCCCCCCCCCTCATTTCACCCCTTGACACCCAGACAAGGTTTGTTTTCTGTCTCCCAAATCACAAAAATAATATGCTAGTTATACTTTAATAAAAAAATCCAGGGTGACATAACCTAGATTTTTAATCTGAACAGCACCTGACTAAGTATGTCTTCACTCTGATTAAACATAACCAAAGGAAAACCCTGGGAAAAGTAAAGATTTATTTAACAGACATAAATATATTAGCACTTCCTTTTTACTTTATATTTAACTTCTGATATAGAAAAGCATGTTCACATCTGACTAAATTTAGACAGAAAAACAGACTAATTGACACCATCAGATTATCACCTTGCTGGGCATTTATTTACAATACCTGACATGTTAAGTATCACTTTGCCCCGTGTGTTAATTTGGTTAAAAGTCAATTAGTTATTTTAGAAATTAGTCATTACAATGTTTTCAGAGCTCACAACCAGTGCAAAGTTTTATCTTACAGGAAGGCTGTGTATCACTCCTGGGTTCGACATGTTGGATTCAGCTGACAGCAAGATGCACAGTTCATGCACTGTAGTGCTGAAAATTGAGCATTTTGAACTGATGATTTCACCCTTTTACATGTCATAAAAATGTATCTGAGCTGGTTCTTTAGGGCATTTATTTATAAAAACAAGATTGCAGCCTTAGACGCAATCCCATTTATGACCAAAATAATAAGTAGGGAGTCGCTCAGGTGCAGTTTTAACAGCCACTTGCGCCTCCACCGCACTTACTGAGTCATTTTAACCAATCATTACATGTCCTAATTAACGTGAGACCCAACTATTACATGTCGTGATCTTAGCGAGTACGGTCATATCGTATCCAGCCTCTGGCAAGAACGATCGACTCCAGATAGCCAAACTGTAGAGAACATTCATGTACTTCCAAAGAAACAGATCGGTAAGTTGTATGCTTTATTTTGTTCACCTCCTCCCTCCTCGTCATCTTCCTTTCTAAGTCTGTTCTTCATCTTTCATCTCATTTCCTACATATAATTTTCATTTATTCATTTCTAGCCCTTAGCAGCGCTATATTCCAGCCACCTTTAATAATTACGTCATTTCCAACCATGCTCTATACGTACCTACACGCGGTTCGTGATCGACATACTAGTAATCATAACAGGTCATCTGGGTGACTCCCTGTCAACTATGTCTATGATGTAATTATCAAACATAGCACCTTATTTTATATTTATTTTGAAGAGGAATAAAAGATCCTAACTGTGATATTTCATTCATTCACTCAATGAGCTTTCATTGACTGTGCCATGAAATATTAGCAGAATTTCGACTCACCATTTTCCATAGGGTTGTAGGGAATTTCTTGGATATCTGGATTCTATTAGCTGTCTATTAGTCTTGTTCATGTTATCAAGATAAAAACTCTTAGGCTTCGTTCACATGCAATGTCTATTTTCTAAATTCTATTTTCTATTTGCGGTATGTCTTATGATCACGGTCTGTGGCCTGAATATCCCGCGGCGTAATTACTGGCAGCGCGAGCCAGTTACTATAAGTATACTATAAGACATTGCATGTGAACGAAGCCTAATAATGTTGCTAATTGCTGAGACTGTCTATCCCACTGTTCACTGAAGCCCTGTTCAATGTAATTACTGTACACATAACAAGTCTTAAAATTAGCTTGATTCACGTTTTTTCAGTATCTAATATAGAAAACATTCGAGTAAAATAATTGATGTGTTGGAAAATAGCAAGTTGACATTTAAGTATTTTTATCTGCTGTAGGTTCTGACAAATGGTTACAATCAGGATCATCTTTAACTGATCAGGATCAACCTTATTTCAATCCGCATTCAAAGCATCATCCATCATAAATGTAATTTCACGGTACAAGACTTTTGATAGAATCTTTGAAGTCTCATAGCACCTTTTTGTTTCTAGAGTGCAATTATTATGCCGTGCTGTACATTGTAAGTGTAGCTTCCTGTAGCTTACATCCATCAATGTGTGCTAAAAGTTACATTAGTTTACTATTAAAAATAAACCATTCATTTATTCAGCACATATAAATACAATTACTATTTATTCTTAAATTATCTCTGTTATGTCACAATTTGCAGTCTATCTATTGGTATGCCTAACTTGTTTCTACCCCCTCTTTCTCGATATTGAACAGACCAGTAACCTTGCAAGGGAATCTCACGAAAAGCATTAAAGCGATAACAACTCTTCATTTTGGCTGGAAAAGTGCCATAAAACAGACTTTTCAAGAAGTTTTCTTTTAATTATTTTTTTAGTGTGCTTTTTTAAATAATCACTTAAGGTATTATTATGTAGGGTAGCCATTATTACTACCCTTACATATTACTATGAAGATCTACCAGGTTGGATCATCATGGATGGCAAGCACAGATTTCAGAATAATCGAGATATCTGCCATTCTGGTGGCAAAATGGGCTTTTCTACCTGTTGTTCACAAATTCTTTATTGTGAGATTTTAAATCCCATATGAACTGCTGTTATCCCTTTTAATTTAAAAACCATATTTCCACTATTCACACATATTATTATTTTTTTCATTTACTTCAATATTTTGAAATAATAAATGCATAACAGTGGACGGCGAAGTCAGACAGAACTGTGCATATACGTTGTTGTAACACATGCAATCTTGCAGATACAAAATATGACGACTCTATGCCTGGTGTGAAATACACCAGCAGGCAGAGCTCCAAAGCGACCTGAAATCTACACGGATCACGATGACCTAGTTTCGCGACCTAGTATGCCCCGTTCATATCAGTACACCATGGCTTCGGCCATTTACAGTAATTTAACCTCACCTTCCTCTAACTCCTCCACTGTCTTTTCAAACGCTAAGATGGTCATTGAGTCTGTAGAAGACCTGGACGCGCCGTCAGAAGGCGATAACAGAGGCGACACATCACTAGTAGTGCCTTGGAGTTCAGAGGCAACATCATGGGTATTTAATGTTGTTGCAGGGGATGCATTCTCCATACGAAGTCGATTTTCTTCCTCCTTCGGCTCCATCCTCGTTTATTTGAAGCTCACATGAAGTGCGGGGAGGCTGTATGGATTGCAGTGGCTCTGAAAGTGGTTGGGAACTGCATCCGGATGTAGAAACTCTATTATAGTCACTTCATACAGTGCGACTCTTGATTGTTTACGACATACTCCCCAGCACGCTTCTGCGCATGCTTAATATGATTAGAAAGTGCGAGATACTCTCAAACCGGGAGACACCTTAACGTCATAATGGACGAGATTCCCAGAGCAGTAAAAAGTTCACGTCTTGTTGCGGAAGATGCACATGTTATAAACGTGTGCTGCAAGCTTAAAACCATGCACAGTGCACGCAATGAGGTCCATTTATTACTTTTCTGGGTAAAACAAGCTCTACATTCTAGATTATATTCTGCTTACGCGTGGAAGGTGGGATATTAGGGAAGGCAGGGGGGGGGCTTAACGTTTGATCAATCTACAAACATTAGCAAATACGTATAAGGATATTTCTATAAGTATTTATAAAGGTAATAAATAGCATCCACAATTAAATAAAATTTACAATGAGATATTATTTAAAAGACAGTTAATAATGAAAGCAAAAAAGAGTATATATACAAATTATTACATAATTCATATGAATAAAAAAATATTCAACATGACAAAGAGCAACAGATAAAGCCTTGTTTCTGGATAGTGCTCGGCGTCGCGTCATCACGCAGCAGTGACAGTGGCACATGCATACTTGTAGATTATTGCTTACGTTGGTGAATTTCTCCAGTGACCCAATGTTGACACGGTGTTGGATAACTGCCGCTGTGCTGTCTAGTGTAGTTTATTACGTGCATTCCTTATCATTAGCCCGTTTTGTAGACAAGCCTCTTTTTTTTTAACATACAGTTCTTATGATTACCCAAGGGAATATCTTTCTCTGTTTGATACCATACAGATTAGTAAACTTCCGTTTGGCGATTATTCATTATCTTTGCTTAACTGCCGTTTCATTTTCGGGTAACATCACAGTTTTGTATGAATAACTGTACACAATGTAACGGAATATTCTCATGTAATCTTACCGCATTTATATAACGTTTTTGATAAACTTAGAATTGTTTAGCATTCACTTTAAGTTTTAAAAATATTAAACCTTTCTTTCTTCTCACCCGTGATTCATGTTTGGCATGTTGTATTAGTTGACACAGGTGTCATTAATTGTAGCTTTGTCTTTCTACTTCCCTCTATACACGTTTTCTAAATTTGTTACTAATTTGTATAAAATCAATCAAGCTTGTAAAATCCACATCTTTCTAAGCAGTTCAATGATCATAACTTTCGCCTGTTCAACGACTTCCTCTAGTCAGCGACCCATAGAAGATAAGAACTGTAATAGTGATTGATACCGTGGCCTTATCGGTCAGAGGTTACCTGTTGCCGATGGAAATACTTAGCGTAGACGTTATGTACTTTTTTTGTAATTTTTCTACGTTATGCACGTTTTGTGTAACTTTGCTCAAGATTTACTTATGGTGGGTATTTTGCTCGATAAATGTACGCTTTCTGATATGTCGTATTTTTTTCTAATTCGCGATTATCTCATTTGGCCAAAGTGCGTATCAATATTTTTCTCACCTACATGTCAGTGTTTGTCCATTTACAAGGAAGGATTGATCCAAGCAATGATTGTGTAATTGTTCCAATAAAACATTAAAAATTAATTTGATTCATTTACATAGGGGAGACCGGGGCTAGTTGGACCCCGGGGTAAGTTGGCCCCCCGTCAATTTATGAAAAAGTAACTACGAGGTAAAAAAATTGACCACACACTCTTGCAAAGTGACCGTAGCCTACAATGCTAAGGAAGTGTCGGACGTTAAAAAGTTTTACTTAAGCGGTGAGTCGAAATAAACGATTTTTGCACCTAAAAGTAATTTTATTTAAGAGATTTAAAAATCTATTTTCATAGGCTTTTGATCGAATATATGCTAAAGACCATTGTTGAAACAAACTCAATGGTTTAAAAACTGAATTTGTTACTTTCTTTTAAAAAGAAAATTTATCATNTATAACCAAAGGAAAACCCTGGGAAAAGTAAAGATTTATTTAACAGACATAAATATATTAGCACTTCCTTTTTACTTTATATTTAACTTCTGATATAGAAAAGCATGTTCACATCTGACTAAATTTAGACAGAAAAACAGACTAATTGACACCATCAGATTATCACCTTGCTGGGCATTTATTTACAATACCTGACAAGTTAAGTATCACTTTGCCCCGTGTGTTAATTTGGTTAAAAGTCAATTAGTTATTTTAGAAATTAGTCATTACAATGTTTTCAGAGCTCACAACCAGTGCAAAGTTTTATCTTACAGGAAGGCTGTGTATCACTCCTGGGTTAGACATGTTGGATTCAGCTGACAGCAAGATGCACAGTTCATGCACTGTAGTGCTGAAAACTGAGCATTTTGAACTGATGATTTCACCCTTTTACATGTCATAAAAATGTATCTGAGCTGGTTCTTTAGGGCATTTATTTATAAAAACAAGATTGCAGCCTTAGACGCAATCCCATTTATGACCAAAATAATAAGTAGGGAGTCGCTCAGGTGCAGTTTTAACAGCCACTTGCGCCTCCACCGCACTTATTGAGTCATTTTAACCAATCATTACACGTCCTAATTAACGTGAGACCCAACTATTACATGTCGTGATCTTAGCGAGTACGGTCATATCGTATCCAGCCTCTGGCAAGAACGATCGACTCCAGATAGCCAAACTGTAGAGAACATTCATGTACTTCCAAAGAAACAGATCGGTAAGTTGTATGCTTTATTTTGTTCACCTCCTCCCTCCTCGTCATCTTCCTTTCTAAGTCTGTTCTTCATCTTTCATCTCATTTCCTACATATAATTTTCATTTATTCATTTCTAGCCCTTAGCAGCGCTATATTCCAGCCACCTTTAATAATTACGTCATTTCCAACCATGCTCTATACGTACCTACACGCGGTTCGTGATCGACATACTAGTAATCATAACAGGTCATCTGGGTGACTCCCTATCAACTATGTCTATGATGTAATTATCAAACATAGCACCTTATTTTATATTTATTTTGAAGAGGAATAAAAGATCCTAACTGTGATATTTCATTCATTCACTCAATGAGCTTTCATTGACTGTGCCATGAAATATTAGCAGAATTTCGACTCACCATTTTCTACAGGGTTGTAGGGAATTTCTTGGATATCTGGATTCTATTAGCTGTCTATTAGTCTTGTTCATGTTATCAAGATAAAAACTCTTATAATGTTGCTAATTGCTGAGACTGTCTATCCCGCTGTTCACTGAAGCCCTGTTCAATGTAATTACTGTACACATAACAAGTCTTAAAATTAGCTTGATTCACATTTTTTCAGTATCTAATATAGAAAACATTTGAGTGAAATAATTGATGTGTTGGAAAATAGCAAGTTGACATTTAAGTATTTTTATCTGCTGCAGGTTCTGACAAATGGTTACAATCAGGATCATCTTTAATTGATCAGGATCAACCTTATTTCAATCCGCATTCAAAGCATCATCCATCATAAATGTAATTTCACGGTACAAGACTTTTGATAGAATCTTTGAAGTCTCACAGCACCTTTTTGTTTCTAGAGTGCAATTATTATGCTGTGCTGTACATTGTAAGTGTAGCTTCCTGTAGCTTACATCCATCAATGTGTGCTAAAAGTTACATTAGTTTACTATTAAAAATAAACCATTCATTTATTCAGCACATATAAGTACAAGTACTATTTATTCTTAAATTATCTCTGTTATATCACAATTTGCATTCTTTCTATTGATATGCCTAACTTGTTTCTTTCTCGATATTGAACAGACCAGTAACCTTGCAAGTGAATCTCATGAAAAGCATTAAAGCGATAACAACTCTTCATTTTGGCTGGAAAAGTGCCATAAAACAGATTTCTCAAGTATATTTCTTCTAATTATTTTTTTAAGTGTGCTTTTTGAAATAATCTCTTAAGGTATTATTACGTAGGGTAGCCATTATTACTACCCTTACTGTTACATATTACTATGAAGATCTACGAGGTTGGATCATCATGGATGGCAAGCACAGATTTCAGAATAATCGAGATATCTGCCATTTTGGTGGCAACATGGGCTTTTCTACCTGTTGTTCACAAATTCTTTATTGTGAGATTTTAAATCCCATATGAACTCTTACTGCTGTTATCCCTTTTAATTAAAAAACCATATTCCCACTATTCCCACATATTATTTTTTTATTTACTTCAATATTTTGATATAATAAATGCACAACAGTGGACGGCAAAGTCAGACAGAACTGTGCATTTACGTTGCTGTAACACATGCAATCTTGCAGATACAAAATATGACGACTCTATGCCTGGTGTGAAATACACCAGCAGGCAGAGCTCCAAAGCGACCTGAAATCTACACGGATCACGATGACCTAGTTTCGCGACCTAGTATGCCCCGTTCATATCAGTACACCATGGCTTCGGCCATTTACAGTAATTTAACCTCACCTTCCTCTAACTCCTCCACTGTCTTTTCAAACGCTAAGATGGTCATTGAGTCTGTAGAAGACCTGGACGCGCCGTCAGAAGGCGATAACAGAGGCGACACATCACTAGTAGTGCCTTGGAGTTCAGAGGCAACATCATGGGTATTTAATGTTGTTGCATTCTCCATACGAAGTCGATTTTCTTCCTCCTTCGGCTCCATCCTCGTTTATTTGAAGCTCACATGAAGTGCGGGGAGGCTGTATGGATTGCAGTGGCTCTGAAAGTGGTTGGGAACTGCATCCGGATGTAGAAACTCTATTATAGTCACTTCATACAGTGCGACTCTCGATTGTTTACGACATACTCCCCAGCACGCTTCTGCGCATGCTTAATATGATTAGAAAGTGCGAGATACTCTCAAACCGGGAGACACCTTAACGTCATAATGTACGAGATTCCCAGAGCAGTAAAAAGTACACGTCTTGTCGCGGAAGATGCACATGTTATAAACGTGTGCTGCAAGCTTAAAACCATGCACAGTGCACGCACAGAGGTCCATTTATTACTTTTCTGGGTAAAACAAGCTCTACATTCTAGATTATATTCTGCTTACGTGTGGAAGGTGGGATATTAGGGAAGACAGGGGGGGGCTTAACGTTTGATCAATCTACAAACATTAGCAAATACGTATAAGGATATTTCTATAAGTATTTATAAAGGTAATAAATAGCATCCACAATTAAATAAAATTTACAATGAGATATTATTTAAAAGACAGTTAATAATGAAAGCAAAAAAGAGTATATATATACAAATTATTACATAATTCATATGAATAAAAAAATATTCAACATGACAAAGAGCAACAGATAAAGCCTTGTTTCTGGATAGTGCTCGGCGTCGCGTCATCACGCAGCAGTGACAGTGGCACATGCATACTTGTAGATTATTGCTTACGTTGGTGAATTTCTCCAGTGACCCAATGTTGACACGGTGTTGGATATAACTGCCGCTGTGCTGTCTAGTGTAGTTTATTACGTGCATTCCTTATCATTAGCCCGTTTTGTAGACAAGCCTCTTTTTTCTCAACATACAATATCTTTTTCTATTTGATACCATACAGATTAGTAAACTTCCGTTTGACGTTTATTCATTATCTTTGCTTTACTGCCGTTTCATTTTCGGGTAACATCACTATTTTGTATGAATAACTGTACACAATGTAACGGAATATTCTCATGTAATCTTACCACATTTATATATAACGTTTTTGATAAACTTAGAATTGTTTAGCCTTCACTTTAAGTTTTAAAAATATTAAACCTTTCTTTCTTCTCACCCGTGATTCATGTTTGGCATGTTGTATTAGTTGACACAGGTGTCATTAATTGTAGCTTTGTCTTTCTACTTCCCTCTATACACGTTTTCTAAATTTGTTACAAATATGTATAAAATCAATCAAGCTTGTAAAATCTACATCTTTCTAAGCAGTTCAATGATCATAACTTTCGCCTGTTCAACGACTTCCTCTAGTCAGCGACCCATAGAAGATAAGAACTGTAATAGTGATTGATACCGTGGCCTTATCGGTCATAGGTTACCTGTTACCGATGGAAATACTTAGCGTAGACGTTATGTACTTTTTTTGTAATTTCTTTACGTTATGCACGTTTTATGTAACTTTGCTCAAGGTTTACTATTGGTGGATATTTTGCTCGATAAATGTACACTTTCTGACATGTCGTATTTTTTCTAATTCGCGTTTATCTCATTTGGCCAAAGTGCGTAACAATATTTTTCTCACCTACATGTCAGTGTTTGTCCATTTACAAGGAAGGATTGATCCAAGCAATGATTGTGTAATTGTTCCAATAAAACATTAAAAATTAATTTGATTCATTTACATATATTTCTGTCACAGACAGGAATCATGGTATAGAATTATATCTACTGTGATTTTCGTCGCCGGCATTGAGAGGCTGGTCAGCCAGTGTCAGTGTGACAGGAATAGTAGTCCAAGAATGGCCGTCCATGTTCCCATTTATTTAGTTCAGGCTAGGGTTATTCGGAGTAATGGAGTTACCATATGGGACGAATGTCACCACGGGATTTTGAACTCTTTGCTTGAACGCAAATTGTGTGTGTGTTTTTAAACTATTGATTTCCTTTCATTCCAGCCTACGTTTTATCATTCACTATAGGATTAGCAATGAATTACGAATTTTGGCATCCCTATTATGCTGTAAAGAAATGGCATCCCTATTGTGCTGTAAAGAAACAGTTGCAGCCAATTTATTTACATATTTTTAAAAATTTTTGTGGAAAAAAAACAAGCAGTAAAAGGGAAATGTCACTGACGGGCTCACTCCAAGGAGCGCAGATATTTTAAGCATTTGGTCTTTGAATGCCCTCCATGCACAAGTACATGCATGTACCTGGAACTAGTTATCAAGTTGTCTAATAGGGGGCGTTGAATGTAGTCGACAACCAAGTTGCTAGGGGAGGGATCCTTCTTTGCTTGAAAGACGATCATTGGCAGGATCGTCAGGATAGCTCCCCATTATTATAGGTTTCGTTCTTAAAATGCGCAGGTAGTCTGACTAGCCAAAAGGTTCGACAACCGTTGCGTCTGATAGTCTGTAAGGCAGTTGAGCTTGAAACGTCGTTCGTGGGATTTTGCAGCAAAAAAACTGAGAAATATTAATTCTGACTTTTTCTGATCTCAGCAGGAGGTCTGTAGCTCTGTCGTTTCTGAGTGACTTTCTTAAACCACTGTAAACTCAGGATGCAAACTTTATACTTCCCGCCAAATACTGTATATTATTTACGAATTATTCTCTACTGTCGTTTTGTGACCCATTTAACAGCTAGGCCCACACCGCCATACATATATTGCGTTTATCCTTTCACTACTAAACTAAAAAAAAGTGCCCTTTCTCCATGATGAAATTTTTTAACGTCTTAGAATTTTTTTTTGCAATTATGGACAGTCAAATGAATCTGCAAAGCTAAAATATCATCGTGTGTCGTTGGTTTCATTTTTGAATACTCAGTAAAAAGGTGTGTGTGTGTGTTGGGGGAGGGGGGGGGGAGGCTCATGCGACCGTACTCCCTCCCAAACTTAGGGATTTAATAAACACAAACAAATTTTTGAAGATACAGAAAGAGAGAAATTTCCCAGTGACGTATATAAATTATTAGTGCCAGTTTCTTGTACGACACGATTAAAATCAATCCCGCCCCACTCCACAAAAAAGAAAAAAAAAACGAAATTGTTATCCGGCACTATGAAAAGGCCTTATAAATGCCCTTTCTTCAAAATTTTGGTCTTAAATTTGAGGTACTTATTCCCCCTCCCCCCCCAGTCCAAAACATTTTTGTAAATATAATATTTTTGGGTGGTGGCGGGGAAAAATTAACGAAACTCTCTTAGATTTCTATGTGGTAGCATTTGAGCTAGTTTAGCAGCTAATCTACATGAATAAGCGTTTATTGATACACTCCAGGGGTTTGAAAATCCTCTGTTAACTTACACCCCATTTCCATAGATTTTTAGATCGATCTATCCCTGTGGGGAGTCTCACTAGATTACCGTCAGATAATCCAGCTTAAATGTCCGTCCCGATTACTGTCAGCTTGGCCGGCTTAAGCGTCTGTCCCGCCTACTAAAAGCTTTAAGGGGGTAATTAACTATGGTGCCCGCTCGGCTGACTGCAATTTAGCGTGAACCCCCAGGGAGTTAGGTCGATTTAAATCTTAATCTCTGGATCGATCTAAATCTCTGGGAATACACCCTTATTTTTGCCATCCACAGCTTCTTATAAAACCTTGCATATCACATTATATAACACGTTAAAAACCATTTAATCCCTTAAGTATTTTTTTTTTAGCGTACCTGATGTTGATTCTTCCATCGGATCTCACGAAGTCATTTAAACTAAATCACTCTTTATAAATTTAATTAAAGGTAGAATCCTAGTGCAGATAGGAATAGATAAATTATGAATGAGTACCAGAAAAAGCTTATTTCTCCGGGAAAATCCATTTTGGCAGGTAAATCCCATAAAGATGGCCTTTAATATCTTTAAGATTTAGTACAAAAAAGTGTGAGTTCATAATCCTGCAACAAACTGCGGTTAAGAATTCCAGTCAAAATCCAATAAGTCTACCTCTGCCTCGTGTGCAGAAATGTGATAAGTAGATATCGTTTACAGTGGTCGTTTACCACTGGATCGAAATATTAGCTAGCTCACTTTGAGTACTGATTCATTGCACGTTATTCTTTATAGTTTGTGCCTCAAAAGAAAAAGGTAAATAGTATCGTATGTCTCCCTATTATACTTAGAAGAACGAAAACGGTGAAGTCTAACAAGAGAGATTCTCTAAGCAGTTTTACAGTCGAGTAGATCCCAATCTTTCACGAACAGGTGGAGGGTCTGAAGTGAAAACGCACAGTTACCGGGGTAGAAGGGACACACCAGATAATGTCAAATCGTGTCGGAAATGTAATTTGGTAAATAAAGAAAAGAGGGGTGTAGATAAAGGTTCAGGGATAGGTCTATTCTTAGCAATGTGTCATGTCATGTTTTTGTTTTTCTCTCCTCCATTCTCTCCTATCCCTTCCTGCACTCTTTCTTTCTTTCTTTCTTTGTTTCTTTCTTTCTCAACTTTTCTTTCTTCCCCTTCTTCATTTCTTTTCTTTTTTGTTGCATTCATTAATCCAGTTGTGTCTTTAATATTACAACATTACAATGTTTTTTTATCTATGTAATTTAGTGTCTGTTATTGAGTCGAACTAATAGAATGTATGTAGCTTTTAATGAATGACAGACTTGGAAGGATCCTAAGGGGAATGAGTAATTATATTTTTGTTTATTGCAAAGGTCTAGGCCTTTTAGGCACCCCTGAAACAGGGCTGTAAACCCAGTTGTCATCACTCTGGTAGTTGGGTAGGCCTGCTATCAGCCCAATCCAATCCTTGGTAACATTCTTTATGCGCTATCCATAGCAGAAATGCGATCACAGAACTAATAATATTCTTGAATTCTTTCCGCTTTTCTTTTAGATATGGGGAAAGAAGATTTCCTGGGTGTAATATGTCCACCCGTATAACGCACGTGCTTTATGACTGATACATGGTGTGAAAACCAATATTGCCACAGGAAATTATCATTCAGTTTCTCCTTTCACAGTTTCCTCTACGACTCCCAGACTTAGTCTAAGACTATCAATTTTTTATGAATTTTAATTTGTATATAATAGTTTATGGCTACATAATAATAATAATAATAATAATAATAATTATTATTATTATTATTATTATTATTATTATTATTATTACAACGAGAATAAATTGTACCCCAATTCCATGATGCCATGGTGATTACGCCTATGCATAAGATATGAATAAAAAAAATATAATTTTCAATAGTAAGAGCATTTCCTCTGCTCGGAAAGCACAAATGAGCATGTGCATATCTGATCAAATAAAATATTACTGTTGTAAAAATTACTTGCACTTTGTAAAAAAGGCATATTGGGAAGTGGACAGCATATAAAATTTATCATAATCAGTTCGTTGTTGAATTTGAGGAGTATTACTTTCTCAATAATCGGAAATTTTGACTCATTTTTGTTTAATGTTCAACGACAGTTGCTATACATGTACGAATCAACCTATGATGCTGTATTGCACTGCATAGTAAAGCATTAGTCAAAAGCATTAGTCAAATGAATATATACATAAGATACATAAGTAAATAAATAAACCTACGAGGCATGACGTTTCGGTCCATTATTTTTCACCACCATTAAACATAAAAAACAAACAAACAAGCAAGCAAAAAAATTTTAAAAAAATTTCACCGTTGTTAACCAGTATTGTTACTTAGCACACATTGGAAATTTTATTGTTATATTACCTCTGTCGCTGCCAAAAGGAGCATATCTACACGATGATCGCTCCCTCTTTATGTAACCCGTTTCATCAAATGGATTCCGCCCTGGGTCCTGACAACAGAACATCTCTACTTGCTTGCAATGTGACAGTCTGGGGGGCTCTGTGAAGTCCCGTTGTTGTTTATATGTCAAACATGCACTGAAAAGCATGCTGTTATCGCCCCTTTTTGCCGCGTGACATTCCCTATATAAGATAGATTTGAAAGTACATTTGTGGTGGCCTTTATATTCATTTCGACAACATTTCGAAACTCGATATAGATTTTAAGGTAGCGCAATTTCCTTGTTTATTCTCTTAGATTTTTTTATTTGCGCTGACTTAGGACGCCCAAGCTACTAGTAGTGTGCACTTACTCCACGGTAGACTTTCACTGAAAGCAATCAGATGAACAGACTAACATGCCTCCTCCTGGCTTTGAGTAGAATACAGAAAAGAAGGTTACTGTACGAATACGTTCCAGAGACAAGAGGAGATGGATAAGTCTGTCGTGGAGTGAGCGCGAACTCACTAAATAGTGCGACCTAACTCATTTTGACCAACTGGACGCAACAAGCATAAGTTTACATTTCATGTCTATTACCTGCTGTTTTTGAAATTGAAAATTTCCTTGGCCATTTTTANGATCCAAACCTGCTATATATTTCCTTTCTTTCTACCATATTTTTCATTATAACGGGTTTGTTGGGAACTTATTAAACCTCATGTCTCGATCACGCTTACTGTTATTGTAGTAGCGGGACAAAAAGCACGTAAACCCAGCCATGGTTTTTAGCACCGCTGTAAGTGTTTCGACGTAGCAGGGCTCCCCTACCCACAATGCAATTACAATTTCCGGAAAAGATGAAAAAGGCTAATAGGGGGCGTTGAATGTAGTCGACAACCAAGTTGCTAGGGGAGGGATCCTTCTTTGCTTGAAAGACGATCATTGGCAGGATCGTCAGGATAGCTCCCCATTATTATAGGTTTCGTTCTTAAAATGCGCAGGTAGTCTGACTAGCCAAAAGGTTCGACAACCGTTGCGTCTGATAGTCTGTAAGGCAGGTGAGCTTGAAACGTCGTTCGTGGGATTTTGCAGCAAAAAAACTGAGAAATATTAATTCTGACTTTTTCTGATCTCAGCAGGAGGTCTGTAGCTCTGTCGTTTCTGAGTGACTTTCTTAAACCACTGTAAACTCAGGATGCAAACTTTATACTTCCCGCCAAATACTGTATATTATTTACGAATTATTCTCTACTGTCGTTTTGTGACCCAATTAACAGCTAGGCCCACACCGCCATACATATATTGCGTTTATCCTTTCACTACGAAACTAAAAAAAAAGTGCTCTTTCTCCATGATGAAATTTTTTAACGTCTTAGAAATTTTTTTTTGCAATTATGGACAGTCAAATGAATCTGCAAAGCTAAAATATCATCGTGTGTCGTTGGTTTCATTTTTGAATACTCAGTAAAAAGTTGTGTGTGTGTGTGTGTGTGTGTGTGTGTGTGTGTGTTGGGGGGGGGGAGGCTCATGCGACCGTACTCCCTCCCAAACCTAGGGATTTAATTAACACAAACAAATTTTTGAAGATACAGAAAGAGAGAAATTTCCCAGTGACGTATATAAATTATTAGTGCCAGTTTCTTGTACGACACGATTAAAATCAATCCCGCCCCACTCCACAAAAAAGAAAAAAAAAACGAAATTGTTATCCGGCACTATGAAAAGGCCTTATAAATGCCCTTTCTTCAAAATTTTGGTCTTAAATTTGAGGTTCTTATTCCCCCTCCCCCCAGTCCAAAACATTTTTGTAAATATAATATTTTTGGGTGGTGGCGGGGAAAAATTAACGAAACTCTCTTAGATTTCTATATGGTAGCATTTGAGCTAGTTTAGCGGCAATTAATCAACATAAATAAGCGTTTATTGATACACTCCAGGTGTTTGAAAATCCTCTGTTAACTAAGGCTCTATTCCCATAGATTTTAGATCGATCTATCCCCGCGGGGAGTCTCACTAGATTACTTTCAGATAATCCGACTTAAATGTCCGCCCCGCCTACTACAAGCTGTAAGGGGTTAATTAACTTTCGTGTCCGCCCGGCTGACAGCTATTTAGCGGGAACCCCCAGGGTGTTAGGTCGATCTAAAGTAGGTCGATCTAATCTATGGAAATGGGGTGTTACACCCCATTTCCATAGAATTTCAGATCGATCTAACCCTGTGGGGAGTCTCACTAGATTAACGTCAGATAATCCAGCTTAAATGTCCGTCCCGATTACTGTCAGCTTGGCCGGCTTAAGCGTCTGTCCCGCCTACTAAAAGCTGTAAGGGGGTAATTAACTATGGTGCCCGCTCGACTGACTGCAATTTAGCGTGAACCCCCAGGGAGTTAGGTCGATCTAAATCTTAATCTTTAGATCGATCTAAATCTCTGGGAAAGTACCCTTAGACCCCATTTCCATAGATTTTAGATCGATCTATCCCTGTGGGGAGTCTCCCTAGATTACTGTCAGCTTAGCCGGCTTAAGCGTCTGTCCCGCCTACTGAAAGCTGTAAGGGGGTAATTAACTATGGTGCGCGCTCGGCTGACTGCAATTTAGCGTGAACCCCCAATGAGTTAGGTCGATTTAAATCTTAATCTCTGGATCGATCTTAATCTCTGGGAATACACACTTATTTTTGCCATCCACAGCTTCTTATAAAACCTTGCATATCACATTATATAACACGTTAAAAACTATTTAATCCCTTAAGTATTTTTTTTGAGCGTACCTGATGTTGATTCTTCCATCGGAGCTCACGAAGTCATTTAAACTAAATCACTCTTTATAAATTTAATTAAAGGTAGAATCCTAGTGCAGATAGGAATAGATAAATTATGAATGAGTACCAGAAAAAGCTTATTTCTCCGGGAAAATCCATTTTGGCAGGTAAATCCCATAAAGATGGCCTTTAATATCTTTAAGATTTAGTACAAAAAAGTGTGAGTTCATAATCCTGCAACAAACTGCGGTTAAGAATTCCAGTCAAAATCCAATAAGTCTACCTCTGCCTCGTGTGCAGAAATGTGATAAGTAGATATCGTTTACAGTGGTCGTTTACCACTGGATCGAAATATTAGCTAGCTCACTTTGAGTACTGATTCATTGCACGTTATTCTTTATAGTTTGTGCCTCAAAAGAAAAAGGTAAATAGTATCGTATGTCTCCCTATTACTTAGAAGAACGAAAACGGTGAAGTCTAACAAGAGAGATTCTCTAAGCAGTTTTACAGTCGAGTAGATCCCAATCTTTCACAAACAGGTGAAGGGACTGAAGTGAAAACGCAAAGTTGCCGTGGTAGAAGGGAAGCACCAGATAATGTCAAATCGTGTCGGAAATGTAATTTGGTTAATAAAGAAAAGAGGGGTGTAGATAAAGGTTCAGGGATAGGTCTATTCTAAGCAATGTGTCATGTCATGTTTTTGTTTTTCTCTCCTCCATTCTCTCCTATCCCTCCCTTCTTTCATGCACTTTTTCTTTCTTTCTTTCTTTGTTTCTTTCTTTCTCAACTTTTCTTTCTTCCCCTTCTTCATTTCTTTTCTTTTTTTTTTTTTTTTTTGTTGCATTCATTAATCCAGTTGTGTCTTTAATATTACAACATTACAATGTTTTTTTATCTATGTAATTTAGTGTCTGTTATTGAGTCGAACTAATAGAATGTATGTAGCTTTTAATGAATGACAGACTTGAAAGGATCCTAAGGGGTATGAGTAATTATATTTCCATTTATTGCACAGGGTCTAGGCCTTAAAGGCACGCCTGAAACAGGGCTGTAAACCCAGTTGTCATCACTCATAAATGAAATATCATTGGGCTCTCTATCCAGGCCTACCCAACTACCAGACTCGGCACATAAGGATCCTGAATTAACCGGTATACCGGACCACACTACCCGTTTTCAAGGTGTGTGTCAGATCGCATTTCGGAATATCTGTCAGAACACCGACAGGATGAGCCCGCGGTCGTCCTACAAAATTATGGGGTATGATACTCCGAAATGCGATCTGACACACACCTTGAAAACGGGTAGTGCGGTCCGGTATACCGGTTAATTCAGGATCCTTATGTGCCGAGTCTGGTAGCAGGCCCAATCCAATCCTTGGTAACATTCTTTATGCGCTATCCATAGCAGAAATGCGATCACAGAACTAATAATATTCTTGAATTCTTTCCGCTTCTCTTACAGATATGGGGAAAGAAGATTTCCTGGGTGTAATATGTCCACCCGTATAACGCACGTGCTTTATGACTGATACATGGTGTGAAAACCAATATTGCCACAGGAAATTATCATTCAGTTTCTCCTTTCACAGTTTCCTCTACGACTCCTAGACTTAGTCTAAGACTATCAATTTTTTATGAATTTTAATTTGTATATAATAGTTTATGGCTACATAATAATAATAATAATAATAATAATAATAATAATAATAATAATAATAATAATAATAATTATTATTATTATTATGACAACGAGAATAAATTGTACCCCAATTTCATGATGCCATGGTGATTACGCCTATGCATAAGATATGAATAACAAATATAATTTTCAATAGTAAGAGCATTTCCTCTGTTCGGAAAGCACAAATGAGCATGTGCATATCTGATCAAATAAAATATTACAAAGGCATATTGGGAAGTGGACAGCATATAAAATTTATCATAATCAGTTCGCTGTTGAATTTGAGGAGTGTTACTTTCGACAATATCGGAAATTTTAACTCATTTTTGTTTAAAGTTCAACGACAGTTGCTATACATGTACGAATCAACCTATGATGCTGTATTGCACTGCATAGTATCGAACTCAAAAGCATTAGTCAAATGAATATATACATAAGATACATAAGTAAATAAATAAACCTACGAGGCATGACGTTTCGGTCCATTATTTTTCACCACCATTAAACATAAAAAACAAACAAACAAGCAAGCAAAAAAATTTTTAAAAAAAATTCACCGTTGTTAACCAGTATTGTTACTTAGCACACATTGGAAATTTTATTGTTATATTACCTCTGTCGCTGCCAAAATGAGCATATCTACACGATGATCGCTCCCTCTTTATGTAACCCGTTTCATCAAATGGATTCCGCCCTGGGTCCTGACAACAGAACATCTCTACTTGCTTGCAATGTGACAGTCTGGGGGGCTCTGTGAAGTCCCGTTGTTGTTTATATGTCAAACATGCACTGAAAAGCATGCTGTTATCGCCCCTTTTTGCCGCGTGACATTCCCTATATAAGATAGATTTGAAAGTACATTTGTGGTGGCCTTTATATTCATTTCGACAACATTTCGAAACTCGATATAGATTTTAAGGTAGCGCAATTTCCTCGTTTATTCTCTTAGATTTTTTTATTTGCGCTGACTTAGGACGCCCAAGCTACTAGTAGTGTGCACTTACTCCACGGTAGACTTTCACTGAAAGCAATCAGATGAACAGACTAACATGCCTCCTCCTGGCTTTGAGTAGAATACAGAAAAGAAGGTTACTGTACGAATACGTTCCAGAAACAAGAGGAGATGGATAAGTCTGTCGTGGAGTGAGCGCGAACTCACTAAATAGTGAGACCTAACTCATTTTGACCAACTGGACGCAACAAGCATGAGTTTACATTTCATGTCTATTACCTGTTGATTTTGAAATTGAAAATTTCCTTGGCCATTTTCATCTATACATTAAGAATGCAGTCTGTTAACTACATTTCAAATCAATATATGCTTGATTAGATGTGGTAGTCCATGTACCTTTAACAATTGATATCGACCACTTACGAGGACGGAAGAGCAATTCAACAACCAATAAGACATTTTTTTTCTTAATTCCTCAACGTACCTACCTTAGCATTTGTCGTTCAAAAATACGTAGTTGTGTGTCGGAAACTAACGTCTGTATTGTTGAAAACTACTGCAGCGTGTTTTAGTAATTGTGGAAGAGTCAACTGCAAGCCAGCAATATATTCGTGTTTTTGTGGTCGATTATACAGAAATTATGTAGCAATTGCAGTTGTTTTCCCCCAAATCAAGTCTTTTTGCTGATTCGTTTAGGTATGATTGAAACGCTGCACGAGGCTGCAATTAGTTGACGGTTTAGATTTCTGCGGTTTTTGAAAAGGCACGCGCTTAGTCCTCATGACTGCCTCGACTTAAAAGCTAGGGTCTGTCTTAGCTACTGCATAGATGTTCCTTTCTGAAATCGCCTTAAGTAGAAAAGACGGTGTTGGCGATTAGCAGGCAAGGGTACACCCAAAGGGTGCGAATGGAAAAGGTGCAGACTGGAGCTATTCCAGTCAAAGCCCCCCCCCCACCCCCCACACACACACACACAAACACCGCCCCTCACTCAGAATCGCCGTTTCTTGCTTCCTCAATGCTAACTGCAAAGGGTAACTTTATCTGCGCATGCGGCACGTAGCCGGTTACGCAGTAAGCTTTTGGTGGGTTTGAGAATGTAAGTTTGAAGATATCATACTAAAGTAACAAGCTTGTCAAACACACGGTTTACCATCGCCTTACACTTAATTTCTTTACATCAGAAAAGAACATAGAAAAAAATCCAAGGCATTTTAGCATATTTTGACATTTAATGCAGACTCCTTGTTGCGTTTTCATTATGTTTTCAGTTTTTGAATACCCTGGAATTGTATTTCAAAATATCTGCAACATTTCATGTTGCCCTCTTCCGATTTTCAAGACATCTTTCCAATTCAAATTATTTTGCAATTCTGGAATATGAAGGTACATGGGCCTGTTTCTTTGCGATGGAATAAATGTGCGTCCTCTATATTACACTATATTATCTTCACAAACAATGCCTCGTCCAAAAGCAAGTTAATTCCTGTGACCCCAAGCCCCTCCTCTTTAAAATTTAACTGTCACATATTTATTTAGTGTGGAGCGTTTTGTTTCTTTAAAATAAGAGACCAATAATCTATCGACTGTCTAAATCAACGAAGAGAAGCAGCTGTTGCTCATAGACAGATGTTCGAAGTTTGTGCTGCTGTTTGAACATTGTGAGTAAATGACGATTTTTTTCTTCTTTTCTTAAGCTCGCTAGTGAAACGCTATATAGCGTGTGCGTGTGCAAAGATGTGGTTGGAAACTGGGCCTGCACAAAATGTGTCAACAAGGAGAGCGACAAGAATTCGATTCTGTAAGGTAGGGTGTGGTGGTCTAACTGCATACCACAGCCGACCCTTACCCTCTAGTAGCGCCACAGATATTTTTGCGCTTGATATGTACAGATAATTTCCGGGCTAATCCTGTGCAGATTTTAGCGAGAAATTTAGCAAAAAAATAAAATGCCACCAGCCTGCTGGAATCTGGAACAGATCAGCTAACCGTACTAATTTTTAGGAGGGGAGAGGTTATTGCCCTTAAAATTACCTATACGAATTCGTATAGGATTTCCCTCAAGTACTGTAGGTAATTGGCTCAATTTCCCACAAGAAATCTTATAAGACCCAAAAAGAATATGAGATGGAGTGGGAGAAGTTATTGCCCTTACAAATATTTCTTATACGAATTCCCTTACGAAAAAGTCCTATAGGATCCTATAAGATCCTATAGGACTTTTTCGTTAGGGTTCGTATAGGATTACCCACAGGTGCTATAAGAAATTGGCTCAATCTCCTACGAGAAATCTTATAGGATCCAAAAAGAATTTGGTGAGATGGAATGGTCAGCCCTGTTTCTGTTAAAACCGTTTCCTATCTATGAAAGAGTCTATGAAAGAGAATGACAGATGATGACTAAATGTCTAGCTTTAAAACTAGACAGGTTTTGTGTTCAAAAATCGATGATATGTTTTTCAGTGGCAAAATGGTGACATTTTTAAAATGTCCAGAAGTCTAGTCAACTAGAAAGTACATATATCATATATATTAAAACATTATCAAATTACTAGCATGCTCTCAAGTGATATGAAGATGTCACAAAGAATGTTATATTACTGTGAGGCATTTTCATCTATGTCTTGCAGTGTCTATTTTTGATAATATCCATAAAATAGCAAGTATTTAGCAGGAAAATAATAAAGGGAATGCATTGGTGGCAAAGATAGTATATATATTTGGGGGAGCGAGAGGGCATCCAGGCCCGTAGCCAGCAATTTCAAAAGGGGGGTTCTTTTTCTGAAAAAGTGGACCTTTTTCCATAAAAACTTTATGTACCTAGATCAAATTTTACCCAGAGTGGACCTTTTCCCACCAAAAGGGGCGGATCTTTCGAACCCCCCGAACCCCCCCTGGCTACGGGCCTGGCATCTTCTTAAAGTGTTAGCCTTCTTCCAGTCCATAGTTTTTTACTTTTCCGTCAGTGAGCTTCTGGTTACGTTCCACAGGCTGCACCAACGGAGTGTAGGCAAGCAGGTTGCCACCTTTCCTGTGTAAAAAATGAGGTGAGATTGGTTTCTTTTATTATTTATTATTATATTTCATGTTCTAGATTGGTAGATGTAAATGTGAGAGATAAGAGCATATGCAACCGTTTCATGTTTTATGCGGAATTTCACTGTGGAACATTATGCAGATTTTTTTTTTTGTTTATAACAAACGTTTTACAACATATAATCTTTCCAAAAGGCTTGCAGGGCCGCGTAATGCACACAAAAATCGGGACATTTTATTGTTTGTTCACGGAGGCATCCATCATCCCTACAAGACCTGCCGCGGGGGCATGCTCCAAAAATCATTGATCTTTTTACAGTGTAACCTGTGCTATATTCTAAATGCACGTTTGGGACGAAAAAAAGCCAGGATAATTTGTTCTTCACACGCGTAGTACATGTTCAATTGCATGCTGAATATTGAGACTTGGTATAACGACCGCCAAGGTCCTACTCTATACATATACTATAAAAGAAAACTAAAAATAATCATTGATGTTTGCAGAATAACCTTATTGGTTTATAATACTAAGGGCTTTGTCTTCTCTTTTTTATAATGATGACTATAAAGAGATAATGGCAATGTTTTTCACCCCATTTGATTTTAACAAATTTGATTAAACCCTTCCCCTCTTTGGGGTACATTGTTTCTAAATATAAACAAATACAACACTTCATTTCACAAGAAGTGGATGATCTGCAATGCACTGCCCACTCGTTCTCTCCTAACGCAATGCATGGCGTTGAACGTGAATTGTTACAGTTGGGGCGTACACTTCCGTTGTAAGCATTCTTGTTGTTGTAAGCCTGTGATCACACGCTATCAATAGTTTCGATATAAAACTGTAATCAGTTGTAGTTTGGTGTCAAAGGAATCATGTGTTCAGTCAACCTTAAAACTCTTTTGTCATCCTTCTTATACCAGTTAGGGTTTCGAGGGGAGAAAGAGTTTGAGTTTTCTATCTCTGGCGAGCTGGAATGCTTGGTTGAGTGGGATGTTGTTCGATTGCAAGGTCTCTCGTACTCCATCTATCCACTTCTATCCACTTAAAACGAGGGTCAGAAAATAAGCTTTCACTCCGAGTTTTTTTTTTTTTACACTGACCAGTCACCTTTATAACAAAAATATGCAATGCAAACAAGTAGAGGCAAACGACATGTCTCATTTCAATACTACTTGATGAAGATGCCCATTTTTATAAAGTTGTATCTATTTCATACCATACGTGGTGCGTGTGGATATCAGCCGCAAGGTCCGTGGGCGGCAGGGGGGGGGGGAGGGGCATTCCAACAGATTTTTAGTGTAGACTTTTCCTCCCAGTTTATCAGAAATCTATTTTATTTCCTTTATTCAAGTGGCTGAACAAATATTCTGCTTTCATGTATCTTGTGGTTCTTGAACTTTGGCATTTCCACACTCATTATAGAAAAGTGCACAGAATTAGCCAGCGAAATAGGAAATAGGTTGATATTTAGTGAAAAATCAATCTGTGGAGGCTGCCACACACACACCGAACATTTTCCTTACCCTACGGCCCTGGGTACTGTACTACCATACAACAAACCTAGCTAATTGAGAGCCTGCGACAAATCAAACGATTCGGAACGATAACAATAACTTTATAACCATACAACGCATCTATCTAATTGAGTGCGCGCGACAAATCAAAAGATTAGGAACGATAACGCAATAGTAAGAGGCCGCGGTTTGGGCGTGACTGGAATATTTACAAACAAAACTTTATCCCTTTGTATAACTGTTGTAGTCATTTGAAGTCAGGGAACCAATAAATGTCTCAAAGCCCATTCGGACAAGCAGTCTGCAGTGTCATTCACATTGTTTGCAAAGCCTTTAGCCCTTTCTTTATTAGGTTTTGTTTGGGAATTTTGTATTCCACACAAATTTTGATAAAAGAAAACACAGAGGAATGTGGTCTAGACTAAAACAGGGTAATGTGCCAGCGATATAGCATGAACCGCACTGTTAAAACACAAAGGTCCTGTTGTAAGCTTGACAGAAAGTCGGCTCGGAGCAAATCGTTGAAAACAGATTGTGTCGTAAAGCCGCCACTCTGTTAGTGGCGTAGATAGGTAGGCCTACATAGGATTTATCGCAAGGTGACAAAGGTATCTCTCTCTCTGTATTGGTACTTTAAATGATAACTGTATTAAGGCACAAATGTGGGCTATTAGTATTAGCCGTGATGTTTATACTGATAGACCTAGCATTTATTGCTACTACTAACGAGAGGGAATACAATTATTGGCGCGATTACGGTTTTAAGTTTTCATTTTTATCTCTACACACAGTGGACAAAAGAAGTGTCACCCCCTAACTCAGAGTAATGAAAGTAGGCAGATCTTGGGTACTTATAATGCCTGGTCTACTTATAATGTGACCAATGAGTATAAAACCGCTATACCATGGAATTGTATTGTTGGTCTTGTACATGTACAGCAAATGTTATTCCTGTCTTCCTCCAGTATGGCAAGATACAGGTAATTATCTAACGGTTATAGGTGCAAGTTATTAACCTGAAGAGGCGGAATATAAGCAATGTCAGAATATCAATACAATTGAATTGTTCAGTCAGAACCGTGCAGAGGGTCTGGTCTCGGTATAGAAACACTGGATCAAGAGACGAATTGTCTCTGATGGGTCGTCCAAGAAAAAATACTGGCCGTGAANGTTTTATTTCCTTTATTCAAGTGGCTGAACAAATATTCTGCTTTCATGTATCTTGTGGTTCTTGAGCTTTGGCATTTTCACACTTATTATAGAAAAGTGCACAGAATTAGCCAGCGAAATACCTGTAGGTTGATATTTAGTGAAAAAATCAATCTGTATAGGCTGCCACACAAACACCGAACATTGTTCTTAGCCTACGGCCCTGGGTACTGTACTACCATAAAAAACACCTAGCTTATTGAGAGCCTGAGACAAATCAAAAGATTCGGAACGATATAACGTTAACTGTACAACCATACAACACTTCTATCTAATTGAGTGCGCGCGACATATCAAAAGATTAGGAACGATAACGCAATAGTAAGAGGCCGCGATCGTTTGGGCGTGACTGGAATATTTACAAACAAAACTTTGTCCCTTTGTATAACTGTTGTAGTCATTTGAAGTCAGGGAACCAATAAATATCTCAAAGCCCATTCGGACAAGCAGTCTGCAGTGTCATTCACATTGTTTGCAAAGCCTTTAGCCCTTTCTTTATTAGGTTTTGTTTGGGAATTTTGTATTCCACACAAATTTTGATAAAAGAAAACACAGAGGAATGTGGTCTGGACTAAAACAGGGTAATGTGCCAGCGATATAGCATGAACCGCACTGTTAAAACACAAAGGTCCTGTTGTAAGCTTGACAGAAAGTCGGCTCGGAGCAAATCGTTGAAAACAGATTGTGTCGTAAAGCCGCCACTCTGTTAGTGGCGTAGATAGGTAGGCCTACATAGGATTTATGGCAAGGTGACAAAGGTATCTCTCTCTCTGTATTGGTACTTTAAATGATAACTGTATTAAGGCACAAATGTGGGCTATTAGTATTAGCCGTGATGTTTATACTGATAGACCTAGCACTTATTGCTACTACTAACGAGAGGGAATGCAATTATTGGCGCGATTACGGTTTTAAGTTTTCATTTTTATCTCTAGTTAATGACATGATAATTCCAAAACGTACACTTTGGCTAGTAGTCTGTTACAAAATTGTTATAGCTCATATACTTTAATCTTGTAGGCCTATACTGTTGTAGATGCCTCTGATACCAGAGGATAGCCAAAACGGGGATTCGCTGATTTTCAACACTATTGTTCTGCTGGCCACCATGTGGTTATGCATTTATTTGAATCATTATCACCTCATTATTTTTTCAGTAAATGAAGCAAAGCATGCAACACGGGGGATTGAAATGCAGGCCACCATATCATTTTACATAATAATTGAGTCAATGATAGATCGTGTTCTTTTTACAGGACACAGGCTGAAGAAATGAGGGAATTGGGAATGGACGTACGCAGACATTCATCCGAATTGTATGTCCCTTACAAGTGGGAATCAAAGACCCACGAAGTGAAAAAAGCACAAGCAACTGAAAACAATAATATATTCCATGATGAACTCGACAATAAGGATCCTGACTTGAATCCATTGACATATATTGAACATTTGTATCTTCGTCCAGCACTTAGAACCAAATCTCACAACAGCGAGATCACGTTATATAGAAACTCGGAAAAATCCGTGAAATTTGACAAATATCAATGGTTCAAAAGCACCATTGAACACCTAGTAACCTTAGAACCAGAGAGGTTTTCATCATCTATAATAATCCCTAATACAAAGTCAGCAAACAGTTACCAATCGTCCATTTTTCATTCATTTGGCGGGGTGGTGCTACGCAAGAAATGCGTGGTTGTGACAGAAGAGTGCTATGCGGTGGAAACTTCAGAAAGCGAACCGAAAGTAAAACTGCATGACAAGCGGACAGTTACCACTGTGGTGTTGAGTCAGTATGGGAAGACAAATGGACAGAATGGGACAATGAGGCAGCTCTTACCATGAGGAGAGATTATCTTTCGGTAGAAGTACTTCAAGATCTACATGTATTGCCAATTAGAGACAAAAAGATAATTCAAACATGGCCTCGCCGATTATTAATCACCATGTTAATTGATTTAATATTTTTATTACATCCGCACATAAAACAAATTGTAGTTGTTCACCTTGTCAAAAAAGTTATTTTTTTACACAAAATTAAAGAGAAAAAGAAAACGTCTTTAAAATGGATCAGTTTATTGCCTCTCAACACCCGAAACCAGCCCAACCCCCGAAATACAACTGCACGGGCATTGTGCATTACACTAACACATACCTTTATTTTTTCCATTTACTTACTATACTAGGGTTTGTAATTTATTGTTATAATTGTTATTATTATAATTCATTACAATTATTTACATACGTACATACATACATACATGTTTTTTCGGGGATCTTGATTTAAGAATATCAATGGTTTTACGACAATAACAAAGTATTTCTTAAATACCATCTTTACATTTTTACTTGGTTTCATTTATCATGGGTTCACCTGTCAAACTTTTTCAGACACCCAACAAATAAAATGGTGTTATTCTAAAGGAGGTCTCGGATGCTAACGTTCGCAACAAAGTAGATTAAAAACACCGAGCCACTAAATGACTGTCTGACTACAGGGCCAGCAAGTAGTTTGTAACAAAAAGCTTGTACTTATTGTACTATACTTTTAATTTTATACTATATTTTAGAGACTCCTGTGACATCAAAGGGTAGCCATTTCACACGTGCGTTAACTGCCAAACTGATATCAAAGTTTGCGAGAGGTGTCGTCACTTACAGAATCATATAAATGCCAACAAATGGTCATTCCAGTCATTTCAAAGTGTCCTTAATTGTTATTTTAGTATAGAGCGGTCGTTTGGAGACGTGCTATTACGTCATGTATATACAATCCGTGGGATCTCATACCCTTTCATTTATTGGAGTCTCGCATATATAAACATAGAGCTCGTTCTCCTGCCATGTGACGCAGGTTGGATGTTTTTAACTGAATGACCTGGCAACATCCCAATACTTCATCGCCTCATTTGGCATCCTCTACCGGATGTAACAGAAGTTGTTTGAAGATCGACGGCAGTTGTTCCAGAGGATATTCACTGAGGTTTTCTCCGACCACCTTCAGTGGCTCGAGGACGTCCAGCATGGCTTGTACACGTGTGGCCGGCTGAAGAGTGACCGAACTGGACAGGTAGTGAAGGACTTGGGTAAAATGATTGGCTAAACGCTCGGTCTCCGTCAGGTGATGCGATATAAGGATGTCTGAAAGTATATAATGTGATATGATATCATACAATATGTGACTTATTTAGATCTAATAGTAATACTGATATTACTAGAATCATGGACGAAAAAAAAGTAAAGCATTTATGATACTGCAGACAAAATCGGCGTATTGTTTTAGGACCTCGATTGGGTACGCTTTTGCGCTGCTTTTCGCCACTTAGGGTGAAGCAAACGTGCTTCCTCGTTTGGGGTGTGAAACATATCGACTTATTTATACCAGTACTTACTTTGTCTTAAGAAGCAAAAGCTCTTCAGGACCGCCCATTCTTCAGAGGAAAGCCTCAAATCCAGTAGATGTTTGCAGAGAGTCAGCAGTTTTTTGCAAAACATTCTGGACTCCTGGGTCTGGTATCTCGTTGGAATAACATAGGTTTGCAACAGCTGAGCCAGTCGGGAAAGGAAATATTTTTCGCCAGAGATCAGCGCCGTTATTATTGTCACAGAAAAGAAAGACTTGGTTGTCAAAATGGCTACCTCCTCTGAGGTCAGTTTGTCAAGAATGGGCTGTCGTTTTATCCACTCCGAGTGAACGTTACACAATGAAACTATGATCTCTGAAAACCTCAACACAGTCTGTTTATGTTCTTGTTCATCATCTACGTTGGAAACGCCACACTGTGAATCTTGAACGCACTCGGGTTCTTTTTTAATCGTCACTGCATCCTTCAGGTGGCTGTCACGCTGCCGAGATAACTCGGAGAGCATGTGAAGGTTCCTGCACCTATCCCTGGCATCTGTTAAACGTCTCTTTTCAAATTCCATTGCAGCCAGCGTTGCCTTTTCTGCATCCAGCAACACTCTATGTCCATAAGGTGGGAGATGCGTTTCCCCAAGTGAAGAGGGCGCCAGCAGCGACCATGGTTGGCCAGCGGCACTGAAGCGACTGATGTCGGGTATCTGTCCGGGGTGCATGGGGTCAAGCCAGGGGCGACTGTATGTCCATAGACCGGGGTGATTCCATAGGGCTGGTGGCGTGCACGGTATACAATGACGGGGAATCCCAGAGCAAAACACTGATGATGGGCCAATCCTGGGGAACCTTGAAAGCTGTAACAGAAATATATGCTATACTTTGTGTGAAATTGCTGACACACTTATTTATATGGCTTCAAAAATGGATAAAACTTTGTGCTTTTAGTGATCTTAATATTAACGAGGTGGTTTGGAAATGAATGTAGGTGTTGAAAACGGTCACGGTCAGAGGCGACATTTAAAGGCAGTTGTTATTGTTACTAAATGACGTACGTAAAGGCCATAAAGTGGAAAGTGAAGGAACTTGGGATACAGGCGGTTCCAAACTTACGTGCGGCTCTATAACGTGAGGTGACAAGGGAAAGTACCCACTGGGCGCAAATATGCCGCTATCACCGGGATCAGAGTAGTCACCCTTTAAGATGCGAGATATACATTCTGCAGAATACTGAAAATGACAAAAAAATCTTCAACATGATAATAAAGACAGTGAAAGGCGCCCTTGGCCCTTTAACGTAAAAATGACCAACCAAAGAAACAGTGTATTAGACTGATCTTTATTTATGAAAGGCACGTGTGTAGACATTTCGATTTGGACTATGGCATAATGATAATAATAAAATATAATATTAATAATAATTCCGCCTCTAAAGTCGTATGTCTACAGGCTTTGATATGGGACTGATACATACCTTCACTGCCCCTGTGTGTCTTGTCCTACCTCCTGGCATCCGGTCTTCTCGGATGGCTGAAGAGATAGCAAGATTTTTGATAAAAACACGGATCAATATTTGAATTTTAAATTATTCAAAAAACGGTAAGTCAATAACCAAATTTTTAATCTGGACGGGCTGACAGTTTACAACTTTAAGGGCATTTTGAACAAGGTTTGTCCAAATTCTAAAAGAATCCTGACCGGGTTTTAAAAATCCTGTTTTTTTAATCCACTGGCATAACTTTAGGGAATGTTTAACCCTAAAGTGCATGGTAGTGGGTGTGTTATTGCTGGCTACATTTCAGAATTCAGAAAGATGTAATCATGTTCAAGGTCGAAATATGCACTAGATAGAAAGAGAGACTACAAGTTCTCTGTTAGAGCGCGAAGAAGATTGGATTTTGAATTTAGCGCTACGGTGATGTTATAAAAGGCACTAATCATTAAAAATCACTTAATAATGGAAGACTTTTTTATTCATTAAAAACTTCATCGCAAATTATCTACACTGTAAAGGTTATTTCCGACTTTTTTTTATCCAAGACGGTCAAAAGTTCAAGTCAATCTTTGAAAGAAAATGACCAGGTCATGACATTTTTATCAATTTTACAAGGGGTTTGCCATTGTTAAGTTGTGCCAACTTCATCTCAAGATCATATTTGATGGCAAGTCTATGTCAACGAAAATGGACAATACTTAAAACTTTATCAGACTGACACCTAATGTAATGATGCAGTGAAAAAGTCGATTTTGCATTCTTCGCGCTGGTAACAGATATATCAGTTTCGAATTTTACAAGAGCATTGTCTTTTAACGTACATGTCTCCACATTAATGAGAAACAGTCTATGGTGTAGCTTACTGTTTGCCATGCCCCCCCCCCCCCTTTTTTTTTTTTTTTTTTGGAAACAGTTGGCTACTGGCTTGGATATTGTGTAGGTATTTAGCATTACTCTTCTTTTACCTGTAAAGAATTCAGTACTCCTCACGGTGCATAAATTTACATTTGTCTGTAATAAAATGGCAATTAAAGTTTCACTGCAAGGCAAAGGCATTTTTCCCCCATTGAATATAGCACATGTACATTCTGTAAACAACATTATGTGACATATCCCAAGTTATTAGGTATTCAAAAGTAATTCAGAGATAAGATTATACATCCTTACGTATCATTTTCATGCGCCTCAAGATTCATCTATTGCAATGTACCTTCATTGATTAAAATTAATGAGATTTATGAAAATTGCATCAGNGCTATATTTTGTAACTGCCAGTGAATGACAATATAGCATATTTTAAAAAAATAAACGTGGTATATCTGTGAATTTAGCTTTACTCTAACAAAATATCTTAAAAACAGTTTTATCCCTCCGATCCAAAACATTTGTTACGTCAATCAAACACAAATGGGTCAAATATATAAATTTTACACGGATATGACAGTTTGATTGCCACCATCCATTTTATTATGTGAGTAGCCAAGATCCATCACACATGTTATGTTTTCGTGTTATTCAGTCAGAGTAAAAATGTTATAAAATTTAACAAACAAATTGCTTTTTTTGACAAATGTACAGGCACACGCAAAACTAAAGTGATGAGAAAGGAACAAAAACACCACCTGCGGCGTAACAGTCATAAATTTCGGCATTCGTACTCACAAACTGAGGTTCGAGTTCGCAAACGCCCAATCCGTTTATAAGCCCTGTGAAGGGATTTTGAAAAAGTGACAGTGCATAAAATGAAGGACATAAACACCCTTGGAAGATCGACTTTCACTGTTTGCAAATTATAGCAGATTGCTCTGATGTATAGCTTCAAGAACAGCTCTAAATTTATATTTTGTTTACCATTTGATGAAAAAAACAATATTTCCCACAACAGGATATTTCCACTGATTAGACGTATTCACGCGATCGTATGATGGATTCCGAAAAGCAGTACCAGAGTTCAGATACGTTCTTGATACTAGGTAGACAAATAAACGCTAAAATTTACCTTTGACGTTCATTCCGACTTTAAGACATTGAAGCAGACGGCAGTACTGGCACCTGTTTCTGGTGCGCTTGCTCATGATGCACCCTTCGTGATTCCTACACTTATACACAGCCCGATGGAGCACGGAACGCATAAAAAATCCTGAAATCAAAATATGCAGATTTGGACTTAAAATGATCTTAATCAGTTACATAAAGAGAACTATAACAAATATTACGTTTTTATGTAGTAGTGTCGATTACGTAGCAATGTGAAGGATTTGAAACATTTGCTNCCCCTTCATTTTTCACGTCACAAATCACATGCTACTTGCTCACAGAGCGATCTTATTTTGGTGGGACATGTATGCCTTTTTAAATATTGAAAACATAGAATAACATTAGGAAGTGCAGTGAGGCTTACAGTAATCCTTAAAAATATTTTTATTACAGGAAAAGAAATCAGAGTTTATTCCAAAACTATCAAGTTACGGATACCAAAGACACTTTTTTCGTCATTTTCAACCCAGATGTCCTTTCTTTTCCCCAAAGAAACAAAACACATCTTTTTACGACTGACTCATTTATCTATACATTTGTTACAAGATTTTTATATACAGGTAATTTGATACTTGTGCTTTAGTGATAATGGAATATGTATAATCAGTCTGCGTGGATCTATGCGTGGGTGTGTGCATATTTGTATTTTAAAAATAGGCGATGAATAATTAAAAAAGTAAAGAAATAAATCCAGACTTCCTTTTTTACTAACTGCCTAATGCAGCCTTCTCACCTTTGCATCCCTCACACGACATGACGCCATAGTGCAGTCCCGTGGCCCTGTCATGACAGACGGCACAGGAGCGTTCCTCCTCATCCTCCTCGTCAACATCCTTCGTGCGCTTGCCGTCTATCAAGTCTGAAATAAAAAAATAGAGACAACGTCACTTTCATTATTTCTTATTTATGTGGACCTCTTGCCATGCAAAAATTTGATGGTCGATTATTACATGTGTACGGGGGGGGGGGACCTATGAGCGCATTCAGGACAGCGGATTAGCAATTCCGCGGATCAATATGGCGACCAGCTTAAAAGCTTGCCACTTAATTCCCCATTTAGTTAGACACTGAATACGTTCCCCGCAACAAGCATTCAAGTGGGTTGTCCATATTTGATCCGCGGATCTGTTAGTCGGCTCTTCTGAATGCGCTCTATGACGGAAATGGACTCAGCTCGTGATACGAGGCCAGACACCTCAACCGGATTTCTTTCTTTTTTAACCTCATTTGCATTTGCTTACTAAAGTTCTCGTTATGGCGATAGAGATATTTGGTCACCGAACTTAATATAAGAGAGAAGCATTTCTATTTTTTGAATTTATCTATTTTGTGCCCTGAACTAAGGGGTACCGTCAAAACACACGTCCCCAGGGACCCAGTTCCTAAGGCATTAACAGAGCACCCTTGCACATCCCAAGAAAAACAACGTGATTTTTTTTTATCAAGGTTCTTTTTTAAAAATCAAAGTAAAATGCAGCGCATACAATCAAAGCTCAAGCAAAATAAAATTTTATTGTCACTCTTTTACATAACTTTCTGTCAGAATAGAAATCTTGGCATAGTTTTTTTTTATTTTTAAATCTAAGAAACTGTGGTTTGTTTTCTTTAAAGTTTTAACTTTAAAGAATAGACATCTTTCAAAATGTTCCTTGGTCTACAGATCTCATACACATGTATGTGCAATTTTTCTGCAAATTTGTCAAAGAGGGTAGAAATACAAACGCGTAGAATAATCAGATTATAAACGTCCAATAACTCCTTCGTTATTTTCATATCGAGCCCTCCCGCAAGTGGCCTATTAAGCCTATAAACAGACAATTCGTTTCTGAAACAAAACGTTAAAATGGAATGACCACTTGATTAATAACATTTGCTTTCTCGAGTAGCTGTGAAAGATAAATGTGTTGTAAATTGTGGTCAACCTTGTGCTCGATAAAAAAACTTCTCAAAGCCATTCGCCTAACGACCATCAGCCCGTACGTGATCATGCTGTAAAATAATGGCTTAATCTAGTTCCACCTGTTTTGTCTGCCTAGCTTTGAATTTACGCAAGGAACCCCGCAGACGGTTTTTAAGGTAAACAGATGGACTGACAGCAAGGAACATTGTAGAAGTCAAAGCTAATGTTATGTCGTTAGTTCTAAAGGAAGCTCTCATTACTACGGGTGACATGATGGCTTTTGTTAAGGCGTGAAGTCTTGTTCAATTACCTTTCAAACTAAGATTTAGTACAGCTTTGTCATAACCTGGCGTAACAAATACAATCAGTTTGCGTTCCACCTGCCATATATACTGGTACGTGCCAGTAACTCGATGCCATCCTAGTATTCGAACGCGCCGACACGCAGATTTTTTTAAAACTCTATAATGAAATTCCGGTGCTCTGTATTGGTGAAAATTTTTCAGAAAATCAAAAGTACACTGTACTAGTGTAATATGAATTGAACTGGTCTGAAGAAATCTGTAATAAGGGATGTCGTTTTTTCTTCCTTGCTTTTTTCAAAGGAAATAACGAGTTTTAAAATTGGAGCGATACAATTGTCTCAAATATACATAAGTTCGGTTCACACGTAATTTAAATAATCCGCTATAAAATGTGTTCGAAAACAGAACCGAAGCTGAATGAAACAGGAAATATTGAAATTGAACATAATGAAAATATGTACTGCACGTTCAGAATCGATTAATATAAGAATGTAAGCTATATTTTTTTATCTTTTCATTATTGGAAACGGGCAAGTTTGGTAAGCATTGGAACGGCACGTTCTACATTAAAAAATGTATGTTTCTTGAATTTGGGATATAAAGCTATTAAGGACGGGGAATCTTTAAACTTCTCATAATCAATTAAAGGCAGAACTTCATCTCCAAACTGTGAATATGTATACGTTTTTGTACGGTTGCTGTTGTTATTATTGTCTTTGCTTAAAATATATTGTTTAGCTCCGGGTCATTTTTCATTTCTTGTCCACTGCATTTTGTTTTTATTATTCTCTAAATTCAGGACGTTAGTTAAATCGCAGTCGACAGTCATCAACCTTACATGGCGTGTCACGCGAAGTTGACGACACTGAAATTGACCACCTGTTTTTGCAGCTAGGGGACGGACATTGGAAATTAACCTGACAATAACTGCCCTTCCATTATTCCACTTATCAAGATCTGCAGCCGTGTAAGGGTATTATCGCGGAACATGTTACTAAAACACACAACATACATCAACAAACATTACCATTATAATTTTCCTTATATATGTGATTCCGATCAAAATAAAAAACAAAGTGGGTCCGTTGGTCGCTTTTTTGACAACCAAATTGCCCCGTAGCGTAGATAATGTTCTCATGCCTTCGTGTAGATAAAGTCATTACCCGGGGTATCTTCCCCCCTGCCCGGGGTATGCCCGGTGAAGTCCATGGGTAAATACTTGTGGATGTACTTTATCACGTGCTGGCAGAACTTGAAATGACCGTGGAGCAATTGGGGTGGTCACTGTTCACCATTAACGTGGGACTGACCGCTGCTGGCGTGCTTAACGTATTGGGATGCCAACTGATGATACAGATCTTTACATTTTAGACATTTTTTGAATTTTTTTGTGCCTTGGCTGCAATTTGGAATATGCAAATGGCGTAGAAAAAAATGCCGGCAAATGAATTACCATTTGGTTTTACTATATTTTAGAACGACTACTGCTACCGGCTATTACGCTGACGGCAGTACAACTCATGTTCCACTGGTCTAGTCAAATATTACTTCGGCCTTTTTTACTTTAATTTTATCATTAAGGAAGATGACTTTTATCACTGTTTAAGCCTTTACAGCTATCCAACAGTCTGTCAAAAGATCAACAAATCTTTTATTTCATCCCGCTACACCTGCAACAGCGTGACAAAACGGTGCTTTGTTAAATAAATGAAGGCCTATTTTTACTATCAGCGTCTACTAAATTGATGTCAAAATGCTGTAACTCAGCTCCCTCCGGCATCGTCTGCAGCACTGGAAGGAGATTGACATGAGTACACGTATCCTTACTATGAAGCTACCACTTTATACACGATAGATGAGTGACCCCTCTACTTTATTTAAAGGAGCACTTTATCAGTATTAGCACCAAATACGCTTTTACGGATTTTAGTAGTTTTATCTTAATGGAAACTCCCATCTGTCCTTTTTACCCCCTCAATCAATCATTGTATCCAAAATAGTTTTTTTGTAAATAGAAATTAGTTCCGCCAGAACGGAATTCATCGTCATCACATGATACTGTGCCCCCCCAAGCTTAATCTTGATCTCTCTGGTATTCTTTTTTTTAATTTACAACCAATACAGATGGAGTTGTTGATATGGCAAATCTAAGTCATCCGATGGTTATCAGTCACAAATAGAGGGCCAGAGACATCCCCTGCCATTATCATTTGCCTCCTTGAGTTATCTCCATTTTTTTGTGTCTTTCATTAGTTTGATTTTTTTTTACAATCGGATCAGTGGAAATTAGCAAACGTGACAGATTTATGTCAAATCATAATCACTCACAAAAGCGCCGTTTATTATGATGATAAAAAACCTTCCTCCGCTGTCTTTGAAAAGGAATATCGCGCGCGCTAAATTAAAAAATTTACGGACATTTCCCAGGTTAAATAAGAGTCAACAACCCTTACTTATCTGGGCTAGAAATCTTGCTTTGAGGAAAAGATGGACGCCACCCTTGACTTGAATAGGCCTACATATCCCTTTGTCATATTTCATCTTCGCCCATCCCCTTCAAAAAATATACATATTATCTTTTTTTTCAGAATACACCATGACACACGTCAAGATTTTATAGATTATATACTGTACATATACAATGTTTTGTATATGTATAGTATATGTATATATACTATTACTGTACATATGTATACAAAACCATTGTAAAAAGAACACAGATTTGTAGTTTAGTAGAATATTATATAATTTTCAAAATATATCAAGAAGTTGATAAAATAACGAGTTGAAAGGAAAGATAAGTGGAGCTCATATAATTTAATCAATCTCTCTCGCCTTCTCTTTTGTAGAGAACTTTGCCTAAAAATCAGGAGCATTTTAAGCGACAAAGTTCAAACTGGTCAATGATTTTTTTAAGTGGCAAAAGCCACCTATGTTACTTATACATATATATGTATGGTTATGTACCCAATAAACACATCCAAAATATTTTAATACATTTGACAAAGAAAAAAATATGACCATTTAAGTTCTTGCGACATTATGATCTTAGAAATATTACCTAGGGCAACTAACGTTTTTCTTGTGTTTGACAGAAAAAACAGATATAAATAAATGAAAGTTTTAACAATAAACATGCTGCTGAGATCGTTTGAAAATTGCTCCTTACCGGTTGCTTATGCCATACATAATATCATGCTCATTTTAGACATGATTAAATACTTTTACGTCAATTATCTATACAGATGTTTGACAGTCATTAGTTTCTTTCCCTTTCTTTTATTCTCTCTTGTTTCGGCTAATCATAAGTATACATATATACACCTGTATTAGCAATAACGATTGATATCTTCAATTCTCCATAATTGGCGACTCGTTGAAATGGGCCTAGAAGCATTTATTTAATTAATCTAAATACCTCAAACAAACGGTATCTCAATTTTAACGCGGCGTTGGTTGGATATTGTAAAAAAACTCTGATTTACACAATTTTAGTGGACGAAAGTAAGAAACACGGTGCATAACCACAGCCATGATTTAAAAGTACATAAACCTACGCCAAGTGCACGCATATACCAGGTGAACGTCTCGGAGTTGAATGCTTAAACTTTAGAAAACCTCAAATGGACAATTAATTCCATGACATGTACTACAAAACCACAAAACAGTTTAAGTTTCGATCGCAGCTGAGGAGAAAAAAAAAAAAAAAAAAAAAAAAACCTAAGTATCTTTTTTTTTATTTAGCCACGTTTTCTGTATTATGACAAATTTAACTGGTATTTAATTCAACTCAAAAGATTCGTGAAAAGAAAGCAGAAATAAAAACAATCCATTTTGGACAAACTGAATGTCTATAAATTTCCAAACTGAATTTTATTGCAACATTGGTATGTAGATATTTGTATTTTTTTTAGCTACAATATACACTTTTTCCCGTTGCCCACTATATCCAACCGAAATATCCCTTCTGATTTATTTTCTCCACAAATATTACTAAATAAAAGCTCCCTTATAATTTTTACATTCGCAAGAAAGATTAACGACAGTTTCACAAATGAATCGATGAAACCGAAGAATGTGGTGGCAAACAAACCCTACTTTTAGAGACGAAGTATTTTCTTTTGGAGACAAGCACTCCCATGAGTTATTAGAACATATTTCACACATTAAAAATCTTTACGCAATTACTTACTCGGAATAAGCCATAAATCAGAAATATCTTCCAGAGCAATAAATCACATTTTGAGTGTTTACTCAATTTTAATCTGCTCTTCAATGTCAAGCCCACTTTTGAATGTTTAATTCAGTGCCATATCGTACCAACCCCGGTGGATGGTGTAATGCCAAGAGTTAATTGGACAACCGAAAGTATGCGTTACATTGCACTTGGATGTCAGCAACACCCAACCCTCTTTCACAAGCTCGAGATGAGAACAACTTGTAATGTAATGAAATTCGGAATCAACTCTGGCACGGCTGGACCAATCAAATACGACCACGTCAGCATTTTTTTTGAAACGTCATTACTGTTTTGCAGTCCCCAAAGAGCTGGATGGAAGCCGGGTCCTGAGAATGGGACTTCGTTTTTAAGTTATAATATTTATTATGTTTCTGTCTATATTTCCCATAAGTCAGCTATCGTTAGATGAATAAATTAACTAAAATAGTTGCAATAGTTGCAATTAAAATGATATGAGTAATTGTATGAAAGCAACCTTAGCTTTTCCCTTCCCTGTCATTTTTAAAAAATTGAAAGCATATGATTGAACCAACACACACACACACACACACACAAACACACACACACATACACAAACGAGGTACAGTTTCTTGGATTTTGATTTTTTTCAAGATTTTGTGTATCTTTCATAGGTGAATGAAATCGAATATTTAAGTTCTTGGCAGATTATTGTGTGTTCATAACCTTTAAAAAATTGCCGAAGATATATAATCTTTTTCTTGTGTCTAACACAAAATTAAAATCTTTAAGGGTGTGGTTATCAAATTAGCAATTATATGCAAGGATAATAGCGATCCAAATGTCAAGAAATAAACATTCAAAGTATATGTAATCAGCAATCACTATCGAATTTAAATTGCCAAATTTCGAAACGTCGAAACGTCTATTTCTTGTAAAACATCGGTTTCAGAAATGGAACCGAATAATTTTGTTCTACTTAAGAGAGTAATGAGCAAATTTTGCTTCCGGGTAATAAATTAATAGTCATTGAACCAAAAAAAGTTAATTTTGAGCCGCGGTTGGAGCTAAGGCATACCAGAAGGTCACAAAAGCGTAGTCACGTAACGAAGTCTCAAAGTGGAATTTGAGAGACAAGCTCCTCCCACTCGAGTGCACCTTAACAGTTGAAAAATTTATCGACTTCTCTCGCGGCACTCGCTGGTACGACATTCACTTATGAACCATAAACATAAACGTTCTTTTAAACTTGTCAATTCTAATCATGTAGGTTTTAAGCGATGGGTGTTTTTGACCAGTCTACTCAGTACAATGGGACATTTGCATAAATTGCAATTTCACGTTCACGGATATGTCCTTATTTATTAGCAGCAGTCGAAGACACGTCCGAAAAAAGGGCTGCAAATAATTACTCCTTTTTTAAATTCTGGTACAAAAATAGAATGAAATAAAATGTAAAAAATAACGTTGATAATGAAGAAAAATAAAAGAAGAAGGTACCCAAAACTGCTTCTTTTCAATTTTATTTCTCCACTAACACAAAGTAAGCCTCGTGTTTACCAATCAGTTATTCCTGCAACTCTTGAAAGAAATCACATTCACAAGATCCTTTGGAACGAGGATAAATTTGATTTCAGTTCATTTTCTAGGTAATGAAATATTGATTAAGCGATTCACATTAATCCCACGTAAGTATATTGTAAAAGAATGCCTCTCATGTATTAGATCGTTTCCAATTTATTTAGATTAAGTTTGTAATCAAAAAGCACATTTTTTCGTGCAAGAAGCCAATCACAAACATAACCAAATATTACAAAAAAATTAAGTCTAATTGGCATCTAAAATAGATCAACGAAATTGGTTATGTAATCTCTATAGATTCCATTTAGGCGATGTTTTACAGTAAAAAGGCCAACACGGTTATTATGCTATGTCACCAAATTTGCAACGCTCAATAATAATCAATTTCTCAATACAAAATTGGTTAAAAGTCTAAACAGGATCTCAAAATCTCAGTTACAATATTTGTTAGAAAGACGATTTAAAAACGAGGCGCTATACCACATCTTTCTGATTTGGTGTAATTAAATAGTTGTTTGCGTTTTAATGGATAGCATGCTACACAACAGTAAAAAAAAAAAAAAAAAAAGGAAAAGAAAAAGAAAAAGAAAAAAAACCTTCAACACATACCGGTTGGTAGGGTCGATGGACTTCGAAATGTTTTAATAACTATCAACATTATTTTTGAGAAAAGGGTCTCTTTTCCGAGATTTTTCAAATGGAAAATTGCAAAAATTGTTCTGAATCAGCTGCAGAAGTAGCATGGGCACATTTTTCGAATTGAGTTAAATTTTTGACAACTCACGTCAATCATGCTAAGTCTGCGATTTGAATCCTTTGAGTACACAGGCCATTAATTTGTAACCGCACATATGCTGGCTGCGATTGTATAGCCCTTTGTGTTTCTACAAGTCGTTTAACCTCCGTCTCTCAATGAAAAAAAAATTAATAAAATCAAGATGAACAAGATAATAATAATAATAATAATAATAATAATAATAATAATAATAATAATAATAATAATAATGGCATGATTGGCTAGCGTTTTCCTTTGGAAAATCAAGAATAATCACAAAAGGTTTGCCAAAATGCTAAAAAAAATTGCATGCAAAAAATTGAAAATCAGAAGTATTTTCAAAATGAACGTTCCACTCTCACAGTAACAAATTGCTTGAGTTTGAGTTTGCATTTTGAATTTTTGTCAAATAAGGGTAAGAATACGAAGTTCACGTTCGGGTTCACCATGGAACGTATCTGTAACTAACGAGTCGTTATTTTTGAATAGAGATTCTTTAGTTACAGAAATGTTCTTTAATTACAGATACGATTACAAATATTAAATCCAATATAATAAGGTATGATATAACTTTCATATAAGTAAGTTAAGACATAATGCAGGCCCGTAGCCGGGGGGGGGGGGGGGGGAGGGGTTTCGGGGGGTTTGAAAGAAGCGCCCTTTTTGCTGGGAAAAAGGTCCACTCTGGATAAAATTTGATATCGGTACATGAAGGTTTTATGGTAAAAAGGCCACTTTTTCAGAAAACGAACCCCCATTTGAAATTGCTGTCTACGGGCCTGTAATGTTTGCCGCATTTTCAAAATAAAACCATGGTTACGAAGTAACTTTGGTATGAATTGCGAATGCGTGATTTTGCAAAATGAAATTTCGTTACCTTAATATCATTCAATATTTCTAGAAATCAAAAATACGTTATTGGGGCTTTGTGCTTAGATTTATTAGCCCTGGTTAACTACAGTCTGACTTGACACCTTTTGATTTCTTTAGTGGCATTTTCTACGCGGAACATTCATTTACCATTGAAGTATAAACCCATTACTAAAAATATTTGACTTCGCCACTACAATATTTGGAAACCAATTAAACCTATTCCATCCCACGCTGTGAAGAGACATTTTTCATGCGTTACAGGGAAGCAAAGAGTTAAAAAAAAACATTAGGTCTAAATTTAAACGCTATCACAGACAAAGCACACATTTTACAAATAGCTTAGACTCCCCTCGAGGATGATCATGTAAGCTCTATGTGTAACCTTTATGGTAGATTTTCCCCCCAACACCTGACCGTGTATCAAAGTCTTTACCCATATTTGTCACATATATGTCTATTAAACAACAACCTCAGACTGTCGCCACTGTAAGTCCGTCTTTTTATAGCTTAAACGAATTCCAAGGTTTGTTTAGATCCGCGCATTGCTTTAACACATACGAAGACCACATTAAAGTACGCACGTAGAATTGTATACGTCATTAACGGACAACACACGTGCGCTGCACTCTAAATGTTCGCGCTGCGCGCCGTCACTTCGTCTCACCTGAATATTGAATGTCCAGCTGTGCTGTCTTCTCACTCCGCTGCCCACTGTCCACTTCGTTATTATCGACGGACATCTTACGAGCCTGATGTAGACCACTTGCTGGTTTTGAGTGACCGGTGAACAATAAACTTCTAACTACAACAGCTTAGTCTGCGGTATCTGTTACCGACGCTGTGTGTCTTTTTGCCGCGGTTTATGATGCCACAAAGCGAAGTATTGTCACTGTGCTTAACTTTATATTTATGTATGAAGTAACCCCTAGCACGCGGGTTGGCCGTATATCACCGAGTATGACCGAAAGTGACCGAATATCTTTAACTCACTGTGTTTTGATCGTAGACATTATGATGCTAAGCGAAAAAAGGCGGGGGTTAATCTGATAAAGATCGACCGTGACTGAAAAACTCAAATTTATGAATTTCATGCAGGAACATTATTAAAACGAAATGAACAAGGAACTAAACTGCATATCCTATTTGCTATTGTTATTCTAAGTTTTGCACGTGTATTTTACACGTTTGTAACAAGTAACACCATAAAATAAGCTCGGAAAATAATAAAATATAAATAATATAAAAAATATAAATAAAAACTCATCTTTTGTTACTGATACAAGGCGATGTTGTCAAAGAATTTGTAAGGTTATTGTTACAAAAGAAAGGCGAGTCTGCACATCGGTAACGGAAATATTTAATGTTTAGATTTGAAAAAAGTTAAAATTGGTGCAAAAATATATTTAATATTTAATGTATTACTAACAAATAGTACCAGAATTGCTGGGTGATTTTTAGGCATACAACTTCTTATGTACTGTATGTTGCGAAAAAAAGCACGTGCTCTTACTTATGTTTTACTGGATCAACTTGAAAGAAACACATATAATGATTTACTTATGCAGGTGGAAATCAATTCGACGTGGTACATGGAATAATTATTCACCTAGTAGGCAAAAATATGATTCATTGCTTTAACGGACGTTGGCCAATCTCATCTTTTAACTTAAATTATGCATCGACCAAACATACTAAAATTCACATAGCCGCAGATACCACTATTACGTCTTTGATACACAAATTTCCCTTGACCGCAGTCACCCTAGGCTTTGTATTGACATGTCGCGGAACGTTCAATATTGTTTGAGATCTCTTGTGCTCCTAAAAGTACGCAGAGCTTTGGTTTGATGCGGTGTGAGAACTATTAAATTATTCTGGTAGATTTTGACTTACGTTAAATAAGATTTTACATTGTTACAAAAAATATTCTCATATAGATATGAAAATTAGTGTCATGAGAGCTTGTGTGTGTTTGTTTGCGAACGTTTTCGTATGTGTGTGTGTGTGTGTGTGTGTGCGTGTGTGTGCATGCGCTCGCGCGAGTCTGTTTGATTGTGCGTGTGTGTTTGAGGGGTCCTATAATGGGCTGGGATGGGGTAGAGTCCTTCATGCTTATGGGCAAGAGAAATGTTGTTTACTAATGCAAAGATGCGTATTTCGTCTTTTGTAACCAAAATTATAATTACAGAAATACATGTAACCCTAAACTGAGATTTAATAAAAAACATTAGCGATAGCACATAAACCGCACTTATCACATATTTTAAACCACCTCTTCAAAAGGATCGGCATCTTTACTGGATAGTGGATGAAGAAATTCATTTCAGGGCCGACCAGATATTTTTTATCTGACCAGCGAGCAACTGACCACAATGACGGTGGATTAGTAAGTGATGGTCAGTTATCAGATGGTCAGTGTTAACCCACTGTAGCGGGGAAAAAGACATTAAGACGATTTGTAGCTGTTTGTAATTTTGCGTAATTAATCGTTGCATTATGTGATATATATAAATATATCAAAAGTAGTTGGTAGTTAATGTCGCTCAATTTTAACGACTTGGGGCCAGATGGTGTGGAAATACGCAACATACAGGCCAAGCTTTGATTGATTCAGATTGCAAAGTTTTGTTTTAATTACGCCAGTAGAATGACACGTTTTCTTAATTTGTGGGGCCCTTTGCCCTTTACACTTAAATAAAATATGAAAATCATCCTTGTGTAATGCACATCTATCGATTTATTTATCTTTACATTGGTGTGCAGCTCCTTAACAAATTTTAATATCATTTAACCCTGTGTTACACCACATTTGCGACAGCTTGGAGAGCGAATATTGGTTTGCTCTAGATTTCACAATACTCAGAATGGACCAAAATTTGTTCCAAGTCCGATCCAACAAGGGCAATAATAAGCGTATTGTTATAAAAAACATCTACAACTCCCTGTCCGTGTAGGAGACTGCATTTGACCCGTGCTCAGTGGACGGTAACACATGGGCGTAACTGGCCACGGCTAAGTCTGGGCCATCTGGGGTGACCAGACCACAATATAGATCAGGGTCGGGGAGCGGTCATCGGGGCTTGTGATGGCCATCGTCACGAGACTGGTGGACGCCGGGTAGCACATGCTTGAAAGCAGGAGGGAGTGACGACTGCGTTATTTAAAAAAAGTAGATAACGCTTTACGAAGGTGGGGACTGCCCGCGGGGTTTTAAGGGGAAAAATACAATATTTTTCTGGGGGCCCTAAAATTTTCTATCACAAAGAAAATGTTTCACGTTAGATTTGCTATCTCTAAATTAAGATGTAACAGAGGTGATCTTTACATCATGTAAGACGAGAGCTTTGTTGCATCTATATTCTTGAAATAGTTGCTTTCACATTACATGTTGTAACCTTGAAACTTAATAAATTATACCAGAATAGCAATCCGATTTCCGTTATATGTGGATTTTTAACTTCTATATATATATTGGGTGAATAAACTCTTATCTTATCTTAACTTATCTTAACATATGTCAGTTTTTTTACTGGCAAAACGCATAAAATTTTCCCATTTGACATTTGTGTTTATTTATTTTGAAATTTGATAATGACCGCGTTTGGACATGAAGGGATTGTTTTCCTTTCAAAACATGTACTTTACCTCAAAGTTGTTATTGACATTGAGTAGACAAATAGCTATCATCACATTGCTGTGGTCAGTATGTTAATAATGTGGGGGTTTATGAACATCTATGACGGGCCATTTCAGCGTGAAGGAGCCGTGACAACAAAGATGGTAAAGTTGATGGTCATTTCAATGTCCAAATGTCGCCCAAGGTTACTACGCAGAGCTGGCGAAAGAGTCACATGTTAATAGGAAAAGGTAGTGCGAGAGAGGGAAAGTTGTGCACAAGAAAAAAAAAGAAGCAAAGGGAAATATATAAAGAAAACAATGCCTGCTTTTCAAAGATCAATAGTTTTATACTAAAATTTACTTACTCTTGATGAAGCTTTTTATCTAATAAAAAGATGGTTAATTTTATACAAGAACAAAATGTGACGAAAGAAGGATTGTGTTTGTGTGTGTGTGTGTGTGTGTGTGTGTGTGTGAGAGAGAGAGAGAGAAAGAGAGAGAGAGAGAAAGAGGTTGCATTTATTATCGAATAGTTAATTTATCAAATAAAAAAAAATCTCCATTAATTTTACCGCCTCATGATTCAATTTTTAAAGTATGACTTTGTGTTAATAATTCCTAGAAGTTAATGACTGCCGTTGTTCGAAGAAAATCCCATACAGTTAAGCGGTTATCGAAATTTGATTTTTATATTTCCGCAATCCTGGACAAACGTTTATACTACTCTTGTACTAATCTTACGTTAGCGACTAGCAATAATAATAATAATAATAATAATAATAATCTCATTATTAAATATTATCATTATTAATGAAAAATAATAAATAAACAAAATAAGATAAATTTATAATAAAATAAATGATAATAAACAGTATGTTTCTTTGTAAATATTGATGTAAGTTTTATTTGTATCGGTATGGTATTCAACAACAGAACGTGAGCTCTAAACGGCTCTTAGAGCGATATCAAACATAGGCGTTTATTTATAAAAAAAAAAACATAATAATATATCAGATAAATAATTGAAGTTATTTGCACATTGTGCATTTGCATTTTTCACTCACCAGGTGGTCATAAGTATCTTAAAGTCACTTTTAATACTTAAAAGTCTTCTGATTTACTCCAACAGTTTGTCAGATTTGCTATACTAAAGACACGTTCACAATGATTTGATCAACTTAACTACTGAGCACTAACTCCACGGGAGCTCTTGCTGAATGCAATCAGATTAACTGACTGACACTCCTCATTTTTCACCAGCTTTATGTATTAAGGATTTTGCAATAATTATTCAGTTTGCTACAAAATTGCCATGTAACTGGACAGAAGTTGAATTTTTATGTATCAAATGATTGATGTTAGTTTGAAGGACAGTCGTAAGAGTGAAATACGTACCATTGTTTTAGTACTTCTTATTTTGAAGAGCAATCATATCAATAATAAACATGTTTTATGAAAATAACAGCATTAAAATAACATTTTCTGTTTCTGTCAATTGTAAATCTATAACTGACATTATACATTCAAGAGACATTTTAGGACTGTTTATCTCACATGTCACAATCGCTGTTTGTTTTTCAGTCAAAGAAGATGAAAACTTTGGAGATTGGATACCATCTTTTGTAACCGGTGTGACAAGAATGGTAGTCGTTAGGAACCGTAGTCCGTTCCCTATTATTTTGGACAGGTGACACTTGCCCCATGTACTAACCCCAAAACTCCAACAACCTAATACCTGCACTGATCATTTGGGATTCCGGACTTCCATTCCTACAATGTAGGACTACCATTCCTGGCACACTTGATACAAACAGAGTGTTACCAACAGCCTGTGGGGATAGATGTTCATGCCAAAGCAAACCTAGAACACATAATCCACCAGAGACCACGCTGCATAGCGGACACCGTTTGGTGGAAAACCGAAAGTAAAATTAAGCAACAAGTGATATTGTCCATCCATATCAGCAAGTCAGCCCAAACTATATGTCTTAATAGAATGTGAAAATATAAAAAAAGACCATGGCTCAGGAAGAAGGGGCGTAAAGATGGGCATTCAAAGTGGAATAATTCGTACACTGTAGCGATGTTTAGTATATTTTCAAAAAAGTTAAATTCGTTCACCTTTGATGGCCAGTGCTGCCACTAGAACCCAGGGGCAAGGATTAAGTCACGTTTAGAAACTAGTCAGAATAGCATCATTAAACCTCAGAACACTAGTTACAGAGTAAATTAACATATATATATATATATTAATTTACTTTATTATTTTTACTGTATTATTTATTCAAAATAGTTTTAAAAAATGATTCCTTTTGGTTTTTTTGTAAAATCAAAAGAAATGTTTTGAAAAAATATTATTTCTTAGCTCGACTCCAGGTGACGTTCAACAACAACTTATTTCCGGAGCTTTCTGATTGTCTGTGGATCGCAATGAGCACTACCATGTCTTTCTTTACTCTAAACTTTACTATACCAACAAAACAAGCTTTTGGAGACTATGGACATATCGACGTCAAGTGGAAGAGGAAAACAGGATTTCACTGAAATAGAGGTAACGGTGCTAAGGATGAGGGCACTGTCCCTACCGTTGCAACGGATGTCTAGTTGCTGAGGTCTTAATTGCAAAATTGGACATCCGCATCTAGGAACGACGTTTTGACAAATAGAAAAATGCACACAGCACAACTAACGCAATTCCAAATCCTTGCCCGTGGAAGGACGTCAAATAATAATAATAATAATAATAATAATAATAATAAAGAATACAGGTTACTTAACAAAAAATATAAACTAGCAAATGAAGAACACGCGCATCGTGTTTGGCAACTGTGCGCTCACATCTGACGACTATCAAAAAATAATAACAAAACAGAAAAGTGAATTTGATGCATCTGTTGTCAACCGGGTGTCATTTTTATCTTTAAAAGAACTGCCCTTCGGCGATATGCCTTCTATTGATTTTTACAATTGTTGTTATCTATTCAAATAATATTCTTATCTATTTGAAGAAATTTTTTCCTGGAATAATGTTAAATCAAGAATATATGACATAATCAAACACAAGTCATAGATGACCCCAGATGTGTACCTTTTCTCCAGTTTATTCGTGCTAACGTAGTCTTTTAGGGCTTGGTCTTGAAGCACTTTTTTTACAATTACTGCTGTAAGTAATTTGTTTATATGTATGATGGGCAACCGTGCTTCGTATCAAATCTCTCGTTCACTATAGAAATTGACTCAGTCCAAAAGCAAATAACTTTTTTGTAATGCATCAAAGTATCATATTACGAAGGCTGGCTGAAGGCTAGTGGAATATGAAGTAATCAAAGTGAAACAAATTCAGCTTTTTATTGGATAAATTGGATAAAATAAAAATTTTCTTGTGTGGGGCCAATACAGTTTCTCAATCTTTAGTGTACGTCGTATGCTATCATCTGCGTAACAATATTATTATTATTATTATTATTATTATTATTAAAACTCTGGCCTGGGAATTGACTTTCCATGATCAGACGTTGGGTGTATAAGTGCCTCATTATGTCACTGCTTCTACTTAGAATATCAGGAGAGTTATGACATTTTCCAAGTTATTTGTTTATTTATTAATCTCCGATTGAAGGTTATGAATTCAATTCAATTTATTCCTGTATTAGATTAATCACAGTATGTGAGCAGAAATCAAATTAAAAAGCTTTTTTTCTGAGAGATATCAGATACTCTAAAATGCGTAATTACGGCATAGCACTTTTTGAATCATGACATTTGAACTGGTCATTACAGGGATGTTGCAAAAGGCGTAATTCAAAACTTCATTGTACCAGAGGAATTACAAAGAATTCATAAAGAAAAGTATTTCATTGAATCATCATGAAAGATTTTAGTTATTAAAGTTAGTTATTGAAGTCTACTTTTTGTATTTGCTCTTTTTATTTTGTTAAAATATTTCTTTCTTATGAAATCAGCAATTGAAAAAAAATACTTGACACACGGCTTTTATAGTGTTATTTGTCCAGTCGTTTCATCACTTTGACAATTGAAATTGTTCCATCTTTTTCACAACTGAAAATGTTCTGTCCTCCTTTAAAATATACTTCCTGCAAATCAGCATGAGTCAGAGACGTTCAAAATAGCTTTTAACGCATGTTGATTGGCTGATAAAAAACGACTTTTTTGTATAGGATCAGATTTTAATTTCTCATTTTGAAAGATCGCTTGTTTGAATATTATAACATAGAAATGTTACCGTAGTATTAGATTTGGAAATGATAGGAAGATTTTGGAAATTAACGTAGAGTATTCACTTTTAATCATTTTTAAAAAACATATATCTCATTTGTCTCCTTTTTCCAAAACTTGACTTCCAAGAAAAGTTTCAAAACGTTGAATTGAGTAATAAAGTATAGACTTAACCGCAAGAGATTGCAAATGAAAGCTTTTATAATCTGAATTACGTAATCCCAGCGGGCAAATTATGTTGTTTTAACGTTGAACCAACGTTGAACCATAACGTTGAGAAGACATTGGATAAACGTTGGATTTGAGAGTTGTGTCAACCTCAGATAACAACGTTGTATCAACCTCAGAACACAATGTTATATCAACCCCACCCAGCGGGAAATTAGCCTGGATGTGTTTAGTAGTAGGACATGTTTGATGGCTAAATATATGTAGATTATAAATGTATGGCCTTTCAGTTAAAATTTTCAAGGTTTAGATTAGTATGTATAGCTCTTTTCTTATATATATAAGAAGATAACTACAACCATATAATATATAGATATAACAAAGTCACAGTCACCTCAACCTGCCTATATAACAGGTTACCAAGAACTGTTCACTCCATCACATTTACAGCAACTTATTCATCCTAGTGTTAGCTGACCTTGCAAGGAATTCAGTTTATTGGAATGTATTTATGAATTACAAGTTAAGACACAAAACAACTGCCACTTTTACTTTAAAACCCTTTTGTTATTATTTTGATAAATTTAGTTACAGTATTGATAAACAAAGTATCACGTTTTCAATAATTAATATTTTAAATTACAATCCATAACTGCAAGGTTGTGTCATTGACCAAAATACAACGTTGAGTCAACGTCACATTATGACGGTGTTTCGACATGGCTGGATCAACGTTGATTTTACGTTGAATTTAGGTAGATCAACGCAATTCAAAGTATCAACCTGTTTTCAACGTTGATCCAACGCAACTATGACTGCTGGGATGTTGCTTTTCAGACAGGTATATGTATATATTCATATTAATTTTTAATGTTTTATAAATTTTACTGATATCGTAAAGGAAACAATCAAGTACTAATTTATTATCATCTAGAAAAAAAACGTTACCAATTATTTTCATCGATTACCAGTTCAAACTATAATCCTCACACATGTATTTTTAGGAATACTTTTTCTCTACTTGACTTTAAAGAAAAAAAGTTACATTTTTACGAAGAGTGCTATTTTCATTTTCAATAATAGATTTTACATGACTTCTGAAAACAATCACGAGCTGTTTAAAAAGAAACCAATGCGATTAAAAGCAGGCCAAAATGCAAAGTGCTTACGGTCCAACTTACATATCCTTCAACTTCGACTATAAGGATATGCTCATCAACTATACCCACTAATTTTCCAAAAGTTTACTTGAAATTTAAAAGAATAATTTAGTTGGTCACCGGATATTGCTGGACAACTCTGAAGGCTGTTAACATTTTTAAAAGTCTTTTCGCATGTTTTAAAAAAGGTATTTAACTGAGTATCCAACATGTGACAACGTAGCAATTTGGTGTAATATATGTAAATTAATCACTTTGTTAATGATATCAAAGCAGATCTGTGAGTAAACAAAGGAATAAATTTAGTTGGTGATAAAGGAAAGATTACGGTGTAAAGCGTGGCAATGTTCGTTTAACGGACATTCCACGAAAAAGGTTTCAATCCCAAAACAAGTAATGCAAAAATATGAACTTTTTTTTATATTTTTCTAAATATGAACTTTGCAAAACTGGGAAACTTTTTTTTAATTTTTCTGAAGAAAATGTATTCAGAGAGTAACAGGGATATTTTTACTCACACCATTACTTCTAACGCAGTATACTATTTTTTCGTTTACGGATGTTAGGTAATATCATTATTGGGTTATATGTGTATTTCAGTTATGCCATGGGTCTAAATTTTTTTTCTTATTTTACTAATATTGAAATATTATTGCCACCTTTGGATTTACTGTCCAACGTACACGTATAAAAATTGCGGTGCAAACATTTTGGTATTAAGTCACATTAATAGAAAGAAAACAAAATGTTTTTGTATATAGTTCTACAATTAAGTATGAGACAGACCTTATTCAATCAGCAGGACACATTTAATATGCAGGTGAGAAAAATTGCAATTTCATAACGGAGGTTAAGTTAAAATGCTACCATAGCTGTTTTTTTTAGGTAAAAGCTAACTTTGGAAGCAGCATTCGTGTATACTTACAGATGCGTAAGTTAAATTAATAAGGGACTAGAGTAAATTTTGTTACAATCCATATTTTTTGTCACGGAGGTAAAAATAATAGGTGGCATGCATTCTTAAATAGGTAATATTCGTAGGGTCTATTTGCTGAACAATTGAAAATTTGTTTTAGAAAGTAGTTGATCCTCTGCCATCAGAAATGAGCATACTGACTGTATACAGTTTTTATGCAAATAACTGAGATTAACAATAGGCTCTGTGAATATACAAAGGAATAAATTTAGCTGCTGATAAAGGAAAGATAACGGTTAACGAGTATTCCACGAAAAAGGTTTCATTTCCAAAACGAGAAATGCAAAAATATTAGCTTTTTTTATATTTTTTCTAAATATGAACTTTGCAAAACTGGGAAACTTTTTTATATTTTTCTTAAGAAAATATATTCACAGAGTTACAGAGATTTTTACCCACACCATTACTTCTATTAAAGAAATAATAATGTAAGTGTTAACACTGTAAACTATTTTTTCGTTACGGATGTTAGGTAATATCATTATTGGGTTATACATGTTGACTATTTCAATCATGCCATGGGTCGAAAGTTCTTTTTTACTTCATGCATTCTTAATTAGGTATTATTCCCAGGATCCACTTGCTAATCAATTGAGAATTTTTTTAGAAAGCAGTTGATCCTTTGCCATCAGAAATGAGCATATTAACTGTATTCAATTTGTTTTCCAATTACTGAGGTATATGCTTTGATATGTAACATCTCAACTTCTGTTTATATCATTCTGTATGGCGTGTACACATTGTATATAATGAAAAAGTACCACTATTTTTTTTAAGTAATTGTTTTATGAGTTAAAGAAAAGGACAAAAATGTCATTCATAAGCATTATGACTTTTTCTTATCTTTATTTTTAAAATGTTTCGGAGGTGAGGGGTTGCTGATGTATTTACCAGGTTTAACAAAAAGAAACATGTATGCAAATTAAATAAGGACAAACAACGCAAAAAAAGGTGGAAACGTATAAAAGATTTCTTGCCTCATATTAACTATATTACTAAAGCAACACGACATAATTGTGCTTTTCGTGGCATATAGACACTCATTGAATTGTTGGGTTTTTTATATAGAACACATGGAATCTCTATTGTCGACATTTTGGATAATTTGGCATGTCACCAACAACAATATCATTGTAAAACACTGAAAATTGCAATATTCCATACTCTTTTATTGCTGAAAATAGACTGCAACAGTTTTTTTTCCAAATTGGAACCCTTCGTGGAATGGCTCTTAAAAGCATTTCTTTATTTCTTTATTGAAAGCTGTTGGTACAAAGGATCATAGAATATATGTTCACGGCACATTTCCTCGGTGCTTCACATTTGACAAACAATTATTTTTTGCATTGTTTTTTTTCTTTTTCATAGTTAACCTTGCTTTAATTGCAAGTATCATATCATCTTACAGTATTTTCTTGGCGTCCAATTAATTCATTCGCAAAAAAAAAAAAAAAAAAAAAAAAAAAACACGAAAGGAAAATGACCATTTTACTTAGGGCATACAACTAAGCATCCCCAATAATTCTAAGCTTAACTCCGTTCCCCAGACACCCTGGTTTTTATAGGTTGGCCTTTCAGCCTAGGACACCTGAGTCGACATGTCCCGACCAGTTTGCACTCATTAACCCTGACTCCAACTGAACCCAAGCGTTTTTGTCAGACATGCTTTTTGCATGTCTCGGAAATGACTCAATCAAAGAATATATCGGAATATACTAATGAACTGAATGAACTTAAGGGAAAGGGAGGGACAGTCATTAGAGTGGGGACAGGGCATGATATACTGGTACTGGTCCATGGCTAATGAAACAGTTTGAAATCGATGAACTCGTTTGAGGAGAGAGGAGTGGCTGGAGGATCATTGTTGCCAAGCAAAGTGATTGATAGCTGCTCAGTTTGTTCCATATCTCAGATTCGATTCAAATTGAGGTGTGTGTGTGTGTGTGTTTATGAGAGGTAATAAAGCTCTTGGATATAAACTTTTCAAATTATAATATATAGTTTGAGACACGCAAAATTTGTTATTCAAATTTTAAGGTATAATTTTGTTTGTTTGAAAAAGGATACAGGATACAATTTATGAAGGAAAATGCATCATGTTCCTTTGGTGTGAGAAAAGTCCTAAACTGGATTAAAAATCTTAAGACGTACATTTTGAGAAAAAAGTATTCGATAGATAAGTAAGTTTATGTTTTTTGGGGTTTCATGATATACAGGTATGGGCCATTTTGCGCATATGTGGTTTGTTCTCTACCAATTTTTGACGTATTTATTTATTCATTTATTTATCACTGCACTGCATAATTATGCTAAAACAATCAAATTGTTATTTCTTAGCGTGTATCTCTTGCATTTGTATAGCATAAATTATTCATGAATCATACATTTTCATTGCATAAAATTCAGAAATAAATACAAATAAGCATAAATAAATTATTTGGTTTCACTTTTTTCGTCTCTCAAACATGCTTCGTATCTTTAGTGAGGGTAGGACCAGGTAAGTACTTGTTTCTCACTTATTCAGACTATCAAATGTGAATATTTTTTTCATTCAGAAATAAAAAATGTTTACACTAATAGGACACCATTACTATTGATTCGAATTAAAAAAATATGGATCATATTTTATTTGAGTGTGTATTCTTTAAATAATAATTGAACATGTAGCAGTCTATGGGCGTGTGTATGACGTGCACATATTCTGAAAAATAAGTATACTCCTTGAAAAACTAAATGTAGTAGACCATGCATTTCTCGGAAAGAGAGCTACCTTCATCTTTGTTGTAAAAAATAGGAAATTTGCTATCCGGGTCAACATGTGGTTGGGGAGTAAATAATCACATAAATGGGAAAGATCTGATACATATATCTAATAAAAATCAAGTGAATCACTCCCATTCTGTAGTTCAATACCAATATACAGATGGCTATATTAACAGTTTGAAAAAATTAATCTTGGCAGGGGTATAGACATATAATCATAATTGCATTGCAGATTGATTTTACTGTTGAATTCATTTTTGTATAAAAGAAATTGCATACCATTCGCTTCCTTTCGAAAAGGTCTTTTCCTATATTTTATAAACTCATATCTTGCAAAACAGTTGGGAGGACAGCTGGGTTTTAAAACGCTAAATAAAACTCAAAAGTATTCTATGTTGTCATCGAATATGCACAGAAAACTCAAAATTTTGAGTTTTGCTTGAGCTTTAGTACAAAATGTGAGAGAGAGAAAAAAAAGGAAATTAAAACTTATAATTAAACTCTATTCACCAACCAAAATATTTCTATGTAAAATATTTCCATGTGATTTCTCTTTAGAATGAGGATATACTTGGGCAAAAACAAGATATGCAAAATTAAGTGAGGTCGTTACATATTGACAGATATCGAGCGCGTTCAGAGACAAAAAATTCTGTGCACACCTTAAACTCTGCGTATGTCTCAGTACATGAGTGCAGTATGTAAAAACATATGGCATCCATGCCAATTTACAAACATGCTTTTTTTTCTAGAGAGTCAACGCCTACGCATTTAGTCAAACGAAACGTAGACATAAGCGCGATGCCACGTTCACCTAAACACGGATTATGCAGCACCAAACAATACAAGACACCGTTCGCCCCTGTGATTGGAATACCCTTTTCTATTGCAGTATAAAATCTCCAAAAACTAAGTTATTTTGTATGGCCTGGAGCGGCGGTAACAAGGTGTTTCAGTACGTCCTCTGCGGTATAGTCAAGTACAACGTTAATAGATCGGCACGAAATCACGCAAGGGTTCACTCGGTGCATTTTTTTATCTAGGTCAAACGACTGAAGCAGAAGCTAGGCAAACGATAGGGATTTATGAGCCGTTTCTGTTTTTAGTCGCGTGATGGAATGATATATATCATTACTGCATAATATGTTATGTCACATGCGTCAGTTAATCATTATTTGTTGTGACATTGGATTTTGATAAATATAATGAATAAAATACTATTTTCCCTCATGTTAGCATTGATTACTAAAGTTCTCTTGCGGCAGATGAAAAAGTCATCCCAACCGTTGGTATCTTTGGAGATTTTTATACACAGACACAGAGCTGGGGCACGACTCCACCTGGCTGTTTCTCCGATAGGGACCAATATGAATGAAAACAATTATTAAGACGAAAACAATGTACATTATTCGGCTATTAATAGATATTTAATGACTTTGGTCTTTCTGTTTTTGGAATAATGCGCTGAACTATGGGTCAATTTTCGTTTTGATAAAAAAATATGGTTGTGGACCTAACATATGGGTCACAACATATAACGTGCAGAGATAAATTTAAAATTATTTCAGACATCAAGGGCAGTAGGTAGCGACATTTGACACTGACAGGTAACACCTCGCGTCAATCACTTATATCCCGATGGCGGGAGGAAAAATTATCTGTAATATTTATGTCTAGCGACATATGATGAGAGGACATTCATGAATTCTAGGTAAATAGCACTTGAGTTTTTTTAACCACAAACACTGACAACCATCACTAATTATTGTATACATAACAGAAAATATATTTTTCAATTCAATGAGTAAAAACAAAAATAACCTCATAACTGCCAACGCTTCTATGTTTCTCTCTCTCTCTCTCTCTCTCTGCGTGTCACTGTCTGCTTCCTCTACCCATCCTTCCTCCTTCTCTCTGTCTCTCCCCCCCCTCCCCAATCTAAATCTCTCCCGTTGCGTGACAGAAGAGGTATTTGATGATGTAAATAGCGTAGCCCGCAAGGGCCGCAGGGGACAGGCGTACCGCTGACGCTGACACGACCGAGGTTACTCGGTGCATTTTCTACCACAACGTGTATACAGCGAGAGATTATTACTTGCACTTAAAAAAAAAACGTTAATCATAGATCACATTGCCATCAAATCATTAGATTTAAGATTCATTAAGAACAGTGAAGAGTCTTCTTTATGTTTGGAATATATATGCTTTTTTCATCTACGTTAATAGTGTGTTTTGGAAGTAAGATTGTATTGTAAACAACTGTATTGCATACATGTATTTCACTGAATATTTTAGAAACTGTGGAGTGAATTATTAATATTTCATTGGCTAAATCACTCAATAATGAATGCCTCTCTAGAATAATCCAACAAAATTAATATGACGAATCTCAGCAAAAATTGGCCGAGAATTACTAAAAAATTCCTGCAAAGCTACTTTTTATAATTTGTGTACTTTCTTAAATTTAACATGTCTGTCAAAGAAAAAATATAATTACATTTGCAAGGTTTATAGTTACTTACCATAAAGGAAGAAGGTAAATATACTTGAAAAAAGGACATATTGTAAATACACCGCCTCAAATGCAAGCAGAATAAAATGAAAAGCACCATTGTATCTCTGACAGAAATACATTTTAATCCTAATGATCATAACATTTAAAAATGGCAATAATTTGGTACAACGTCAAAGTAATTTTCCAAGAAAATGTCTTAGTAGGGTTATCAAATAAAATTCTCGAACAATCAATATCCCATGTTGCATAGAAATATTATAAATATCGATATTTCCATCGATATTGTTCACTTGATAGTGTGAATGTTTTCGATAATTTGAGATAAAGGAGCCAAAAAATACGGATATAGATAAAAAAACTACGTATAACTGACTTTGAACATGTAAGTTCATCTGAGTAGTTGTTGAGAAGGCTACTCAACATTGCACTGCATACACGTAGCCTTCAATACGAATGAATAATCCATACTACTACTGCTACAGTGCACTCCATTGGCTGATATACATGTAAGTTCTCTCTGTCACTGTACACTCAGTTGAGAATTTTGAAAAATACAGCTTAACTGACTTTATGAGAAATTATCATTTTGCTATCCACGACTAGTTATCTAATGTATGTATTTGTGACATTTTTGTGTTTATTTGATTTATTTGGCTATATGATAAATGGATGCATGAATGAATACACCGTTTCTCATTTTGTCCTATAATTGTCACGTGTTAGTTGTTAAGGTGTGTAAATACTTAATGTAACTATCTAAATCATATCTTTGATACACTGTATGACAGTGAAAAATTCAGAAGTAAGTTTATCGTTAACTGCACAATGAGACATATTTACAGAGCTGCACTTAATTATACAATTAAAAGTTTGCTAGGGTTATTTGTGAGGATGACATGATGAAATTTCCCATCAGAATTATTGCAATTTTATTTCAGTCTGAAAATATCGATATTTATATTTCTATGCACGTATATTTACCAAGACGTCCACAAAAAGAGTCGGTAATAAAATTATCAGAGTATAATAACAGATGTTCGTCTCTGCTCTGGTCAAACATGAAAGAGTCCAGTTGATCAGACAGAAAAAGAGAGAATAGTCAGTAGAAAAATATGAAAACCTGAATATGAAACGCATGATTTATCTGCATTTTCTAAATACCTCCGAACAATAGCTGTTGAAAGCACAAGGACTTTTTTTATAATTATCGTATTATAAGTTTTCAAAAATAGCAAATGATAATTTGTATTAATTACCCATTAAAATCTAATTTATGATTTTCCTGGTTAACATGTACTAAAGAGGAAAAGAAGGAAAACAAGAAGCAGACCGGCGATGGAATTTACAATATTTATCAAAAGGCTAAATAAGATATTATAATATAAACACGTGTGTAGTGCAACACGAATTATTCCAATAAGGAAGTGAAATTGCAAAGACATTGAGGAAGATAGATTATAGATTAACAGGTATAAGTATAGCACAAATTGAACTTATGGGAAATAATATAATAGTATACAGTGTTAAATATGCATGGTACCTTGTAGCTAATGCCCACCACATAGGTGAAAAGCCAATGCGCGACAAAAAAAATCCCTTAGACAAGAAATGTAGGTTATCGCATTACGTATACATGTTAGTCTATAGCGGAGTTCTACGCAAGAAAGAACAAACTAACTACGCTCGTTTAGACTGAAAAAATTGCACTCACGGAACATATTTAAAAAAACAAAATCAACTGAAAATTATGCGATCTAATCCTGGTCACTGAGTAATCACTGACTGCAGCATCAAGTTAATTACTAAGAAACAAAATAAAGCAAAACTATTAATACTTATTGGACCGACACTTAATCTTGCCACGTGTTAATTTGGACTTGTAGTGGATCCCTTAAAGATCAAATACACAAATGCTTGAAGACATGATGCAATCACACATATATCACATTAAGATTATGTAATTGCATCCATCCAAAAATTATGTGAGGAAAGACCAGAGCGCGTTTCCTTAAAACTGACCGTTTACGGTAATTAACGAGGGACATTAAAGAAAGAGAAACAGATGTTGGAGACATGGCATGACAAAGTGAAGAAAGATCAACCTGGCCAGTCGTAATATACATGTATATCATCCTCATGGCTGAAGATTTGCTTCAATTTGAGACATCTTTTAAAATGCATTGGGCAAATCCCTGCTATATAGTTTTGTGGTATCATCATCTTGGTAAAAACAATGATACATTTTAACCAATCTTATTATCAAAGGTCAAAGGTCGCCATTTGGAGTTAGACATGTCCTCATATCAAGACATAATCGACAAAGAGATCAAAACAAATTCCATGAGGTTTCTTGAATATTGCCACAAAGGTTCTGTATTTTAACGTTACACACCAAAGGGAGAGAATGTTGGCGTGAGATTATCAGGGATAATCGCAGGCAAATTTGGTCATTGTTAAAATACAAGGCGACTGTCATCTCAACATGATTTTCAGAAACTGGAAATTGTTGTTCTTGATGCCGCTACAGGTAGTCTGTAAATTGTACTGTTAGCATAATGGCATTATGATAGTGTGGAATAAGATTTACTTTGCTATGGTTGGCAATTATCTTCTTCCGGTCATGATATAAGTTTTCGTGTAAAAATTGCCAAGTAAAGGTTATGTCTAAAAATGACTGTGTCAAAGTTTTATTTATAGATTTAATGTTAAAAGTATATATTTTGACTCCGGATGTGCACATTTTGAAACTTACCGCAAAAAAATGTCTTTTAAGTATGCCACGTGCATCAGTTGTACTGTATTGGAAAATGAAAGAATTGGACTTATCTGTACATATGTGTTTGTTCACTTTTATACACTTCATGGGACTTTTTGCTTTTACAGAAAACTTCGTATTGAACTAAACACACTGTGTATAAAAAACAACATTCGTTATTATGGCGTTTTGAAAAAGACATTCCTACCACTCAAAATGAATTTTAAATTTTCAGTCAACCACTATATTTTTTCAGCTATTTTGATTGGCCTAATAACAATCATTGGTGAACGAAAGAATCTCAAAAAAATATTTGCGCCATCAAAAATTAAAAAAAAGCAAAAAAAAAAAAAAAAAAAAAGAAAAAAAAAGTTTTTTAGTTAAACAACCATGACTAGTTTTTCTGGTTAGTAATTGTTTGTTTGTGATTTAAGCTTGCCACCGTTAAGGGATACGCACCCAGTGCGCCTGCAGCAAGATAAAATGACCACAATACGGAATGTACGAAAAGTAGATCATAAAATACAGGAAAATCATCCTCAGTGGAGGAACTCAACTCATCAGATAAAATACGAATAGCACCATGTTTGTTATGCAACAGAAATGTTCTCATAAGACGGCGTGCACATGTATTACAAGATATGTAGACACTCGTCTGTGTCGTTCAGGTACGCATCACGCTGGTTGCGCAAAGACGATAAATCTATCCGTTACCTTTGATGCCTCTTTATTGAAGCTCAAAGGAACTGATATAACTTGTCTAGTCCAGTCTGTTTGGTTTATTGAATGATCGAAGTTCATTTGTACCTCGGCCTATCCAAATGAGCATGTACATAATTAAGAGAAAGAGATAATAACTATGACTTATTAATCCTGGTCGATACGAAAAGGAAAAGAAATACACAAAAGTATAGTACTAAGTAAAGATACTGCGATGAAAATACCCAAAATTAAAGAAGATAAAAATTGCCAGACAATATGGTTTAAAAGAAGCGCCAGGATATACCGCACCAGTAATAGACGATCATTACCATCAGCTGAAATGAAGCGACTATAAAACAATTCACTTACCAAGATGTCTTTGTGCTCCATCCATTGTTGCATATTGTGCGGGTTTTCACTGTTGAATCTTTACTTGATCACGTTTTTCGTCAATGCGCGTCTCCTAGTAATGACAAAAAACGACAGCCACATTACTGGGTTAATATTTCATTTGTCTGTCATCGTAAACCAATTGCAGCTCTTTCAGGTGGTCATGATGTTCACGTTGCTTTCCCTGAACCCTGGTCGAGGTCACAACACATAAACGCCTTCACAGGACTGCAAGCGCTTTCATCTGATTCATTCTATTTGTGAACATGCTTTTGTCATTGTGAGTGGAAATAGCACAGACTATTTTATTACTGCATTGCCAGCTTGCAGGTTTCAAGGGACGCGCGGTTGACGTGGTCACGTGATCTAATTTTAAAGTAAACTTAAAAGAAATTTTACAATCAATGAAAAATTACTAAGGCAAAACCACTTATCTGCAAATCGCTGATATAACTAGTCTGGGGAATATTTGTTATCTTTGGTGTATTGTCATGTTAAATCGCAGGATCAAGGCTCAAGTTGCCAATATGAGACCTTTTGTTCCATGCCTATTATGTCTATCCTTTCACGACTCACGAGGTAATTTTGCAAGTTGCATAAGTCACCACCCACAATTAACATGCTGCAAGAGGGGTAAACTAAAACCAACTCCCGTCAAAAAGCGTGATTCATAAGAGCAGATTTGGTGATATCTATAGAAAAATGCACAGCACAAAAATTGTTTTGTTGCGTTCTGGATCACATTCGGGTGACAACAAATTGCCAGAAAAACCGGTGATCACAACCAGTGTGTCTCAACTAGCACAATTGGCCACCGCCGCAGACTACAAGTGCAAATGGAGAGCGTCGATGAGCAAATGCTACCATATTTCCGCATGCACGGAAAATTCACCAACACACACACGCACACACACACACACACACACACACACACAGAGAGAGAGAGAGAGAGAGAGAGAGAGAAGGGGATGGAGATGGATAGGGTAATCAGGTGCACAACTTTCAGACTCTGGCTTCCTATTCTTCTGCTTCATATCTTCATGAATAGTATCCTTTGATGCGTTTGTCACATCTGAATTTTGACAACTTTTTCTCTTCGTAACAAAGGCGTGTTGATAAGCAAAAACCGCGAACAGAATAATTACTACCAGCATCGGCAAGGTTTTGCTCCTTTTTATGGGAATACGCGTACGCATACTTGTCCACTAATGCTTTCTTCTGAGTTTGTGTATTCAGCTTTACGAAAATACCTCAAGAATTGTTTTAAACAATACTTTAATTCAAATTTTATCAAAGAGAAATTTGCAAACGCATTTAGTTATTTGGAGTAACATATTTTAAATTATTTTAAAATATGTTTACACCTGACCTTTAGAGGACAGAACACGTACATCAATGAATCCCAAGTCATTTCCCACTTTTTTTATTTTAGGCAATCAAAAAGGTCCAAACTGGCTTTAAAGAGGTTAAATCTTCAATAGAAATATATGGATCATAACTACATCGGCTTTAGGGGCTACTCTACGTAATTATCCACATTCTACACTTCCAATAAGAAATAATTCAAATCATTCGCAACTTTACAGAAATCACATTAGAAATTATACACTACATTTTAATGAGCAATACCAGTATCAGTGACCAGCACTACTTACTCTTTATCCACCTCAGACAAAGGGCTAAACTATCAGAAAAGCACATGAAGCACATGAATGAAATTAGCTAAAGGGGGGAAGTATAGACTATACTGGCCTACGGGCTATCAGTTTAACAGTCAGTTTGACGACGGAACACGGAAAAGTGAACGAGGAAACTCAGAGTGAAACTCATCTTCTTACTACAAAGGTTTATAAATTAATGATAAGCTTGGGACATCCTGCAAGCATGGAAAAGGTACATAATCACCTAACAAATCTAGCCTTCGTAATACACTGTAACAGCAATGGGAAGTAGTTTCTTTAAAACACGTAGGCCTACGGGTATATATTATACATGTTTATATATGCATATCAGTTTCACACACAAAGGGTATAATTTTTAAAGTCTTTTGGTGACTGTAAATGATATCAGGACGTAGCGTTTTACAATGCCTCTTCACACTTACATACATATATATACTGTATATATACATCCTTGCATAAAATAAGACATAGGCCTACTGTAAGTTGTATGTTATCCAACAGTTCTAATATCAGGCAACCTCTTTCTTTAATGCGTCTTAATACTTTTTGTACAACATTAAAATGAGGAGATCCATCATTTCTATGAATCGAGCGTTAATGTTTTAAAGTTGCAACTACGGAATATCAGTCGACAGCACTCTTCAGTGCTTCCTGAATTTTCTCTGCATACGCCATTGCTTCCTCTTCCGTGGAAATATTCGGATACCAGTTGAGGCTCCAAACCAGAAAACCCCTCATGGACAACAAATAATGATAGAAGGGGGAACAAAACATGGCGCCATTTGTAGCCCATAATACCTTCGTTGCTTCTACAGTGGCACCCTCTCTTCCAGCGGGAAATAAGGGTTCAATGTCACCAATGTTCGAAATACCAAAAGCTTCTCCGTTACGCAACCCAGTATCCTTAGCTTCATTCATTTTCTTGCCAAGGGATTCAAAGTTAAGAAGTTGGGTCATCACGCGGAATGTTTTTATTGGTTCCTTGGGATTTGAAATGTATCGGCGTATTTCAGCAGACGCTTCTCTGGCAATGTCCCAGAATGCCTTGCTGTCTGTAACACTTCCTGTAACATTGAGTGGCGGCATGGTGTTTGATATGGCATAAAACCCCATGAACTGAGGTTCTATTACTGGCTCGCAGAATCGTCGAAAATCTACCACGTAACTCGATGGCGCGGGTAGTCTCTCCGTCTCTGGGGCTTTCTTACGCAGCAGATCAAGCATGGCCAAACACGAAGCTGCCGTCACTGCCGCTTGAATGGTGACTTTCTCAGCCCGACATCGCTGGAGAAGGGGGTCTATAGGTACAGAGAAATCAATAATCTTAGTTATATCGTTGTCAACATCGGGTTCTCTAAGAATACGTGCTGGATAAAGCTCAGTGTACGGATTTTTAGCTGCTGACAAGAACTGACGTAGGAATTTGAATATTTTCACATAATCCCATATGCCAGGACGCACTCCGGGAAGCAAGGCGTTCTCAAGGGGTGGGGCAACTTTCAGCTCTTCCTCGGCGCTGTAGTTGTGAACATTATCAATTATCGAGTTCAAACTTTGAACAATGTCGTTCAAAACTACGGCCGCGCTTTTCCCGTCTATTATGGCATGATTGAACATAAGGACAAGGGCGTAGCTCTTTGTCTCGGGGTGTTTGGCATCGGCGCTGTCATCGTCCTGTTGTCCCTTTCTTGTTATTTCGACCAAGTAAGCATGCCATAAAGGTCCGATTTCGTCGTTAAAACCTCTACGAAACCCTTTGGCAGAAGCTTCCTGCCAGTCGTCACTTACAGTTGTCTCCAACTCCAGGTTACTTTCCCAGTTTAACATAGGAACATAGTAGTACTTCCCGTCTTTGTAACTGATCCTAGATTTTAGAAGAGGGTGTCTCCGAGCCGCCTGAACTAAAGCCTTGTACATGGTTTCATGAGTGATGTCAACCTTGGTTTTCATGAATAGGGTAAATTTTAAATGGCCACCCTTGAAGATTTTGCTAAATCCAATAAATAGGCTTTCCCCCCAGCCCAGCTTGCGTAAAGCACCCTCTGGTGGCTCCTCCTGCCTTGGCCAGAACCATCTGAACATTTTGGTTGGCTACCCGGTAATGTAGCTCGACAGTTTTGATGTTCGTCAGGCCTAAAAAGAAAATAAAAAGTTAAACTGTAATAGTTTTCCTCTTTAAAATTCCCTTCTCAAAAATGAAATTGACATTTTGAAAACTCATTTTATTTAATACGTTAATAGGGCAATTTTTAACCCCCATCGCCAGAAAATTTCGTATCAATACCGGCTCTGATTGAAACTTGGCAACTGGGAGGAAGTCGTGACCTCAATCGTGCAGTAAATTCACGCGTTTTGGTGAGATTACATATAAAATTAAAAATAAGATAAACTTTCAATGGAAATTTCCATGTTATTTTTCAAACCTTCGGTTTTTTTCATATAGACAGTAAACATGATTCTTATGAATATCAGTGGGGTTCGTCCTACATTAAAAAAAATATATCGAAAAAATGAATTGGCTTGTTCTTAATAAAAAGGGGATGGTGAGGTGGGGTGGGGGTGTTCCTCCTTGGCTCTCCAAAAGGTCCGTCTGATTGCAACAAAGAGCTTTTGCGATCATTCTACTACCACATTTCATATTCCCAGATCTGCCAGTGAATTGCAGTCAATTCGTACAAAAACTGTCATTCATAAGGAGAGAACAAGCTGCCCTAAAATACCATGAAATGAAGCGTTGTATCTCGACAGTAGAACGTAATGTAAGCCTTACGTGGATGAGCTCCACGCGAACTGCACGCGCGCACACACACACACACACACACACTCGCATAAGTGAACGCCAGGAAGAAATGTATACCATGGCAACAAAAATTAACATAATTTATCAGCATTCCACGGCGACCTTGTATCTTACCGATCTCACCACCACATCATGATGACTAGAAGTTGAGTCAATATTTGTCTGAAATACATCTGTTCCGTGGAATGCCTGCTTTAGTTTATGGGCTTCAAATAAGAACAGTTCGACATATAAGACGGCTGATAAGAGTTTTAGGTTAATTTCGACTGCATTAGAGTTTCCATTGAATACATTTTGAAATGTGACTAATGTACTGTACGTCCCTACGCCCCAGTTCCCCTTCATTGCTTTGGCAAAAAGGATCCACTAGTTGCTTCCTGATTGACAATGATGGCAACGATAGCACAGAGAGAGCAAATACATGTTCAGTGAATGCATACTGTTACCTGCAGTCGGGGAAGTCGGATCAAATCAGACCGTCACTGTGGCTCTTTCCTGCGCCAGTCTAGATATGTGTACACAGGCCTTCACAATTTCACATGAAATATCAGCAGTGTTCGTTGACTGTGCCTCAACACTTCCTCAGTACACGTTGAGATGAATTTTGCGTCGTTCTTGCAGATCTAAACATGCAATATTAAAACTAAATGTGGAATATACGTGACCTTGACCCTGCATATTTTTTGTGAAATCTGTTAGCTGTGCTTCGGGCTTTCTCACCTGCACCAATCCAAATAGACAAATAATCACAACATAAATTTTAATTAAAAAAACTAGGTAAATAAATAGATAAAAAATAATAAAATTTTTATAATAGGATACCGTAAAAAATTATAAATATCAGTTGCTTCTTGCACATATATTATTTTCTAATTAGTTACCATGCATACATTTATGATATAAATTTATTGACGGGTGGGGGGGGGTGTAGAAACTATCCTTCCGATTCTCTTTAGTACCTGGTTTTGTCAAACACATATGGACACAGCGTTTGTCCCTTCAAGTTTAAATTACTATCATGTAAACACAGAGCTCTGTAAAAATTGACAAAGAGTGTAAGGTTAGCCAATTACAAAAACATTCAAGCGTTTTTTCTAATTAAATAGCATTTTGACATTTCGGGTTCTAAGTCGTAATTATTCCCTTTCCGACAACGCGGTTAAAAACTCGTAAAAAAAGTAGGAAAACGAAAAAAAAAAACAGGAGTGGATTGCTGCCGTCTTCTGGGTCTTCTGGAAGACGGTCAGATTTTCAAATTTACATTGACGAGTATCTAACTTTTTTCTGTCGGAAGACGGTCAAAAATAGAGAGTGGATCAGAACAAAGATCGTTTGGAAGACTGTAAGAAAATTTCTCTGGATCCGTCCCTGAAAGAGTACACTATCCCAGTCCGTTTATGTTCCACAAGGCACGAACCGCCGAGAAAGTGCAAGATCAACGAGATTCATAAACAAAAGAAATATTATCTTGCTGTTGTTATACCATCTTGGACAAGTGCAAAAATGCAAGGGAAACTGGTGTATGTAAAGGATCCTGGCGCTGTCGTTTTAGACCCCATTCCCACAGATTTTAGATCGATCTATCCCTGTGGGGAGTCTCACTAGATTACTGTCAGCTTAGCCGGCTTAAGCGTCTGTCCCGCCTACTAAAAGCTGAAAGAGGGTAATTAACTACCGTGCGCGCTCGGCTGACATCAATTTAGCCTGAACCCCCAGGGAGCTGGGTCGATCTAGATGGATCGATCTTAATCTATGGGAATGCACTTTTAGATGCGGAGTTCGCCCCGGTAACGAGATGACGTTGATTTTGTCACACCTTATTTTGGCCCTTGGGTGATACCACGGAGCATTTACTGCCGGCTAATCGAAAGGAACCCTGCGCCTGATTCATAGCATATAATAATATACAGTATTGAAACTATTATATGTTATATATTAAAACATATAATAGTTACAACACTGTATATTTAGGAGGGCTATTGACTGTTAACCCTAAAAGAAAATGGAACACAATTTCGGTATGATTGTCAAGCTCAAGTTTCGATCTAAAGTTATTTGCGAAACCATTTCAACCGCTCAATATTGAGCATGTTTTTGTTCTTTTGCACTCTTTTCTCAAACTTGGGAGAACTGTTTGTGCATTCAAACTGCATACTGCAATCGTAAGCTGTGCAATTGGACCCCCGGGAAAAATAAATCAAGTTTACAGTGTTTAAGCATAACTGAATTATTTAAAAACTATGTGTACGTGATATTAGTGGCTTTATGTCTATCTGTGAGCGTCCAAACACCCCATAAGCCTGAGGATGGAAAGGGGTTTGTATTACTTTAGATTAACAAAAAGTAGTGGTGTCGTCTAGATTGATTCACAAACAAAAACAATACCTGTCAAAAATAGAGTTGCTGTTGATTTCACCCGTCGGGCATACTTCTAGGTTAGTCATTTATTTGTTTTTCGAAAAAAAAAAAAAAAAAAAAAAAAAAACGAACAGACGAAACAGTCAACAGGTAAATCAAATTTCTGGATCTATCATAAAAGAAAACTTTCTGACTATCGAAACACTAAGATCCAATGAAACTATTTTCACATAAGAATAACGAAGATGATCACATAGTAAAGATGTAGACGCGCTAGGTTGAACGCAAACGCCGTTGGGCCGTCAAAAAAATAAGTTTCCACAACGGAAAAAATTGGACTTCTCTCTTTCAACCTTTGCCACGCGCACTCGCATGCACGTACGCAAACACACACACTCAATATCCGGTCTCTTTAAGCGTACGCGTGTTTCAGACAGAGAATATTGAAAACATGGATGTACGACAGGATGCATATGTAAGAAGAAGCACCACTTGCAAAGATTTTTCGGGGGTTGTGAGGGAGGGGGGGGGGGGCAGGAGTATTCATTAGCATAATAAGTAATACAAATACTACGTACATGTTGGCCTATATTATTTTCCTCAAACAACCTGACCATACCAAAATATCCATAAACGTTTTATGTATGATAGATTATCATTAATGATATTAAAATAATGACAAAGGTGGCGCAATGGTCTGTTTTGTTACGCACATGTAAATATGACAGGTGACAAGGTGACAGCCTGACCCCTACGACTCAGTTGACTTTTCACAACCGAGCTAGCTTCGAATAAAGGCGACATATAATACAATAATTAGCTCGCTTTCATACCGGGTTTAAAACATCCATTTTCTATTGAAACTAAATTCAAATTCATACAAAAAAAGAAAAGCGTCATAACATTTTCCCCTTCACTAATGTGAATGTGGTCGTTCAGCCGCGTCATTGTGGTTTGAAAGGCATTTCTTCCAACTGCGTTGCATTAATTGTAGTAAGGCAGTGGAAATGGGACCATACGCTTTGCGGAAAGCTATCACGCTGATAACGTACCCGCGTTTCACCCTCTCGGTCGAAATGACAGATTTCCCCAGTTTCGACATATCAGCCCAAGTCCGGCCGATAATGTGAACTCGACAATATATGTGGCTCGGATGACAAAGCATCTTTATCATAGCGTCAAGTGGAGTATTGAGTCATACCCAAGCAAAACATAGTGCTCATGCTATTTGTCTGTTACCGCACAGGCACACAGGGGCGTGTTTAGGCCGTATAGGCTGTTGCAACCTGTACATATGCTGATTGATAAGGCTTGTTTGCGTTTTACAACTCGCCAGAGAGAACTGGGGACAAATAGCTTGGTGAATATTTTACGGTGGAAGGACATTCCCCAGAGAAAGCCATCCCGTGTACATTAACAGTGGAGAGTATGAAGTGACCTGCTGACCACAGGAAAGGTCACTATATCAGGCTATACTGGCCATCTGTTGACCGTAGATCTACGACACATTAGCGTACAGTACGGACAGTACCAGTTTATATACCTAGTTAAACAGCACTGCTCATTAATGATTGTGACTTACAAGACCAAGATACAGGTTCACCCAAGGTGCACCAAAGCCACACAGGCGTGAGTTACCAATGTAGACTTACCTCTGTATTGCACTAGCCGTACTGTGACTGCATGGTGAATATACACATGGCCGAAGTGTTTCCCTGTATGCACAAAGTGAACAGCTCCATATATTCAGGTAAATACCATAGGTTAAGTCACGTTATTCCTGTATCTTACCTAGCCGTATATATACTGGACTTTGTTTCTGAATTATTTTGCAATTAATAGATACACTTTCGCCAGTCAATGGAGACTAACATTAACAGAATGCAAATATAGCTGACCCTTTCAGAAACACGCTGCATGATTAAAATTATCCTACTGATAAACACAGGTGATGAAAGTATTCCGATTATTTGAAACCAGTTGCTCATAAAAGGTTACCTATTTATCGGCTTTACGTTCACGTTTATTTATTTTCATTCATAACAGTATTATATTATGCCCAATGTATGTTTGCTTTGTAAAACATACGTCCAGGTAGTGACAGGATACAGTTACACTGTCTATGCATCAAAACAACGATACACGCATTGAAATTATCGCTGCCGCGAATGTCATGGGCACTTCTTTTAATGCGGGATGCATGTCATTATAGAATAAACAGAGCGCATCTTTCTTCCTCTCTCTCTCTCTCTCCAACACACACACACATACACACTCGCGCGCGCGACAGCCTAAATTGTTTGGCACTGCGTGGTATTTATCATGTAATCATGTGCACGTACCCTATCGCTGTGCCCTTGGTCGTTGCGTAATAATAATTTTGAGTATTGAAGTTAGTAAGACTACCACATTAGTCACAGGGTTGAGTTATTGCACCACCACCAGCAGCAGCAACTCACTGGTCAAGCACTCGGGGAGGTAGGGGAATCCCCGAGCCCAGGGCTCAGACACCGGACGTGCGTCAATTGGCCTGGCTCGTGCGTCAAACGATCGCGGGATTTTGTAATTTGATGCAGATAATATCAATGATCTTTGTTTTTTATTGTTTTTCACCTATTTGACAGTGAATTATTTCAAAGTGCGTGTTACATTCTCGTCAGCGTGCCTAGTTGGATTCCCAAACAAGTCCTCTCAGGTCGCTTGCGGTTCCCCTCCCCCCCCCCCCCCCAACAGTCAACAGACAAAAAGAATACGCGTTATCAACAATAAAATTGTCAACTTCTTTGATGATGGATATATTTATCCCAATATTGAGATGGGATCAGCAAATGTGATTGTTTTCAGTATTTGATAAGTTTGTCGGTTAAAATATTTCTCAAATAAGCTGTGCGTTTTTCTTTTTTTCTTTCTTTTTTCTTTTCTTTTATAAAATCAAAAAAGCGAAATTACGCGTGTGCTGAATTGATATCATTTTTGTGTATTCAAGTACAAGTAAATTTTGATGTAACACGGTATGTTTGAATAGGGGCAAACTTACAGTCTTTATTAATACTCTAGGCATAAAGACCTTTGTCTTGCCACATTTTCTTCCCGTTTTCCTCGCAAAACGGTCCATAGATCCGGCGTCATGCAGAGATGCGGCTATCTGTATTTAATATATTGTTTTATCTTTTCGGTTCGTTAGTCGTCCTTAATTATGAACAAGAAAGCGGATGAATATCATTCAACGGGTGAAGATAAATGTCCCCGGCCGCAACTTGTCGTTTAATTGATCGTCAAATTGATATTTTCAGGCAAGAATTAACCAGCAGAAGACCATTATGGAGCCACGGCAGAGGGCGATATTGCGCAAACGATTTGCGAGTCTGCGAGAAGATATGCTAGACCCGAAACTTGGGATTTTGGATTTGCTGTATCAAAATGGTATTCTGGAAACAGACGATGTTGAAAGAATCGAAGCCGAAGTGACCAGGGGTGATCGGGTCAGGAAATTAGTGGAGATAATCATGGTTGGAGACCACAAGGACTCTTTTCACCAATTTCTTAGGGCTTTAGACGAGCACCAGCCCCATCTATCAGCATGTTTACGTGCTACTAGTGTCAGTGCCGAGGACTTGTGTGGCGATAAATTAAGTATGTCGATTTTTTCTATTTAAAAGACATTTATGTATAAGATTTACGTTGGTTAAGCAACATGTGTCATTTTTTGTTTAGTATGTGTTATCTTCTTTATCGCTCTCTTCTTTTCTCTTTCTTTTTTTCTTCTTCTTCTCGGATTCTTTTTCTTTTTGATTTTTAATTTGGTAATTTAAAGTTATGAAATAGTCAGCGACAAATAGGGACTTGGTTTATTTTGATACTAAAAAATCTGTCCCTTTGCCCTTAAGACGATGTGCCTCTTGATGTACCTAAAATTTTTACTTTTCCAAATGCTTTAAGTTCATCATCCGCTATTCTACGAATGTCATTCAATTTTTTCTAGCAATAGCTTACTGCGATCCATGTGACTCGGTGGGCAGACGAGAACTGGCGAAGGAAACGTGTGTAGAATGCAACGAGAGTATGTGCAAGCGATGCGCCCTCTGCCACCGAGGAATGAAACTAAGCAAAGACCACAAACTCTATCTCATCGGAGAGGCCCCGCCGGACACGCTGCAGGGCGCTAAAGAAGAAAGGGAGATGACCAGTTGCACTGACCACGTTAACGAAAAATGCAAACTCTACTGTGTCGAGTGTGGGCAGTTAATCTGCCTTATGTGTAAGCTTTCTGACCATTTAGATCACAGTTGCGTTGAAATCAACAAGGCGGCAAGTGAACTCAGAATGTCGATCGCGCAAAGGATGAGCGTGCTGAAAGCTTCGCCATCTGCAGCGTCGTCTGCCAAGGACAATGACACTAAACAGACAGATGTGATAAATAAATTGGAAGAAAGTACAAAACTAGCTGAAATACAGGTTGAGAAAAGAGTCGAGGAACTCTCTCTTTTGCTGCGAGACGTTGCAAAAAGTGTATGCAAAAAGGGGACAGAAATCCAATCGGCGCAACTGAAACGCACCGAGTCGTTGAAAAACACAACAAACGGGCCTCAGCTAGATGCATTTTCCGAAATCATCGACTCATATTCAGATATTCAACTACTTTTAAACAAGCAGGATATTTTGTCCAAACTAGACAAATCTGAAAAGCACATGTCCACTCTAGAAGAACCGAGCCCGGAGTTATATTTACGATGCAGCCCCAGTGCTTCATTTTTTCTTGAAAAAGCGTTCGGAACAATTTCCCTATCACCCAAATTACTTCGCGAATTCAAAGTGCCTTTCTCTAAGCAGGACGAGTGTCTGGTTTACCTGGACGCGATGGCGACAGGGGACTTGGCATTAGGCACAAGGGGTGGCGGAAGTGACAGCGTACTTGGGCGTGTCATCGTGTGCGACAAATACGGGAGAAAACGTCGAGAATTGACTGTGAGGGGTCTGACAGGTATCGGCCATTTTCGAGACGGGACAATCGTCACCTCCGTCTGGTGCAAACGGACGCAAGAAATCCAAATACATCCAGTCAATGGATATGCCAGGTTTTCCTTCCCCTGCGTAGCACCGGTTGCCATGGCAACGGACGGAATCTCCTTAATAGTAGTCTTAAGCATGGGCACCTCGAGTGACGTAAAATGTTACGACAAGCAGGGGTCCCTTTTATGGTCATTCGTTTACAAAATGAGATGCCAGTTTTCTTTTGCGCCGTTTATAGCAATATCGAACAGTGGCCGTGTGATAATCTCGGATCCAAATGACAGTGTGGTGCGCTCGTATCAAAACGAGAGCGGAGAGCCGCTTTTTGTATACAACAGGCGTGAAGAATATCCGCAACCCGAGAGACCGTACGGTGTGGACGGCGTATGCGTCGACGCGGATGGTTTTGTGTTCGTGGCCGATATGGAAAGCAACTGCATTCATCGCCTGTCTCCGTCTGGGGCCAGTCTAGGTCAGTTTCTGACCGTTAAGGAAAATCTCCAGACACCGGTTGCCCTCTCTACGACTTCTAATGGCGGCCTTGTCTGTGGACAGAGGGACGGCTGGGTGAAAATATTCAAATATAACTGGACATAATGTTATTTGGGTACTTATATTACATGCTGTTGGTTTTGAATAAAACCAGTGCCTGTATTACAGTAATGCAGTTATAGTGTTTCTTTAAAAGAATCGTCCGAAAGAAAAAACGCCTGTGCTAGATTTATAGCACATTTTTTGCATCAAAATGTAACAAAGTTGTGCCTGATTAGAATGTGTGATCACCTTCAAAAGTTTTAACAGATTTTCGAAATAATATCTGAAAACATTATTGATTCAATATTTGGAGTAAATAAAGCGGGGAGAGCATTAGTAGGGTGAAGCATTAGGAAACAGTGTCAAAAGTGCGATCAAAATCAGTTGTACGTAATGCCAAGTATCCCTCTGCAGGGGCGTATCCAGGATTAGGCCTATTTGCGTGGGGTATGGTATTTAAGAGGGCGAACAGTGCCGTCTGGTATGGTTTAAAACTATGATTCAGCTAGTCAAATATCTAATTTCATGATGGGACCATTGGTGCGATTTTTTCAGAAATCGAAGGGGGCGGGGGTTAAACCCCCTGACCCCCCCCCCCCCCCCCCCCCCCCCCCCCCCCCCCCCCCCCCCCCCCCAC
>NW_019773515.1:141256-167237 GCF_001039355.2 Lingula anatina
GTTTTTTAAAAAAAAGAAGGGGGGGGGGGTTAACCCCCCTGGCCCCCCCCCCCCCCCCCCCCAAATCCGCCTCTGCTCTGTCGTGTGTTGCAAAATTATTTCATTGCACTTGTTCTGCACTTTTTGGGGTAAGACATGATGCCTTTCAAATATAAGGCATCCATTCAATGAAGATTTTTCAAAATACCAGATAAATAAAGAAAAGATTTAACAATAAAAAGATTAATTTCACACACTTGTGGTTTGTTGTTTTTCACTGCTTTTTTGCCCAGATCAAAATTAATTTCATGTAAATTTTTCAGGTGTAGTAATTTTTAGGGAACCAAATTTTAGTCGACAATCAAAATTTGACTTATAGTTTATTATTATTATTATTATTATTATTATTATTATTATTATTATTTGTGTGTCTGTGTGTGTGAAAAGGGAGACAGGTGGTATTTCACTCAGAGAATAAACGCCATATTGTTCTCCTCTTACTTGCAGCTCTGCCATGACTTTTCCCACTCCTTCCAACTTTTATATGAGAGGTAGTACTTCTACTACCTGTGCGGCACCTGTTATATGATTTTTATCCTCTTGTTTCCAACATACTTGTATTATCAGCCTTTCTGCGTTCGACTCAACGCCAAGAGGTGACGTGTTAATTTGTTAATCTCATTGCATTGAGCGAGAGTCCCGGTGTAACGTGACAAAGAGTCCCCCATGATAGAGAGTCCGCTTCATTTTCATTTATACAGGTGAGCCTCGCCCTAGATTTTGACCCACTTAAGACAGACTATCCGATAACTATGTGGAGGGTGGACTTTCTGTTACAAGGACCCTCAGTTTCGTTACACCGGCGGAGTATCATCGTTCTACGACGAACGATAGTTTTACTATGAATGAGGCCCTGACCACACCGTTCTTGAGTCCTCTACCAGCTTTCAAGTGACCAGTCAAGAAGCCAATTTGCAGTAGGCTGAAGGACTTCTTGTTATGCAAATTACTGTATATCAGATATGGCATGTTTTTGGGGAGTTGGCATCGACTAAGTGGACAATTATTGTGGAGATCCTCTATATATATTGTACGCACAACAGGCTGCTAAGGCTGCGTTCACATGAAAAATCTATTTTCTAAAAATCTATTTGCGGTATCTTGTGATCACGGTCTGTGCCCTGAATACCCCACGGCGTAATTACTGGCAGCGCCGAGAATTAATTACAGCTTTGAAAGTAACTGGCTCGCGCTGCCTGTAATTACGCCGTGGGGTATTCAGGGCACAGACCGTGATCACAAGATACCGCAAATAGATTTTTAGAAAATAGATTTTTCATGTGAACGCAGCCTTATATTTATGTGAATTGTCAAAATTATTGGTGCTATTTAGATACGTTTTATGCAATTTTGGAATGCCACCATCTTTTGTCCTAAGTTTCATTTTGAATCACGTGGAAAATAAGTTGTAGAACAATTTCTGAAATAATAAAAAATAAATCAATAAAACGAACATTGTTACGTAAGTAAAAACCTTTTTAATGTGCAATAAAAGTATTTTCACTACTTTATGATATATATTAACATCTCCTTATATAACTTCTAAAATAAATTTGCATCAGTTTATGAAAAGTTATGTGGCTTTGTTTGACTGAAAATGCATTTGTACACTACTTTCACATCTCAAAATATTCTAAAATTACCAACCATAACACAATATGGTCCAAAATGTTTCATTATGCAATGACATTTGAATTTATGATGAAAAGAATAAAATATTTCAGATTATTAAAAAATATTCTCACATGATATGTAATAAAACAAACTCACAGGAACTGTAATGGCACCTGAATGAATCATTCTCCTAATTCATTTTTAAATAAACAAAATTTATCTGAGCCCATAAAACATCACCTGACATAGTTCACAAAGTGGAAATTCAAATCCTATGGAATTCCATGAACAATCACAATTTAACAGGCATGGAGGGATTTCATGGATTCAACACATCATTTAATCAAAGTAAAGGCAAAAGTACCAACTCATTGCTTCAAGGCCCAACACCTTTCTCTCCTACCACAATGTACACACAGTCACATTCAAAAACTATTTTTAAAGAAGTAATTTCACTTTAAAGAAATACAGTAATCTCATGCCAATTTGAAAAAGTCACGCACACAATGAGCCAGGAGCTTAGCTACCAATTTCACAAGGGTGTTGTTAGGCCGAATGCTATTGTTTTTGATGTAACTATGTGAGGGGGAAAAACAAAGCTTACATGGACTGCACAACCCCTGCCAATCCTCAATACAAACACACACTCAAGGATTCAAACCATTCGAGACCAAGTTTAAAGAGACTAATATAGCACATTTTGCAAACTTCAGTGAAAAATGATAATGATAAAATTTAGATATATTTCTCATTGCATAGTACTTGAAAAAAAAATGATTAAATGCAGCAACATGATAAACACATCAGATAATGTACCACCCAACCTCTTCTCACAGAGTTTGGCTGTCCTGGCTTGATATGTCTTATTTTTCTTTTTAAATGCACATACAGATCTTGCATAAATTTGGACGCAAACCTATAGCATACTGAATCTGAAATCCTGACCCAATCAAACAACAAAGATCTGTATATGCATATAACAGAGCTTGCATAAAACAAAAAAGCCATTATCATAGTTGAGGTCTCCAGTAATTAGTCATAAAAGATGTGCAGTATGCCTAGAAATGTACAAATGTGCCAATGACAGTCTTATACATGTTCAACAAACCATGTTCTGCATAAAAGTTATTGTATTTCCCTCATATGATGCAGGGTATTTACAAAGCAGAGGTCAAATTTGAAGCAAATTAGAGCATAAAAATAAAAATGTTTTCATTTTCAATCAGTGTAAGAACAATTCAAAATATGAGGCATAAAATCAAATGACCAATAAAACTCACAAAAACATGAGATCACCCTTGAAATTGCAGCAATGGGTCTCGATATAAAACCTCTTTTAAAGATACAAGTTCTCAGATCCTGGATGCAGAGAATGGGTGAGGCACATTTTTAATTACTCCTTCAGCCCTTGACACAAAAGGAAGAAAATTTGGCAACACAATTTTTATTTAACCAAGTTAACTAATATTACTAGACTAAGTCTCTCAAACTTACATATTTAACCCACTTGCAAACATTGATAGTGAAGAAGTTTGGTTTCAGACAATTATTCACGCATTTTAGTAATTTCACAATATGAGTGCATGATTAAGCTGCATTTCAGCTATCATAAACACATAATACTGCCATGTATAGTTTTTGTACAGGTCAATGCTGACTAGAACAAATTTGTACAAAAAAAGCTGATTATCTCATCAGCATTTTGATAAAATTCTTGTCATATATTTAATTTTCTGGTTAAAATATTACTTACATTCTCTAAGAGTTATCATGCCTTAATATATTTACACTGTTGGCCCCACTTTTATAAAAAAAAATCCAAATAAGTTAAAACTCAGATGACGGTCATTTAATGTACAAAGTCTGCACCATAAAAACACCTTGATGGCATCTAAAATTACACCAGTAACAAATTCAATTTCAAATCAAATTTGCAGAAAAAAAAGGAACTTAAAGGGTTGATTGTTAAAAATGGACAAAAAATATGTTAGAGTGGGTTAGGAAATGTACTGTAAATTCTTACAACTAATAAAGTTTTTTTCTGCTTTTCATTCAGTTCTTCTCGGCTGCAGTTCACAACCTGAGTAGTTCAATTTTTAAACCGAATTATGTTCTTAATCTTCAAATGGGTGATTACATGAATGTGGTGTCTTCACTGTTGACATTCTTAGCTCCTTTCGATCTTGCCTCAAATAGTTCACGTATGAGACTGGCCTTTTCTCTCTCCAACTGTGTGATTCTGTCACTTTTCTGAGAAATTTCCTGGAAAAGGAAAACATTTTAATTACGTGTAGGTTAAAATCCTGTGCTGATACTGAATACATATTCAATCTTTTATTGCTGATAAATTTATGTCCACATCCAATATATTATTATATGACCTTAAATGCATATTGCCTCCCTAGTCTTCTCCGATTGTTTAACATTATATAGTCTGTTTAATGCTGCCTCAAAATCTGTTCAGTGAAGTAAATTTACAAAGAATGACAAAATCACAGATGCACCTGTCCATTGTGTACCGGTATATGAGCATATAAGTATATACACACATATTGGTATATGCTATGTACACATATATCATGTTTGTAATGCACATGTAGGCATAGGTTTGTGCACACACACAGGAACTTACTGTGGTAAGCATCCTGTTCTGGGCCTTCACCATCTGCGTCACATGCTGTTCTTGTTCAGATGACGTAGATGTTGTACGTGGCAATCTGTCACCAACAGCCAGGTTCATGTGTAGAGGAAAACCCTAGTGAAATAGAAGACAAAATCAATCATAATCTTTACATCAGTTATCATCACTACATGCCTCAATGTTCAGTGGTCACGGGAGAGGTAAAATTGCTTGACTTATGTCACATTTGTCTTTTATACATATGTAGCGTTAGGCTAACTTGCGAAACTATGCAAAGTAAGTTTTTCATTTATTTCACATACTTAATGAGAATCAATTTTACTAAGAAACATTGCAAGTAATGTGCATATGTTTGAGAGAGAGAATATGTATTTGTGAGTACATGAAGCCATAATCTTTCACCTTTTCTGAGCTGTCAATCAGGGCCTTGAGTTGCTGATTGACTTCATATATCCTGGCCATCTGGAAATTCATCCTCTCTTGGTTGGCCTCCAAGGAGTAATCCTAGAATTGTCAAAAATTATATTTCCTATTATTTCTAAATCCAGTTTTAACGTGAAATGACAATGTTTATATTTAAGTATAAATGCATCAGATGTATCCTGCATATAAAGCTCAACTAACACACTGTCTACCAGCCAATGTCTGGTGTAGCCCTAACACTTGCTGAATTAGCCAAATGCTTGCACTGGATAATCAAAATAGGGTTGATTTCACTTGTTTAAATCAAATTTAAAACATTTGAAAAAATGTGATGAAAAAGTAGTGATTTGGCTAAGAGGAAAAAATTGCCAGGCTACACCAGAATGGCATTTAGAATGTCCAGAGAGCACACCTGGTACTCGAGGTAACATATTGTTCAAAATGATACATTAGTTCATTCACACTGCGCTTTATCATATCACTGTGATCCACCCTAGACAGAAAATCCATAACATTTGTTATCTAAATTCAGAAATAAAACAAACTAAAATCTATGTTTACAAAAAAATTATTAAATTATTTGCTATTGGCAGAGGTAATCACTAAAATGAACAATTGAGAAAGTTGCATCTAACATAGCATGGCATGTTTCACACCTGTGACTCATTGTTTCATTTACCAAAAATCCAGGCCAACCATTCCATGCTAAATTTGACAAGTTAAAAGAAAAAATCTTCACCCTGCATAGTAGTACACATTTAAAATAGGTCGAGCTTTGAAATGGAGAAAGAGGCAAGTTAAACTCAAGAATTGCATGCCAAAGAGCCATTAACTTAACTTTTCAGTGATAGTTATTAACCTAAGGTCTATGCTGTATACAATACTCACAGACTGAGCAGTAGATTTCCCCAGGTACTTCTGTTTTTCCTGTACAGCTATCAACTGATTATGGTACCATTCCCTGGCTTTATCCACGGCCTCCAGACCCTGTAGTAACACATCACGCTCCTGCTCCAACTGCTTCATACGCTTTAGCTAAAAAATTGGAAATTGGAGCAAAGATTTAGGAATTTAATAAAGTTGAATGATTAGGTTGGAGAAATCTCGAACTCTTGGAAAAAAACTCACCAAACTGTTGGAAACATTTTACTGGCAAATCAGCCATAAATAAAAACAATTTTGGGCAATTTTGTTTGACCATTAAATACTAATTGGTAAAATAATTGGTAGAAATATAGACATAATCGAGATTCCAAAGTACTGCACCATAATCCTTTCAGATATTTTGCATAAAAGCTGGAAAGTTATATGGTAAAATTATAGTACATGGTTTTAAAATCTTTAAAGCTATTGCAGTCTTGGTACCCTTTTTAGATTAAAGCTTGATTCTGAAAATTGAACTTGGCACAATTGAATCCTGGATCAAATCATGCTCTTGCTTCCATTGCTAGATACAGTTGGGCCTTGTTTCACAATAGGGTTTTAGTCCAAATCTAGTCTTAACTTATTAAAAATCCAAACAAAAGCATAGCCTTCTTCCTTCAGCAAATTGGGAAAAGTCACACAAATAAATTCATCATACAGGAATTATAAATCTAAATCAAATAATTCAAATATGTTGCAAGAAAACACACTACCTTAACCCAAGAGTTCATCTTGTGCACCTCTCTGCCTTAGATATAGCTGTTGAAACATGGTGGACCAACCTAATATTGACTAAGGCAGACATGTGCACCCTATTCTAATAAGTCCAAAATGTTTATGTACCATAAATTCTTAAATTTCACAATGAATTTGTAAGATGCCCATTCTGTAGTTTTTTTTCCTTGGTTAGAAGAATTGTGTTACAACAAAGTTATTTCAAATAGGCCAACATGCCTATATTTTCAATTTAAAAAAAAAAACTTGCTTTATAAAATTTTAGAGGAAAACTGTCAAAAATTAAATCAGTTTTCCTCCTTTAGTTATTTCAGACTTCACGTGGCACTACGGTACTAATAGGGGTTTTAATCCAGCAAATGGGCCTAAATTTTCCTACTGGGCCATTGTTGGGGAAAATTTTCCAATTCAATGACTGCACTTGCATTCAGTGTCTGGCTTTCAAGTGGGAAAATTAGGATATGGGCTGTCAGTCAAAAAACCAGTGTTAGAGATTTCCAACACAGAGAGAATAAAAAAGAATATGAGATTTGGTTGAAAGATTCTCCTCATAATTATTATTATTATTGACATCTTACACCTTCTTAGTTCAGTTTGAGAGAGAGAGAGAGAGAGAGAGAGAGAGAGAGAGAGAGAGAGGGCTTTTGTGTAATTGCTTCCATCGATTTCAAGCTGTATTTCTACAGATCTGTACAATATGAAAAAATCACAAAGTATCATACCATGTTATAATCAATTCCATTGGCCAATGTGTGCCTCCTGGGTTCTTTCTTCTTGGGAACGGCCCTCTTGTGCATCATGGCATCTTCAAATGTCCTCCCCTGCCCATCCTTGTTCACTAAACAAGAACAAAGATAATTCAACATCATAAGGTCTCTAACTTTCCACACCTGAATGTGGCAGCTATAGGCAGTCGGGTCAGTGACTGAAGATGCCTGACAACGTTCACCAATCTGACCCATAGATTGCTGCCGAGTCGCAGAACCCTTGCTGATGATTTTGAAAAACATACAGCATATGTGGAAATGACGATAATTTGTGTCACCTTTGCTCTTTTTCTTTTGAATAAAGTCAGCATGAAATAATGCTTACTGGCAAAAACACTGTCACACACACATATAAATATATGTACATATTGTCACTGGCACATTTGTTCTTTCATGTGACCGAGCAGTAAAGGCGTTTGTGGTATGTCCAGCTGATACTGGTAAATGGTAGCATCTGTCCACATGAGGGGGATACACAGACGTAATCCATACTATTACACATTCTGAATGATTAATCCCTTCAATTTTCTAAAATAATTTTAAGTTGAAGAAGAAAAAAATCATGACAAGTCACGTGTTTTTTTTTAATTCAAAGAAGATGAAACTGTTCACTTTATGAGCATTATTTCGTAAAAAGTAAAAATAAATAAAAAACCGATAAATAAAAAAGTTTCCAGAAGTGAAATACACCGGTGGCACGTTTACTCCAGTGAGTAGAACCTTCACTGAGGTGACAGTCACATGTCACTCCTTGATGTCCAGTATGTCCAGTGAGCAAGACAACACCCTCCATCCCAGAGACCAAACTTTCTTTTTCACATTCAGGCCTACCCAACTACCAGACTCGGCACCGAATGATCCAGAATTCACCGGTAAATCGGACCACACTACCCGTTTTCAAGGTGTGTATCAGATCGCATTACACAGACGCGACACCGCTCTTGCCTAGTACGCGATGTGATAGTGACGATTCACAGCGGGGTTGAAAAGCATTGCATCACCAGTCAAAATTTGTTCAGGGTATGATACTGTGTAATGCGATCTGATATACACCTTGAAAACGGGTAGTGTGGTCTGATCTACCGGTGAATTCTGGATCATTCGGTGCCGAGTCTGGTAGTTGGGTAGGCCTGACATTTATCTTTTTCATTTTGTCCGATTGGTTATAATATAATCTATCCATTAATCAATTTTGAAAATTTTTCTATTCTCCTGACTGTAACTTGATCTATTCCATAGTTAATTTGTTTTATTCATTTTTGCTGGAAATAAGATTGTCTCTGCTATGTGTGAAATAGTAAATGAATGATAACTAGCATGTCACACGTTTCACATTTTAAGTCTGCCCACCTGTCTGTACACTTTTCTTTGTTAATTTTTTATCTTTTGTGTGTGCATGCAAGTGTGTGTGTAATGATGAGATGTTCCTGTATTATATGTCACAAACTTAACAAATAAAGTGTTGGTAATTTGGTACGTCAAAACTTCTTATTTTTCCAGAAATTGCTCTCTCATTCATCACCCGCCCAGTGCTATCAGTATGTCAGCTTATTTTAAATAGTTTTTAACAATTATAAGAAGTTTACCCCCATATAAAAAGTTAGGATGATAATATCTACATATCCTTCATTTTTCTTTACTAAATAGTACTGTAGTATTTTGCTCAATTTGTGTGGAGGCTAGATCAGTCAAGCCAAGCAACCCAACTTCTGACTATACAATTCAACAGTCTATCTTTCTAGTGGACTTTATAAGCCCCAGTCGATGGTCTTTTCACACAATTGATAAGCTAAGTGTCCAGACAACACATAAACAACAGGTAGTCCAGTAATTGGCAGGTATGCCGAATTCACCTATCTGGGATTGATCATTGACCCTTGACCCCTGTTGATCGCTAAGGTCACTGAGTTGGCATTCAGAAAATACACTGTCAAATAGAGTGCAGTGCCTATTACACTTTCCTGACTCAAACACAATTTATTCTTGGCTATTCTTTTTCAATAAAATGAAGTTGTTAACTATATCTAAAACAAACTTTAAAAATGTCTTTAGAGCTGAAAATTTGTACGATAAAAACTGAAAACAATTTTGAAAAAACAAAAATACTTTTCTGAGGACAGACAGATTTCACAACTGCTACATGAATTTTGTCTAGTAACACTATTCTTTATCAAAACAATAATTTAGAATAATGAAACATTTCAAATTGGTGTACCATAGTTTTTATAACTATATCTCATGCACCCATGAGAGTACTATTACTAGTACTGTACTTGGTTCTCAAAAGTTATTGAAGCCACCCCTCTCCCTCTTCCTTTAAAAAGATATCAATCTTAATAGTAGTGCAAACCAAAATGACAATCCAAGGTGGAAGAGGCGGAATCTTTTGATTTGTCTGCTGTGTAAGAAATGGCTTGTGCTCAGTCACCAAGGGTCAGTGGGCCTTACCCCTCCGTAAACAACAGACAACAGGTCCAAGGCATCTTTATGGGACATTTGTTTGGGGAACATCAGTAAGCGAACTGAATTCAACCCAAGTTAAGTCACAAAAGCCTATAAAGATTTTGCCCAGTGCTACATTAATTTTAATTTAATTTTTAATTTAATTTTAATATGTATTTTGGTTTTATAAATGAAAATGGAAGTGAAAGGCAATTTCGCAAATTAGCACAAAGAATGGAAATTATTAAATATGGCTTTAAGGCCGAGTTTACTGCAATAAGGAAATGAAATTCATACTAGTTAGCAATTCCCATTTCTGTCCATCCTAAATAGTTGTCTATGCTGAAAGTTAGAATTGCAATTTTATGAAAAAATTTATACCAATTAGAATAGAATACCTTGCTTATAAACATTTACAAAACAATACCACTGAAAGCATATCTTCCTTCACAGACATATATATATATTATATTCAATAACATACTGGAAGGCTTCCCACCTTGAAGTAAATCTTAAAAAGCAAAATGGTATTCAAATCATTTTCTTACAGGTGACTTTCAAACCAGGTTTAGTAGACCTGGTATTGGATGCAACCATTGTTTAATACCATGACAGGTAAAAAATATGGCATTATACCTGACAGCAGGGGCATGTAGGCGTGCAGATAGGGACGGATTTAGACCAAAAATAGGCTAAGACATCAAAGAAAAATAACCAGAATTAAGCCAATCTGAAGTGCAATATTTAGACTTAAAAAAAGATATCCCAATATTTTGCAGAGATATATTTCAGACAGTGCTCACCTAACATTAAAAACAATGGTCAGTTATATAATATGGTCATCTGAAGAAGAGTCTGAGACACTTTCATTGCAAGCTAGGCATTATCCAAACAGTTCTACATCTGTGTGTGAGTCAGAAGTTTTGAATTTATGTTAAAAGTGGAACCTGGTGTGCATGGAATTTTTTAACACTACCTTTGGGATACTAGTATGTACAACAGTATCTAATGTATATAATATAACACAGCATTCTCTCTACATATCTAATAACATTTTTCTGTATAACTAGATAACTCAATTAAGGACTTATAACCTCAGACAAAAGATGCCATTTACAACCTAACTGGAAAAAGTCACACACACCCAGCAGATAATTATGAAAACCTTTAAATCTTATCAAAATCCGATCACAGATGTTGTGGGTCAGTCTAAGTTTCTTGGGCATAAAAATTTAAATAAACCTTTATGGTATAATCTTCAGTGAAAAAACTATTATTCTTCCTCACAGATATACCAATTATCTCTTTTTTCTTTTTTGTTCTTCGATCAAGATTTGTATCCTAAATGTTGATATTAATGAGTTAAATGGCTACATGTACTTGGTGATCTCAATCATTTAGATTTATTAGAAATATGTAGGTTTATAAATTATTAATCATAATATCAAGGAGAACACTAATATTTTGATTCTGTTTAAGTACATAGGACTGCTCAGACAGAATTAGTTAGGACAGAAAATCAGCCCAACTTGAGTTGTCAGAGTACCAGATTAAAGACAGATCCAGTCTTTTATCAGTAACGTTGTCTTATATCTAATGACATTACTAATGGGTAAATATTTTCTTTCATCTTTAACAGAGTCCTTAAATCAGTATAACAAGTGTAATTAGAGACACTTATTGCAGGTCAAACACAGTCCTTGCCTGACTGTGGCTTCAATTAGTGGAAGATGATAAAGGCAGCACACATGCAAACATTTTACTCCAAGTCAGTACAAAGATTTTACTCTAAGCCATTCACGGTGACTCAGGCCCTGTACCTGGATCACCTCTATTCTTAACAAATAAGGCAGTAATTTGTATACACAATTCACATTGTGTAAAAAAATAAAACACATCAAGGGCCACATAAAAGTACTAGTATTGTTGTAACAGGACCATGCAGACATAAATTTAAATGTCAATTTCACATGTTCATTTCAGGAGAAAAGAATGTCGATTTCATATGAAAGCAAGCCAATCAAGTCCCATAATGGCTGTATTTGTATAGCTGTATGGTGTTTGGTTTCATTTCAAAAATGCTAAATTTCCCTCCCTTTTTGTCATTGAAATGAAAGCTTACATGTCCATGAAATTATAGAGCAAAAGTTGAGGTATCAGTTTCTACAGAGTTTGTTTGCTCAATAGACTGCGTGTAATCAGCCGAAGATCTAAAACTTGCCTTTGAAGGGTCTTGTTACTGAAAACAACATGGTCAGACAGACCTGTAGTCAGACATTTCAAATTGGAGTTCTTTTTCTAAAAAAAAAAAAAAAAAGTGGTACTTTTTACCCCATTAGTTGAATGAACATAGAAACTGGATCATATTTTGAAGAGTGTATCTTTTCATGCCCAAAAGGGCACACACACACTCCTTACTGGCCTGTCAGATTTATGAGTCTGGTCCAGCAAGTGTCCAGCCATTACAAGCAGCTGTTACAGGACAGTGGGTGACACTTCACCACTTCCAACAGTTTTTGCTAGCTAGTAGACATTTATCCAACCTTGTCATCTTGTGCTTTTATTTGTCTGTCTCCTCCAATGCAAGGAAGTTTTTTCTTTCTGCACTTCTATTCTTAAATTAATGACTAATTACTAGTAAAAGAAACTAGGGGCTGTTGCTTTAATAAAAAGTCTTTGTTTTAAAAAAGGATAAGATAATGTCCTTTTCTTTACCAAAAAGAATAAAAGTAACCCCAACAAATACCAGATTTTTGACCCTTCATCCAACTTTCTCTTTTACCCCCAGGTTGTCCTCACAGACCATATTCAAGTATTGAACTTCATTGATCAAGTCTAGGGGTCCAACTGCAGTATTGATCTAATCCTGTATAGTTCTTTAACAAAGTGCCATAGAACAATCTCCCTGCTGAAATAACACCACATTAATCAGCCATGGTGGCTAATTATGAGGGGACCAGATGATAGTGGAACAGTCTTTGCACAACTGCCCTTATAATAAATGTAAAAAGTGAAACGACTTTTATGTCATCCTGTGATTGTTTAGCATACTTAAAATTTAGCCAAAGGCTGAATATTTGCTTATTTAGCTCAGAAAAATATAACATATTTCACATATTTTCACCACCTCTGTCAAAAAATTTGTTCAGTACTACTTCTTTAGGCTGAAAGCTGAGTGTGTCACATAATATCATCCATTAGAATTATATGCCTTCATGGGTGTAGCATTTTTGTACATAAACTTCAGTCACACTATTTAATTTAACAATAAAGATTTTATAGCACAGTTTTTCAAGTGTTGCACTAAACTGACTAAAAAAAGTAAAATACAAAATAAGAATAATATAAGGGTTATTATATACATGGGCAGACTCAGAAATATACTGAGTGAGTATACTGATACTGATGATAACCTGTAGTAATATGACTTTACATTAAAAATTTTATAAGGTAAAAAAAATCATACAATAATAATTTTTTGAATACCATAAACATCACATTATTTTGGATAGGGGAGTGGGTGAGGGTTATACTTTTAAGTCAGATATATGCCAAGGAAAGAAAAAGATGATCCACTTTACTTCATGTGCCGGTTTTTATGATTGTTAAATTTGAAAACAACTATTGTGGCAGTATTTCACAGAAGCTTATTCTAGCTTCTTTACAAATGAACAGCTTGAGGTACGGAAGTCATTTTGACTTTTATAGCTTTATTTCTTATGTTCCCATGATTGATGAGTCTTTCTAAAGTATAACTGAAGCAATTTTCATGTTTGAAGATTCCAGCCGTTACCAATCTTTCCACAGACACAACTTCTAATGATATAATGAGGCACAGTTTGTTTTACAACTACAATTAAAATCATACAGCACTGGCTCTGATTAAATAAGCATGTAGAATTTTTTAAAAGTTATTTTGCTTTTTTTTTAATTTCTATTTTTAAAGTGACGATGGGACTGTTATTTACGTGATCTCACTGTAAATTTTAATGAGTTAATATACAACACAAATCTATACTTATTTCAACTGCAACATTGTGTTTACAAGTAATTGCTTAGCTGTCAAGTGTACCAAAACAAATGTTTAAAATACATTAAAAACATGATTTACAATGTATATTACACTGTTATTATTGTAAACAATTATTTCCACCTAGCTTCCATAACTTCAAAGAAAACTTTTATTATTCCAGAGCTGAGTGGAGTGGTAGTTTTATAAGTATTAAAAGTCTCTTGCACAGCTGTTTCTCACCTGTTGCAGCCCCTGGCACAGCCCCCCTGCTCTCAGGTAAATTACTGGTGCTTACTGGCCGGTTACCCTGAAACTCCGACTGTACAACTGACGTTCCACCCATCTTATCTCTCTGCCAGCTTTTCAAAGTGGCCACAATACCAGTCTTATCCTTGGGTAATGCAGGGTTGTGGTGGAAACGGTTCTGCTCGGGGATTTGGTTGTGAGACTGCACGAACCATTCGTTCCTTGGTCCCAGGGGCGCCGAGGTGGGTTCATCCATGTCCGAGTTGCTCCCCTTCCCGGGGTCTGCCAGATGAGGCATACTCAGGGCACGTTGTTGCATGGCATTGTTTATGGGTCGGACGGTAGCAGTTCTTTCGTTCTGTGAGGCAGTGTGAGATTTCTGACCTCCGAATATCTGTCTCTGGCCCGTGAGACCATTGCTCCTATTTGTGCTGGGTCCATTTATTTGGGATTTCAGTGGACCCTGGTTTTCTTTATCCTTATGGTCACCTCTGTTTCGCAAGAGGGCAATCTTGAGTCCAGCCACAAAGCGTTCAAAGGTGAGCAGGCCGTTAGGAGGTGTTACCTTGCGTAGTGCTTCAATTACTCCCCGCGGCAGCTCTTTGATGCCGTCTTCTTTCCACCGAGTTTCTATCTCACCAAGTCGAACTAAACCGGTTTTATCGTCGTCTAAAATATCGAATAAAGTTCTCAGCGAAGCAATGAACTGCTTAGGAAGACCATCTAAAGTAGATTTTGGCTGGTGATCCATGTTGCAGTTCAGGTTTAGACGTTTTTCAACCCCACAAAACGTCACCCGTCCTACTACTACTACTCCATGACATGCACACCTTTTGAAAGTTTACGGTTTCTATCTAGTCTCTAAACTAGGTCAAACATCAATTACATTTCAGTGTAATTTTCGTAATCAATATCTTATACTAAAATTAAAACTTGTTTTTTGTCGAACTGTTTTCCGACCAGAAGCATATTTTTCATAATTCATTACTAATTTCTGAAAAATATAAATTTGTTAATCTCGACGCACCTGTTGACCGCCATTCCAGTGGCCATATTGGATTAGCGGTGAGTCCACTTGACACAATTTTTTGGGTTCAAGCTTGCATTGATTTAGTAGTTGCAACTTAAAGGCAAACGTGCTTGCGTAAGTTTAAAAGTAAAATTAATTGCAAGACATAGAAATGTTTGTTTTGCTGAGCGTTTCAGCCAGTTATGCTTTCGTGAAATTGGAAATGCAGACACGTGTAACCAAGCTTTGCGACTTGCAAGGTCGTTGTCCTGTGTCAGATTTTAATATCTTGTCTCAAGACGGCTGTATTTTTGTCAACCAGCAATATCACACACTTTTAAGGTGGTATGACTGAGAGGTCTTTTGGTTTATTGTAACTGGGTGCCACAAAATCTTATCTTGTTTTGTGTGAAACTGGGACATCCTAAACTCGTTGGAAATCACAAAGATTTATTCGTCATTAAAATGATTCATGGTGCCAGCACAGAATATATTCGACCTTGTATGTTGGATTACTGAGTATAAATTACACCAAATGAGGCTTAAAGTCATATAAGATAAGATTTACAGCAATGAAAAGGGATCTTGAACCAGCTTAGACTGTGTTTTGGCTCTGTGTCTGTATAATGAGTTCTAGAAGGAAATGGAGGGGGGGGGGGGCGTAGTCTTGTTGCTTGACAAAACAATATCAACAATATCTATATTTTGTGTGAATTTGCCATCTACAGTTGTGCCTCCATGTTAGTAATATTTTTGAGCACTTATGATGGAAAGGAACACAGCCTGTTTTAATTACAGTGATATGCTGGAAAGGGACACAGCTTGTTTTAATTACAGTGGTACTAACAGATGATTATTTGTTTGGTTTGTACTATAAGATATCCAAATGACTGGCCTACACATCTCATTCTTACAGACTTCTTTCATTGCTCCCACAGGATTACTAGTACATCTTCCATGTCTGCTCAACATAGTTGTCTTTTTTGTCACTTATTTTGACCAGTTTCAGGAAAGACATCCAGGACAGTAAAAAATGATTACAATTTATTTGAATCCAGGGCCCCGTAACTCGAAAGCATCACGTATTGCAACCGAGCGCTCGTCTCGATTCCATAACTCGCCCATACTCGTCCCATATAATATTGTAGCCTCTATGTGATATCGCTATTTGCAATACACAATGCTTTTGAGTTACGGGGGCCAGGTCTTTTATTGTTTTAAACTTTTTTTCCACATTTCTTTGCTTTATCTTTGCCAAGTGCAAAATCAGTTGGTTTTTTTTTTTTTAATTTTAATATTCATCATTTTATTTCAGGCAGTAACGCCATGTTCAGAGGCCAAGGAATACTGGGAAATGCTCCCAGCGGAGACTCCTATGAATACGGACATAATAACACAGCCCAGACCTTTGACTATGGCCACAAAAGCTCCAGGAATCAGATGGGGCAAGGCATGATGGGACAGGGGATGTCCCAGATGGGGATGTCTGGAATGGGCATGTCCCAGGGGAGGATGGGACAGCAAGGCATGATGGGAGGAGGGCAGGGATTCAATCGCAGAATGCAGCAGGAAGTTGGGAGCAGAATGGGAATGCAAGGTCATGGGGGCGGCGTGGGAATGAGCCGCTTTAACCAAGAGAGTCAACTCAGCCCAGACAACAGCGCTAGGTTTGGTGAAGGTGGAATGGGTCAGTTGGGAGGCGCTAACAGGATGGGGGATGATGTGTCCAGACAGCTGGCGGCAGTGGCCAATTTGATCAAAGGTGCTACCAACAATAGGATGGCTGCAGAGCAAGGAATGCAAGGCCAAGGCATGGGTGGTTTTGGCAACCAGGGTGGAGGCATGGGACGGATAGGAGGCATGGGGCAGAGAGGTAGGTACAAGGGTCTTGGATGAAAATGTTGAGTACAAGGGTCATAGATTAAAATGTTGAAACTCGATATGTAGTGTATTTTAGGATTTAAAATATACTTCTGAAAAAGTGGACGTATAAACTTAAAGTAACTCAAAAGTTAATAATTCTAGCTTCTACCAAGATAACTTGTTCAAACTGGAATCTAATTCGAAAAGATATTGGGCACAATAAAATAAGAAGGATTTTCTACAATCATCTGTACTTGCTCTGGTATATTTGTTAGCCCATTGTAGTGGGAAATGATAAGATGTAATTATTGAAAGCAAAATAAATTTCGATTTATTTTTGGTCATTATTTTCTGTGCTAGCTCATGCTATAAGGTTCCATTAAGTGTAACTTTTTCAAGATCTCATATTTAAAGGGATTATAACTCTTCGTTTCGGCCAAAAAAATGAATTTTCCTGGAGTAAACAATTTTCCCATACTTACCAATGGTTAATGAATCCATTTTTACATTCAAAGTTAGTCCCTGTTTTTTTTCTAAAAAGTTTGGTTTTTTGTTAAAATCTCTTAAGAGATTTTAACAGAGTATAGCCATCAATGGAGGTCACGTGGTCTAAAGACAAGCTCAGATATCAGAAAAAATAGCTATAACTGCAGTTTTTGTGGTAAAACAGAATATATTATATTTCTATGAGTTATTCACAATGTTTTTATTGTGAAATATAGATCTCATACGAAGAGTTATTATCCCTTTAAGGGCAGTGACACAGACTGCTTGTAATGCCAGAAGACCTGCAAGATATTTGTTATTACAGGTCTTCTGGTCTGGCAAGGTTTATATGAAAAAACAAAATTTTACTTGATAAATCACATGTTAACATGGACTAATAGAAATTAAAAGACTTATGTTGGACCAGCACAGAATTGGAATGACCTGACTGTAGATTTCTTGTAGTGCAGATCTTCCGATCTTTCCCTATCTCCATAATATTCTTTGTGTCTGGTGACCAAGGTAGAAAATTCCCCACATTTTTATCAGTGGTCTAAAATGACCCTGAGATTCAGAAGATAGTGATGATGATGTTTCCTCTGTAGGTAACCAGGCCAACAACATTCCGTCTTTGCTAAGTTTGGACCAGACTAGACCTGCCGGCATGGGTGGGGGGATGAGGGGGAACATTGGGGGTGGCGGTAACAGTGGTCTGCTGGGAAATGCCCCCTTGCGACCACCCCCTATGCCAGTGAGAAGTTTGCTGCCTTCCCCGTCAGATCCTAAAAGGCGACGTATGGACACTGGGGTGAGTATTAGTGCGGAATTCAACCAACATTTTATCCTCGAACATGTACTGTTCAATGTTAATAGAAATTTAGCTGTTAATTTTGCATTAAGAGGCCTTATTTTACCAGTATGTTAAGAAATAAGTATGTTCCTGACATTTTTAATACTAAACACATGCATCAGCTCTTGAAGTCAATGGATGTTGATTCTTTAAAATGCTCATACTTCTTTTTTTATCTCACTAAAATATGATATAAATTCAATCTCCAAATTGTTTTTCTTTAATTGTTCACTTCTTTTTTTTACGGAGAATTAATCCCTTGACACCGGTTTCTAAACACCCTTTTTCCTAAGAGGTTGGTATTTACTTGTTAGATAATTGATTTTCCTTAGGAAGTGGGAAATTTCACATCCAGTCATCCAGTTTTGTACCTTTTTCTTGATCGTCTAGAGGTTTATGAAAGACTTACTAGCCACCATGTAAGGTGGAAGATATACAACTTGGATGCCTTGCCCAGTAAATACATTCGTAAATCCCTCTGTAAGCTCATGGGCAATTGAAGAAATACTAGCTTTCACCAACTAAGGGCCGTTTTAGAATTGCCAAATCTGTTTATCCTGCATTCCTTCATTTCGAGAAAAAAATAATCAGCCACTGCCCTTATTTTTCAAATCTTTACCCTGATGTTGTGTGTGCTCTTTTGTATGAATTGCATGCTCTCTTGAATTACAGGTTTTTATATTTTAAACACTTATTATTTTTTACATTTGTCCAAGTCTGATGGTTTTCAATAAGCAGTATTTTTACAACCACCTGGTGTTTATTTTCCTTCTTGATGAAGAAGTTTTCAGGATTTCAGGTTTGTTACCCCCCCCCCCCTCCCCAAAACAAACCCTGGATTCTTTTCCCCTTCCCAAACCCCTGTAAGACCATTCTGAGCATGCAAAAACAGTGTTGAGGAGATCAGTTACATTATATTAAGATGAGATAATTTTTTGACAAACTTCTTACTGCCTTTAATTTGAACACCAAAGACATAGCCAGTTAAGTGTTTTCAGACTTGCCTAACTCATAATGAAGATGAAACAATTTCTACTTGCTCCAAAGATTCCCTTTGTCTTTTCTCCTTCCCACTCTGCGCCCACCCCCCACCACCCAAAAAGGTGTGTGGGTATGTGTGTGTGTGTTGTGTCTGTGTATGTGAAAGATAGAGAGTATAAAAAGCATTTAAAAACATGATGAAACAAAAGACCATTTTACCATCCCTGCCCCCTAAATATAACAGTAAAATTGCCTTCATGTGCTCTTAGTTTTATATTTGTCAAGAAAAGTGGGACGGATGATATCTTTGTGTCCCCCGTTCCCCTCCCCCCCCACCCCACCCCCCACCCCCCACCCCATCCCAACTGTGGTCTTTACCTTTTTAGGAAAAGATGAGCACAGAAAGTGATATGGACTTGTTTGTTTTAAGTATCAAGTTGCTCTAGTGGACTCCAGATTTGCTGGGAGTGGTATAGTGTGTAATATGTTTTTGCCATCCTCAAAAGAAGTAAAAAAAATCTTCTCTCTTAGACACACCAGTACATTGTATAATAATACTTCAAATGCAATGTTTTTATCTCCTTGATGATTAGGTCATGTGAGCATAAGCTTCCCAGCAATCGTCCTGTTTATTAATTAGCTTCTAATTGAAAACAATGCAGGGTCATTACTTTGCACAGTGCATTGTTTATGTGCTCTATTCTTTGCCTCGATTCTTTATGTCCATTTTATCATCTCCGTCTCAGGGGCAATCTCGCCAGCAATTCCCAGGCTCGCAGACGAGACGCCATGATAGCCAGCACAGGGACTCTTCTGGACAACGTAAATCAAGATGGTCAGAAGGTAAAAAACGGGTGCACAAGAGGTTCTTGTGGCTGTTGCTACTTTTCTATGCTGTCACAGTGCCAGAGACACATACACTAGATATGCACCACACAGGCTCTTTGTAGTCTTCTTCTTATTTGAATTTTTATGTACAGACACAGATGTGTCTGTACATATTGCCATCACCTGCGTCTGTCGTCGCCGTCGCCGATCATGTCGCCGTCGCTGTCGCCGTCGCCGTGCACTTTCAGCGTTAACACCATAAGTGGAAGACAGTTTTACTTTTTGGCTTTATATTTACAGCGCTGACTAATATTCATAAAACGCAGGTCAAGTTCGAAAATCGGCATGATCGGGCCACTATTTTAGTAGTTATGCTGTTTTTTCACTTTTTAGCATATATGCAACACTGTTAACACATTTCAAGGTAAACCGATAGGCCTGTTGTCATGAAACTCACAGGAGTGGTNATGGGCCTGAAGCTTACATTGGTATTACCTGTTGAGCATAATTAAAATTTGATGTTGAATTTGCAGTTTAACATAATGTACTTTTGCATCAGAATTGACAGTAGCCTATTTTGTTATTTCCTGCTTTTTGTCTGTACATTTGACAGCTTTGCTGCCTTGTTTTTTCTTAACACTTAAAACTTGTTGCTTACCGATTGGCATAACCCATTTGTTATATAGACTGCCGCTTTTACATTGCAAGCCTTGTGCTCCTGTTCTCTGTGTTATTGGTTAGACAGGTAAACTATGAATAGTCCGGTGGCTTAAGGAAAAAATCGTGACACGGCGGATAAAAGCACTAAATTTTGCATGTGGGTACCTTTTGACATACTAAATCAAATTAGAGCCGTAGCCCACGGAAAAAAATTACCGTTTGGCAAAAAATCCAAAATGGCCGCCAATTTATGGAATTCTATAGAAATGTGTACATACCTATGTTGATTTTTATCAAATAAATTATTTTCTCAGAGTTTTCCACACCCTTATTACCCATTTTATTCATATATGTCAGATAGCAAACAAGTTCCCTTGGACTTTTTGAAAAAATCCAAGATGGCTGTCATATGCCATAGAAACAGCCATAGGAATACTAGTGCACAACTAATACCAGCTATAGACAGATACGTTGTCCACTATCAAATTAAGTCTGTTTCTCAGATTTTTGTCACCCACATAATATGTTTGTGGTGAGTAACTGCGAAGTGTTCTTGGGCATTTCGGAAAATCCAAGATGGCTGCCATGTGCCACAGGAATTCTAGTATACGGGGGATTCAACTAATGGCAACTGGAAAGATTAATTTTCCACTATCAAATTAAGTTTGTTTCTGGGTGTTTTCCACATCCTTTCCACCCACACAATATGTATGTGGTGAGTAACTAACTTGTATTCCTGGGCATTTTGAGAAAATCCAAGATGGCCGCCATATGTCATAGGAACACTTCTAGTGTTACAAAGGGTTGGAACTAATGCCAGCTAATTCACTATCAAATTCAGTTTATTTTTTTAGTGTTTTACACATAATTATTACACTGTGATACATATCTAGCAGGTAATAAATGTGCATATTTGATCATTTTGAGAAAATCCAAGATGGCCGTCATTGGCCATAGGAATACTACTGGAATTACAACTGCACATCCATGGCTTTTCATCTACTACCAGGGTGAAATTGTGTTTGCTTATCAAGTTTTGCCCATCCTTAATAGTCCTATGATATGTATCTGGTGGGTAAATAGTGTACAACCTTGGATATTCTGAGAAAATCCAAGATAGCTACAATTTGACATAGGAATACAAATGGGTGGGTTTCAATTGCTGCTAGAGAGGCATATGGTTTATTGCAGTTAACTTTACATCATTTTAAAATGTTTTTCATATCCTATTTATCCTTATGAAAGACTTCGTGTGTGTAGAAAGTGTATGTATCCTTGGGTATTATTTGGAGAAAACCCAAAATAGCTGCCAGTTGTCATAGGAATATATCATTCAAATGAAAATAGGTGTCAATTAATGGAACAGTTCAGGCATTGATTTCAACATGAAATAAAGCTGTTTGATGTTCAAACATGTTGACATCCTTATTAATCTTACTCTATATAAATCTGGTGTGTAGCAAGTGTGCATCTTGCGCATTTGAGAAAATTCAAGATTGCTGCAATTCACAATAGGAATAGTACATTCAACTACCGCCAGAGAGACATTGGGTTCAATGTAAAATTAATTTTGTTTCTCGGTATTTCCCACATTCTTTTTGGACTTTTAGATATCTATCTGGTGGGTAACGTGTATACCCTTAAGTATTTTGACAAAATATCATGATTACCCTCATTTGCCTTAGAAGTGCCTATAAAATCTAATGCACCAGTTTTCCTATGGGGAAAAGAAGGCCATCTTGGATTTCCCCAAAATGATAAAATATGGACATTAATTACCTAACAGATATGTATCATGGGATAATAATAATAAAAAAACAGAATAACAACTGAAATCAGCTTCATTTTATATGTAAGCCTATCTCCCGCAGGTATTAACTGAACCCCACCTTCTATGGCTAATGGCAGCCATTTTGTTTTGTTTTCTTTTCAAAAAGGATACACATAACATTCTCATCATATATATATATCTTATGTGAATTAAAAAGATGTGGAAAATACTCAGAAACAAACCAAATTTATCAATTAATATTATATCTCCATGGCAGAAGAAGCCCTATGTGTACACTAGTATTCCTTTGATATGGCGGCCATCTTGGATTTTACTCGAAATGCCTGAGAATAAAGGTTAGTTACTCACCACAAATATATTATTTGTGTAATAAAAAACAATTAGATAGTGGGCAATGCATCTTCCTAGTTGACATTAGTTAGTTGAAAACCTGTGTACAAGATCTAGTATTCCTATGCCATATGGCGGCCATCTTGGATTTTTCAAAAAGTCCAAGGACACTACTTTGTTACCTGACACATATGCATAATATGGGTAATAAGGATGTGGAAAACATTGAGAAAATACTTAATTTGATAAAAATCAACATAGGTTTGTATATATTTCTACAGAATTTCACAAATTGGCGGCCATTTTGGATTTTTTGGCCAAACGGTAAATTTTTTCCGTGGGCTACAGCTCTAATTTGATTTAGTATGTCAAAAGGTACCCACATGCAAAATTTGGTGCTTTTATCCGCCGTGTCACGATTTGGCCATTTTTTTGCCCTAAGCAACCGGACTAGAAGAGCCAAAAGGGAATACATACACACACCTACTTGTATTTTCTTCAGTTGTAATTGTTTCTGGCATCTCTCTCTGTCCGATGACCCGATTGTACTTAATTTATCTTCAGCAATGTATTTTTTTTCCCCATTTTTGGAACACCCTGCCCGAAAAAGTACTTATGCATCTTCTTACGTTAAGTGAATGGTTATTACATGTTTATCCATGTTTTTCTGTAGATACACCTCCTAGAAAGGAACAAATCAGAAAGCATAAAATATTTGACAATTGCTCTTCTTATCTGGCCTGTGACTAGCTAGCAACAAGCTTTGACAAGTTGTTCTTGTTTTATTGGTCCAGTGTATTACATCTTCTAATATTTTTTTAAAGCTGGTCCAATTTTAATCAGAAGATGGTGAACAGAGTCGGACATTACACTGGTAACGTGCTTCAAACGCTTTTTGTACTTGCATACTACTTCCCCTTAGATATTTCATAACTTTTGAAGATTTTTCTGATGGTCACAATAAAATTGCCTTTGGGATGATCATAAAAAAGCATTTTGTGATATTCTACCATCTGTACAAGTCAAGCTTCTACATTTTCTAGTTCTGGGATGTTAGTTGGAACTGGGTATGTTGTCCTTCCCAACTACCTGAATGTTTTATTTTAGGCTCCCTCTATAATTTTGTAGTGTTTAGATTTTTATGATTGTATAAACTACACCTTTGCCTTTTATTTCGAAATGTTACTTTTAAGAATCAGCACTGAGTTAGACTATAGTTCAAAGCTTGTGCTGAGCTTATGTTTATTTCAGGGGATATACCAAATGTTTTCTTTTTTTTCTCTGATAGCCTCTCTCTTTCTACTCTCAAACCAATTTCTCGAATTTCTCTTCTTTTCTTGCAATTCTTGTCCTCTTCCTCAGTTTCCTGATGCATTGATAGCATTGTCAACAAGGTGTGTCTGAACCTCTTGACTACACAAGTCCTTTCATCACACCTTTACGGTATTTTCTTCTTTTCTCTCTTTTTTTTTTTTTTTAAGTATTATTTATTTGGAACATTTCAGGTTGCAGGAGTGCATCAATGAGGGCAACACATGATTCAGTGCAAACTTTTAACAAAGATGTTATACTGATATAAATTTTGAACTCTTTTAGGGAAATCGGCCAAGGAATCTGCGGATGTGTACGACCCAGCTGAACCAACTGAAGATGTAAGTGTATAATTTTACTTTGACGCCTTCTTGAAAAAAATTTTTTTTCAACCATCTTGTCACCTGTTGGATTTGTTTGTGTCACATTTTATCTGAAATAAAACAGGGGTCATTACTTAGAGTTCAGCCTCAAAAGTGAGAAGTAAATGTGAACAAGTAACCCGATATGAATTTTTTTAATTTGACTGCCACCATTGCAGTTCTCCCAGTATATTCAGTGCTGTTTTGTTTGTGTTTTATAGGAGGACCAACCCCGTGCTGGAGATAAGAGACGTCATAGCGGTCAGTTGAGTAAGAGAGAGGTCAGTGCAGCAGGAGATCTCAAAGTGACCATCCCTAACAGAGAGGCAGCCAAGGACAGTAAGGTGAGTTGATTAGAGGCACCAAGTTTTTTTTTTTTTTTTTTTTTTTTTTTTTTTCCTTTGCCAAAGAGGTAATATTTTGCCTTTGTTTCTCTATTAGGTAACAGAATAAACTCAAAAAGTTATATAACATTGGAAAGAAAATTAACAGCAGCATTCTTACTATATATTTCTTGGCAAAAAAAAAAAATAAAAAAATTTGTATTCGTAGAAGTATTTTAGTTGTAGCATTGAAAATTACAGGGGAGGGAGTATATGTTGAAGTTCTTGTAGAATTTACTTAATTTTTGTTGATGTTCTGTGTTTCAGTCAGAGGGGCAGGGAAAGTTTCATTGCCATGTGTGCGGAGTGCCATGCCAGAACCAGGAGGTAATATGTGCCAGGACTTGTATTAACAGCCCAGGCCTGTAAATTACCAGTGTATAGTGGTCAATTTTATCACAGTTCTGTTAAAGGAAGAAATGTTAAGACGTGTGCATATGTATTTATTTCCATATAACTCTCTTGAGTAATTTAAGGGTTTTGATTCCGAACCTGATGGAACATACTGAGACTTGTGAGCACTCATTTACTGTCTTTTAAAGCTGTTAAATGGAAAATTAACAAACCTTTTGATTTAATTATTCCAGAAATTTACCAAACACATGCAAAGCCAGCAACACAAGGCTCGTCTGGCCGATGTAGTGAACATGTCACAGCATGTTAACATGACCAAACAGCAGCAGCAGCAGCAACCATGGCCAAACAACATGGCGCGTGCTCAAGCGGAACAAAAACTGCGACAGATTGAACAAGAGTGAGTGAAAAAAATGACAGAACACGTCTTTTTATGTACAGACACAGATGTGTCTGTACATATAGCCATCATCTGCGTCTGTCGTCGCCGTCGTCGCCGTGCACTTTTACCGATAACATGATAAGTGGAAAACCATTTTACCTTTTGACTTGAAACTTGCAGAACTGATGAATATTCATAATACGCAGGTCAAGTTCGAAAATCAGCATGATCGGGTCACTTTTAGGGAATTTATGCTGTTTTTTTCACTTTTTTCAGCATATATGCAGCACCGATAACACGATAAGTGGAAAACCTTTTACCTTTTGACTTGAAACTTACAGAACTGATGAATATTCATAATACGCAGGTCAAGTTCGAAAATCAGCATGATCGGGTCACTTTTAGGGAATTTATGCTGTTTTTTCACTTTTTTCAGCATATATGCAGCACCGATAACACGATAAGTGGAAAACCATTTTACCTTTTGACTTGAAACTTACAGAACTGATGAATATTCATAATACGCAGGTCAAGTTCGAAAATCAGC
>NW_019773515.1:167464-222912 GCF_001039355.2 Lingula anatina
AAAAAGTTATGGACCGATTTTGCAGAAATTTTCAGGAACTGTCGGAAGTGGGCCAAAGAGGACAATGATTAATTTTTGGTGGTGGTCCGGATCAATAATCAATCAATTATCAATAATAATCAACAATTGCTGCCTTGGCAGAGGTCTGCACTCTCAAAGTGCTTTTCTAGTTTTGTTGTTTTCCTTTATAATTTTTTCTCAAACACTTGCATTTGTGACTTTTAACTCTCATCTGCCTGGGGCTCTGCACATTTTCTGTATTTCTACATAAGCAGTTGTATTGTTTTTTATGTCTTTAAACATTATGTAATATTATTTTATGCACTGTCATCATTTTTCAAATATTGAGACTTTCATAATGTGAATTTGAACTCTCATGGTCCTGAAACTGTAATCTTATTGAAGGGGTGGATTGAGACCATCTTCTGGGTCTTCCGGAAGACAGTCAGGTTATTAAGTTTATATTGACTGGTATCTATTTTTTTCTGTTGGAAGACATAGATACTTTGTAATACTGTCAGAAAATATCTCTGGGTCTGCTCCTGTTATTGACCATGTTACCTGTTGTGCAAGATTAAAATTCAGTGTTGACTGACAGTGCTATTATAAGCATTATTTATTATTGCATGAAAATTGACAAAATGACCTTTTTTGCATCTTTATTTTCTGTTTTTTGTCTGTACATTTGACAGCTTTGCTGCCTTGTTTTTTTTGGCAGTTAAACAGTTTTTTGTGAAAATTTAATTTTTCACATATTGGCATTTACAAGGTGTGACTTTAAAGTTCCATGATCCTGAAGACTTTTGCTTGTCACATTTTCTGAATGTCCATGTTACTAATATTTTATTAATAACATTTGATTGTCATCATGCTGTTCAACATTATGTAATGTTGCATCAAAATTTGAAGAAACACCTATTTTGGGCACTGCTCCTATGATGACCATTTAAGGGAAATCATGTCACTTACTGTTCTCAAACTTACAGGAAAGAAACATGGGTCTAACATACAGCTTCAATAGGCAATGCAGTCTGTTTGGTAAATTTTTCTGGCAATTTAACAGTTTTTTGTGAAAATTTATTTTCTGTTTTTTTGTCTGTACATTTGACAGCTTTGCTGCCTTGTTAGTTGTTAAATGTTTATCAATCAAAGTTCAAAATCTGTTACTTTTGAATACTGGGGTTAATATAATATAGAATTTATAGCATCACTGTGTATGAAGTATTTTGTTCTGTTTATTTTAATGTTGTATTCAACTATTGTATTATGTTTTTTTTCTATTGCAGTGACTCAGACTTTTGTAATATCTGTAGCCACAAATTTTCTGGCAGCAAACTGGGTCACATGCGAAGTGCAGAGCACAAGGTAATCCAAGTGGTTTTACTTGATATATATATATATATATATATATATATATATATATATATATATATATATATACCAGGCATGTATCAATTGAATGATCATACCAGAATAAGTTTCAATATTTTTTCTGTGGAATGTTTTTAAACGATAAGCTGTTTTTGTCCACATGAAACGTTTCACTGGTGGGGGCTGGTCCATATTTTGACCATTTATGGTTGTTAGATGGAGGCTGTGTTACATGATGTGGATGTTTTGTTTCAGAGGAAGTCCCGTCTCACCAACAAGGGCTGTATCCTGTGCAAAGTGGAATCCTTTGATACGTACCCAGAATATGTGAAACATTTAGACTCGGGTGGCCACAAGAAGGTATTGAATCTCTCCTCAATTTGTATAATTTCAGATGAACAAATATCGGCAAAGAGCACACTGTGTGGCTTGCGATAGGAGGTTCAAATCGCCTAAGAGTTTTGTCCGTCATTGTAGTTCTATTGAACATCAGCAGGTGTGTCTCTGTAAAGTTTTTAATTGTTGTGGCCAAACACTTTAAGTATTGCGTTGACGCTGACTCTCAATTAATTTGGGCCAGAGAAGAATGGCATTGTGACGTTGTAAAATGATATCAAGTTATATATTTTCAAGATGGGTATAAAAGGCAATTTTAGCAGGGATGCTTGTTTACATACAATAAGTGGATATTTTTTATTTTTGCAGAAAAAGGCAGATCTTCAGAAAGAACTGGCAGCCAAAAAAGAGAAGGAGAAAGAAGATGGTAATGATGATGGGGGCTTTTTAACAGTTGATGCCACTGGAATCTTTGCTGATGTGAGTTAGGTTGGCGAACATGATAATGTTATTGAGCACTTCTTTGTGATAGTTTGTAAAATTGAAAGTTAGGTGGGAATCTTCTAGCTTCGAAAATGGTGCATTTTAGGGTTTCAGCATACTTAACCCCATAGGATCCGGTTAATGCTGACCCATAAAGTTCTGCTGTGCCCAATTAATTTTGTGAGCTAGCCTTGAAAAGCCGGGTCACCTCAGTAAATTGGCCATAATTTATTTGTTTGCCTTTATTACCCATACAAAGTATACATTTTTAAAAAGCCAATATTTCAATCTAAATGAAAATATAACTACATTTAAATTCAACATGCAGTATCAAGAGTTATGACCGGTTAAAAACAACACTTTCATTTGGTAATGGGCGAAATAAAACAAAGTTGATTTATCTTATGCACAATAATTTTTTATTTCTTCATACATTTGCCTGAAAATTCACAGAGATGATGCCAATTATAGTAACTTTCAATCCAGAAAATTTCAGCAAGTTACCTCCATTAATTTCCAAGTTATGCTCGTTTTGCTATCAGGTATACTTGAGCCAGCTTTTCAGCTCACCTGAACATCGTGGCTGAATAGAAGTCAAATTTTAACACCATCTATGACAAAAACATCTACAAAACTTATATCATAAATAAATGAATATCATCGCCACTGTCTATATCACTGTCACTCGAAAACACCTTGTCAGTGTCAGAGTTTCTAATCATTTCAATAACAGTATCCATTCGCAGGCCCGTTCCGTAGTGAGAAGTCGCCATTTTGATTTTACTTTCTCCAGCTAAGTCTAGAAAACCGCCGATTTCTCGCTCATTAATATTTCTATCGTCCTTTATATCATAAATAAATGAATATCATCGTCACTGTCTATGTCACTGTCACACGAAAACTTCTCATCAAAGTCCGGGTTTTCAATCATTTCAATAACAGTATCCCTTCGCAGGTCCCTACCGTAGCGAGGAGCCGCCATCTTGAGTTTACTTTCTCCAACTAAGTCTTGAAAATCACCGTTTTCTTGCTCAAATATATTTCTATCGCCTTTAAAAATGGTGGCAATGAGAGACAAGAAACATACCTGGATGTGAAACTATATATCATTTCATGACTCACGATACAAAATAGTACAGAAGCCGATCTTTCCAAGATACGCACATATGCGGTTCTGGGCTTTTGGGGTAAGCGATAATTGAACCGCACATATGCGGTGACGGGCTCTATGGGGTTAAAACATTTATGAAAAATTCTGTTATTCATGATAATTTTTTTTCCTATGTCAAGTTTTTTCATTTAAAAAGAAATTTTTATGTAGGCAAAAGAAGAAGCAGATGGTGCTAAAAGTCCTGAGGTCCCTGAAACCAAACCTGTAGATCCCAAACCTATAAAAACAGACAAGGTATACTTCTTGTGATTTTCAGTATGGGTTACTTTCTTAGATGTGATTGTGGTTGCATGTAAATGTTTAAAGCAGGTCTTACTGATTTAGAGGGTTACAAAGCAAAGAAATGATTTTCCCTGAAACTTTGCCTATTTTTTCATAAATTCCACCTCAGGGCATGCCTAAAATAAATCAGTTTAGAAAATACATTTCGAGATCAATTTAAGTTTTAAAAAAAACAGCTTTTTTAAATATCTTGCCATACTTGTGCTACAAATAGTATTCATCCTGCAATCTCTGATTGGCTAGACAACTGCTCGGGACATCCTTATTTTGGATATGAAAGATACTTATTGGGGGCTTGTTTTTGTATTAATTGTGTTTTAAATCATATTTTCCATTCATAGCACCATGTAACATATTCTTGCACATTTTGGTAAGACCTGCTTTAAATGAAATGGTTGTTTTGTTAATTTCTTTATTTCTGTGGAAAATTGGTCATTTTCAGTGACAATTGGGACCCATTTCACAAAATAGCTTCAGCCTGAAATCAGGACTTTTCTTTTGGATTAAAATTTGCTCCCTCTTTTTTACACGATGGATCAGTAATAGTCCTATAAAATACTGCACTTGTTTTATAACAGAAAAAATATGGGTATATAAACACATACACAGTGTGTTTATCTTTACCTGAAGTAAACCGAATGTTTGGACTGAAATTTTATGTGAAATAAGACGGGAATGGAGGTGGAGTTTGTATGAAATTGAATCTTGTTGAAGTGATGGATGCTATTGCTACTCTGCTTTTTCCTGGCTTGTATAGATGATACTAGCCCCCACCAGTGAAATGTTTCTGTTATAGTTCATTGAAAATGACTTTTTTCCTTCAACTGACATTTTTTTTTACATAAATCTCAACTGTTGCTGTGATTTGATTACATCACTTTCTATGGGCTTACACTAGAATCTTATTTATTCTTACTGTATAAGTGAAAAAATTGTCAGTTCCTGTGAATTTTTCAAAATTCCTTTTATACAAACACATGTTACACAATATGCTATGTTACACAATATGCTATGTTACACATTGACAACAAATAGGAATAAATAGACATGCTAGGGTGAGCCCACAAGTACTTTATTTTGGGAAACAATTGCAGTGATTTTAATACTTCACCATAGCTAGTGGTTGGTGTGTCTAATAAGATGTCCTGGATTTCAGTTGGCTAAAGTAGACTCACCTAAGCAGGAAGTAGATCAAACACCTGGCGTAGAAGCTGCTGAGGAGGTAATGGGTCCGTTTCTATGCTTTCTGTGTGTGTGTTGTGTGTAGTGGTGTGTCTCCTGGGTGAAAGAATTAAATAATCACCGAATTGATAGATAGGGATGTCCTAGAAAGATATTTTGCTGACCATCATAACATGGACCTGTCAATTTATTCCAAACTATTTGCTTGTGAATGAAAATAATTAAATATCTTTGTTGTGGAAATGTGTTGGGTAGTAAATAATAAATTGAGAATTTTGTTTATAAGTGTTGATCTAAAGGTACATCAATCTTAAAGGGATAATAACTCTTCGTTTCGGCCAAAAAATGAATTTTCCTGGAGTAAACAACAATTTTCCCATGCTTACCAATGGTTAATGAATCCATTTTTACATTCAAAGTTAGTCCCTCGTTTTTTTCTAAAAAGTTTGGTTTTTTGTAAGCCATCAGTGGAGGTCACATGGTCTAAAGACAAGCTCAGATATCAGAATAATAGCTATAACTGCCGTTTTTATGGTAAAATAGAATATGTTATATTTAGTTATATAATCACAATTCATTGTTATTCACAATGTTTTTATTGTGAAATATAGATCTCATACGAAGAGTTATTATCCCTTTAAGGTAAAGTTCCATGTCTAACCAAAGTATTCATTTTGCTGATGGACAAAAACTCTGTCCAGAGCTTCACCTGGGCAAATTAAAACATTCTTGGGATACACTTTTTTTCTGTCACAGGAATGCATGCATACATGCACAGGTACATTTAAACATGCATGTCATCAGTGTAATAACTCTTGTTTAATTTTTATGATGTGTGACCCATTTCAGACCCCAGTGACAGAAGCCACTGTATTGAGTTCTCCGTTGGGAGAGGTAGAGATTCCAGCTTATGATCCAGAAGTACCTTTTGGTAGGTATTACACCACTAAACAAGAGAGTTTATTTTCAATTTTTTGGCTCTGTTTCACAGCTTTTTTGTTCAGTCTTGTAGGTACATATTTTTCACCATTTTGAATTTTTTATAAGAAAAATGGTTAAATGTTGGGAATTTGGTTAATAATGTTTGTTATTTTTTAAACTCAAACTTAACATTTTGTTGCTCTGAAAAAATAGTGTTCATACTCAAAGATGTCTGATGAAAAAAAAAAGTTAATGCAAAATATTTCTTTTTCCAAAAGGTTTGTTTTTTTTTTATCATAAAAGGGTGAGCAGTATCTGTGTTTTTACCACTATTTATCATACGCAAATTTATTATTATTATTATCATTGTATATTGATTTTATTTATTATCTTTTGGGAAGAGGATGTTTTTTAATTTAAACTTAATTCAATATTTTGAATATTGGCATAAAGACGTTGTAAAATGGTATATGGTCTTTTCTTGTAGGCCAAGAGTATGTTATTCCTGTCTCTGGGTTCTTCTGCAAACTGTGCCATAAGTTCTACAATAATGAAGCTATTGCCAAGTGGAACCACTGCCAGTCCAAACAACACTATGAAAAGTTTCATGTAAGTTTCTGGGCTTCTTTGAGGGCCAATCAGGCAGTCCATTAAGTTTTTTCCACTCTACCAAGCACATTTAAAATATATATATATTCGGATTGGAAATACAAAGTCTGTTATGCCACAGCAGTGTGCAAGACAAAAATACTTAAGCTTGATGTATTTGGCATGCGCACAAATGTGAGTTGCACCTTGATCATTCTGGGTCCTTTGTCTTTTGATATCTCGATAGTGTGAGCCTGATACACAACGTCATTGTGATGTATGTTACATTTTTTGTGCCTTGCACAAATTATTGCTGTTTTTTGTACATATTTATGATTTGATTAGCCTGGAATTTGTGTGTCATTCAAAAAGAAAAAAAATTTAATTGACAAAAAAAAAAAAATTCAGTTAATTCAGTTGCAGCTATCTGTATTTCTCTTGAATTGATGCAGGGAAGATTTCCAATAATTCGTGAATTTATATTTTTCAAGAAAAGATAACTTTTTCAGTATTTTCATGTGCAGGCGTATATTTTGACACAGTTTTTCATTTCTCTAACTCAATTATTTGATTTCTGCAGAAGTCCATGCGGGATAAGTTAGCCAAAAAAGGGGTCAAGGTCAAGAGCGTCACTCCCTCCAAGGTCACAGAGGCCACATCATTGCAAGACACAGCATCCCAGCAGCAGCCAAGGAAGCACCTGCACGGCTCACAGGGACAGGATGACACCAACAGCAAGTCCAACAACAGTGAGATGTCGCTTCAAATCCTCAACGTCTCCTCCGTCACCAAAGAATTCCACGAGCACAACGACGATAACTGCCTGGATTCAACTGCTGACAGTGACACTCAGGAGGAAGATGGCCATGCGGACAGCGTGGAGGCAGAAGGTCAGGCAGAAGGTCAAGGTCAGACAGAGAGTCCAAGGCCGGATGACCAAAAGTCTGAGGGAGATGAGGCTGTGGCTTCTCTCCACGAAGAAGTGGATGAGGTAGTAGTGGAGAGCCCTACCAAGCGGGGCCGTGGACGAGGGACCAACAGAGGGAAACGTGGTGGTCGAAAAGGGAAAAAGTAGTACAATTTTATACTGGGCTTGCCTTGGCAAATACAGATGACCGATTATCTTTTTCTCAGAACACCTTTCGAAAAAGATAAGATTTCATTGGATTGTAAGTTTTTTCACTACATTTTTTACATTAAGTATATTGTGGACATTTGAAGCATAGTGACAAGAAATGGACCCATGTGAAAAAAGTGGAAAAGAAATTTACTCCATGTATGATGCCATTAACATTGTGGTTGTGTTTCCTGTTGTATGAAATACAGATGACTAGATCAGTTACCTAGGGCACCAGGTCTATAGCTTGGACATTGGCTAGATTTAGTTCAGCGTGTGGCTTTATCATTTCGTTCCTACATATTTGAGCTGATAGATTAAAAGATTCATTGTATGTTCAAAGAAATAAAGAGGTTATTTAAATAACATCTTGTTATTTTATTGTTATCACCAAAATTGTTAATGAGATATAGTTGACAACTTTTGTCGCAAAAGAGCCGATCACATTAACAACGTTTGATATTTTTACTGGGTGAATGGTGCCTTTTTAGGTAGGTGGGGATCTAGTGCTTCAAATTTTTATTAAGCTTTGTTCTTACTTCATGATTGTAAGCTCCAAAAAGAGCAGCTCTACGGCAAATGATCTGTGAGATGCTCTTTTTGGACCTGCCATTTTACAATGCTCGGTAAATAGAACAAAGGGAGAATTGTATTTTGTCATGTGGTGATGGCGACGTCGTTACACCAGTATGCAATAACATTTGAAAGGTGAATAAGCTAAGCCCTCCCTTCCGGGTGTGGTCTGTACTAGACTACCCTCGGGCAAGCCTTGTCACTAAAAGAATCCTTGATGAGTCTAAATTCCAAGACAAGCGCCACGGTGTGGTCAAAAATACACATCGGCTGTTTCACAATCAGGGGTACAAAATGGGGGTCACATTGAGAGAAAAATGAACTCTGATGCATTTGTTTAATTTTGTACAGATAAAAAAATAACATCTAACATTTTTAGAACACAATATTAATTATTTTTTGTGTTACGTTCAAATTAACCGAACGCCTCTTAGGCTATGATTTTGGGATACGGACACTACACATTCAAGTAACTGATGCTTTTGTAACTGAAATATCATATTGTTTACCAATTATTTTTGCCAACATACTAAAAATACCTAAATAAAGATATAACAACAGTACTTTAACCCAAAAAAAGGGGGGGGGGGGACCGGACATACGGACACTACAAAAATTAGGAGACACCAAGGGGCTCGTGATTATAAATACCATAGCATTTATTAATAATTGTTACATATGCACAACTCCTTTATTGTGTTTAATTCATAACATGGTAAATTCATCTTATCATCACGTAGGTGATTTCAAAGTAATATTTGGCCTTATCAAATATGTTTAAATATGTTCAAAAATAAGTAAAATGTGTACAAAAGCCCGTTTCAGCAAAATGGTTAAAATAATTTTTTTTCTCAGAACATTTCTTTGGAAGAATCTGCTAGAAGAGAAGACATATGTTGTGGGAATTATATACCGATATCATATATACCACAAATCATTGACATAAAGAGCTGGCGCATCATATTTATGACCTTAATCGTAAATGACCCAGCTAAAAATAGGTACTTTTTGAACACATAATTGGCTATATTATTGTAAATTGTAGTCCGATTATTATAATTCTTTTTTATTATTTTGCTCCTATGAACAGTGTCTTTGATATCAGTCTATCAGCAATCTCTAATCATAAATTGCTAATTTATCAGACACTTGTAACATTAACCACATTTAATTGTTCACCCTGATTGTGAAACAGCCGACATGTATAGATAGAAGAGGCAAAAGCTTTTTAACGCTTATTTAAAACTCAGAAACTAGTAATCTGGTAAAATTGATATTTTCATTGATTATTTCTTTTAAAGAAATGCCCTGTAAAAGTTCCACGATTATCAGTCCAACTTTTTTCTAATAGAAACGCAGGTGTAACCAACCTCAAAACATTCCACGTATCAGCAAAAATTAGGCGCAAAATTAAAAGACAAATTTAAATGCCGAATAATCGATATAGTAATAGCAGATCAGGCGAAGTCTCCTTTTCACGTTTTTCTCCCGAACTACAACGATCTGTTGACAACTGACAGGTGTTAGCAATACCTTAGGAAGGTAGTGGTCGTAGTTTGAATTTGATTATAACTGGTGTAAGTATATTTTGAAGGCATTTTCTGGCCTTCAGCAATTTCCGTAAAGCATGTGTGACAAGAATCATATACATGTATTGTTAATAACACTACATTAGACAGCAGGATTTGCTGAACTAGTGGTAACGTCCTTGTTTCCCAAATACGGCGATGTGGGTTTGCTTTTCACCCAGTCCCGTTTTTTTCTTTTCATTTTTTTTTTTTTTTTTTTTTTTTTGAAATTATTATTATATACTTATCTCTTATGGTTCAATGATTGATGTACCAGCTAGTATGTGTATTTGGTATCAGCTAGTACTCCCATTTAACGAATAAAAGAATTAAGTTAACAGGGTGGCTACTTAAACCTTTTAGAAATATTGTAAAGGAACTAGAAACTTATCCTAAACAAAATTTCAGGCTTCTTGCAAAGTTGTCGCAAATTTGAAAGAAGAAATTTACAATGCAAATGAGTTACAGCTTTCAATTTGAAAGGGTTTGAAGGTTTCTTGCAAACTTTCTGCAAACTTCAGGTGCTCTTGCAAATTTGCAGCAACGATTTTTTTCTTTCAAGAACCTGCCAGCAGTTTCTTGCAAACCTCTTAGATTGCAGTAAAATTTGCCGTTTACTGTTCTTTTTGCTAAGGTAAGTCGTCCTTTAGGCTACTGCCGTCTATAGTATTTTTTAAATTGTGATTCTGTTGTAACGCAAAGACTGCTACGTATATATTGAATATTGTTTCATCAAAGCCCCCCCAAAAATTACAGATGAAGATTTTATGAAGTCCTGTTTACAGTTTTACATGTATTATGCATAAAAAAAATCAAAATTAAGCATTTCATATATAATTTGATATTTTCTGATGAAAATACATCTGTGTAGTCTATTCATAAGTTTAAACGTTTCATTTTCTACACAAAATGGAATATCAGAAACAATTAAAGCATTCGGTCACACCGTAACCTTCCTCACTGTGTGTTATTATTAGAGTGACCACTACTCAACAGAGTATCAGTAATTGCATCAGCCCACAACATGTGCGCTTCTCTTATTGAATTGTTTGACTTTTTATTGATGTTAAACACGTCAAATATCACTATTTGTAATTGTGATCTTGATTAGCATCATAATCAAATAAAATAACATAATTGTGTTATGACATCTTCACTTTATGCGACAATCGAACTTGAAAAGCGTTCGAGGCTATAACTGTACTTCCGGACACGCAAATATTGCTGCGCGAGTGAGCAGGTGGGTGTCATCGCACACAGAGGTCCACCGATATACTTGCGCAGGGGCGGATCCAGAGATATTTTCTGACAGTCTTCCAAATTATTTTTGTTAATCCATCCTCCGTTTTTGACCGTCTTCCGACAGAAAATATTAGATACCCGTCAATGTAAACTTTAAAATCTGACCGTCTTCCGGAAGACCCAGAAGACGGCTTAAATCCGCCCCTGCTTGCGTGCAGTCGCACTTTGTGATGCTTTCGAGTTCATACACAGAATCCTCAACAGTTGCTTTTTTATCATAAGGATTTTCATATATAACATATATCTGGGAACCATGCGCATACAACATCAAATTGAAACCAAACTAAGCGACTATCTTCGCCAAGCACGGATCCTTGTGGCACGCCATAAAGTAGTTTTGCCCGATTTGGAAACATAAGAACCTTACATGTATACTTGTTGCTCGCGTCCAGTTAAGTAAGACTGAAACCAGGAGAGAACTGTTATCCCAAAACGGTTAGCAAATTGATGGAGCAATATGTCAAGATCAAGAGTATCAAAGCTGCTGGCTGATAAATCAAGGAGTGTTAACAGGCCTACAACGTGTTTTGACCATTCAAGGCTCGGAGAAAATCTGCACCTTTAAAAGTGCTGTCCACGACAGTTCAAATCGTCTCGTCTAAGGTTTCATCGTGCGAAACATGGGGCAAGTGTAATCTAGGCTTTAGTCTTTATATTTCTGTACCTCCACAATACTTCAATTTCGTTATAATCGTCATCATTGAGTAGTTCTACATCAAGGGCATCAAAAACTGCTTCTATTGGAGTCACAACGTATATTTCAGTGTTGGTGAGTCTACCGACAAGCATTCCGACAATATCTATGTGGTCATCGCCTACTGAACCAACGCTGTTATCTCTCATTGAGCCAACTCGGTCATCCCTTGGGAAATTCACCGAGAAAACAATGGAGCCAGAGTCTCCTCCATCAGCAAACACGCGACTGGGACCCGCACCAGTAGTTACTCGTTCGACCTCTAACAGATTATTGAGTGCAACGGATGTCATATTTCCCAGGTAGCCGCAAAGTCTAGGCGTTCTAACGAGCAGGTTCTGATCATGAGGGAAAGCTACAGAACCAAAAAATCTGATTTTGCCTTGGGTGAGGTTTGTTGTACAGCCATTTTTGTAAACCATTACATCTTCACTTTCAATGGCTCCTGGTCTTCCAAACAGTTTTTCCAAGGGGAGAACACGTGCATTTCTGAAACTTAGCTGTTGGTGTAGTCTATATCCCGGTAATTCATTTGCAGCGTCTTTGAAATCAGCGGTGGGAGCTCTAATCGTAAAAACTGGAGCAAACAAGGCGTCCACACCTACGTCAGGAACTACAGAAACCAGTTGATCATCACTGAAAGTCTCAAGTCCTTGGCCAGTAGGTACTACGGGGCCCTGCAAAGTGACTGGAACTTGAATGTTCTTTAAAAAATTTAGCTTGTGGGTGGGGTGGTTTCCGTAAAAAATCTTATCGAATACATATGCACATAGTCTACTTTCACTCTGTGCATTTGCTCTATCAATGCACGATGCCTGATGGATAAGGGTAGTTTTTTCGTTGCCCCGTGCATCACCGGCGTTACTGCTTGCAATGCTGGAACCTATATCTGAACTCTGCCGTTCTCGTAAACCAAGTTTTAAAATCTCTTTCTTTTCTGGGGGTTCTCTTACATCACTTGGTGCACTTACTTCTTTGTCACCTGTAACAACATGATATGCTGTTATCAGTCCAACCTCATTGGTTTGGCGACATTTTACAAACATACCTATTGTCCCAAGATGATTGTTTTTCTCATCAAACTTACTAACACTACAGCCGGTCTTCAATCGCTTCTCGAAACGTTCATTCACTAAGAATTCGAAGACCCCTCGTCGAATGTCCACGGGGAGGCCTTTATAAGTCTTTGGAAAAAAGTGTTCTTTAATTGGCACTATTCCCTTATACGGGACGTAGATAACAATGCAGTCAGTTTCCTCTAGTCTATTTTCTCTTTCCTTATACACTAATGTATCCGCCGTGATATAGGTTATGTTGCTGTGCTTGTCCCTGATATCCTTATAGAAGTTTTGCACTAAGGGATGCATTTTTTTCATCCAAACAGCTGATTTTTGTCTTCTCGGACTATATTCTGGGTCTGCGGTGACATGGATTCCGCTCGGAGAGAAATACTCCAAAAGCATGAGCTTAGCATGCGGAAATTCTTTTTCAAACCCCGAATTTTGCCATACATCTCGTATTCGTGTACAATACTTCTCCATTTTTGTGCGAACGTATACGATTACATATACGTGTTGGGCCGAAATTTGTTCTTCTTCTTGTTGGGTTGCTTCTCGTTTTGCTGCACAGGCTTGAATGAAGTTCCAGTCGTTCAAGGCATTAAGGTCGTCACCCAGTTTGAAGGCCTTTGTCTCCAGTCTTTCTATTTGGGAAATACACAATGATATTGCGACTTTAAGAGTTGGCAACAATAAAGATAAAATGGCACACGTTGATTTTTCAAGAAATTAGTTAAAAGTATTGTAAAAGACGTACTGTTTAATTTCAGGATGAGGAGATCTAATGCGCCACGATTCAACAAACAGTTTCTTGATATCCATATAACGCTCATTGGCTGGATAAGATTTGTCGCAAGAAATCACTTACCGACTTCATCCTCGGTTAGTGTTGTTAGAATATAATCCGTCGGGTCACAGCTTTCAGAGGAGTTGATTCCTTTATCTCTGGTGTTATCTGTGCGTACAACAAGAAAGTCTGGTAGAAAAAATATTGCCTGAACAGACTTAATTTGTAACTCGCATTTAAGATGTGTCCTGCTGTTTCAGGATATTAAGAAAAGGTTTATATATCAAAGACAGTCGTCATTTGTTAAGGGCAAATCAAGTTTTTAAAATTAATATTTTATCTAATTTTTTTTCTGCAGTATATGGTTTTCATTGATATGGCAATTACACTCATGGTGGTAACCAAATAACAATATCATGTTGCAAATATATTTCTTGTTTTATTAAAGTGATTTTCAAGTAAAAAGGAACTGTAAATTTGAAAAGCAAATAACAACATCTTCTATGTCTCATGCCTCAATTTCAGATTATAATCATGAAATAATTTCATAAGTCCAACATCTTGTCCATCTTGTTGGATAACAAACCCCAAAATACGTGACATCAATAAATTTTACATCGCGTATTGTTTTAAGTATGTTTACATAGTGTATTGATAATTACCTGTTAATAAACCTTTAGCTGATGCACGGCCATGGGAAGGTACAAAAGTTAATTGAGCACCACCACTCACTATGAATTAAATAGTGAAAAACAGATAAATGACACGGTTTTGTGTGCCGACTAAATCAAACAGCTTTTCCACGGTAATACTTTAGCCTTCTAAAAAAAGTGTATTCTACTGTTTAAGAATATTCAGCAAAATGTCTCTTTATCAAAGAAAGTGATCATTTAGAAAAGACAAAGGGTTGTTAATATAAAATTTTATCTAAAATGTTTTGTGTTGTTTTCGTTAGTGTTATTATGGCAAGTGAAATTACGGTGAAAACCAAATAACAAAATTATCCTGCAAATATACATGTATTTCTTTGTTAAAGTATTATACTCTATGCCTCATTATCAGATTACACCTTGATACAAATTTATAATCATGAAATAATATTGTATGCCAAAATTTGTGTATTAGGTAATAAACCACAAAATATTTGAATTTTATGTATTGTATATCAAGTAATGGTTTAAGTAGGTCTGCGTTTATGTTTGCATAGTGTATTGATATTTACCCCCAAATGTAGGCGATGAACGGTCATAGGGAGCTTTTGACGTTTCTTGAACAGGGATGCGCTCTGTGAAATAAGCAGACAGTGAGAAAAAAGATAAATTAGCATACGGTTTTGTGTACCGACTAAACCAAACGGCCTTCTGCGGTACTAACATGGTCCTCTAAAAGTCTGTAAAATCGGGAAAGGTTGATAAAGGTTTTTTTTTTTTAATTTCCCAAGATTTCGACTGTCTCGCCTAGTGATATATCTACAGAAATGGATCTACAGAAATATAAGCGTTTTACTTTTTTGAGAGCTCGCAGAACACAAGAAATTCATTCAGCAATTGTTATTTACATTTTCTGACTAGAATATGCCATTTGACCCATATCCATTTACGGTTATACTTTTATCAAAATAAAATACATTCACGCAGATCAACACATTACTTGGTATTTACCTTGAGAAACATGTTTCGGAGATGTGGAAATATCACCTTCTAAAGGCTGGCGATGCACATCCACTAAAACAGAATCATTCACAAATTAAACACTATATTGACATTTTATGAGAAATGTTACCTTAGCAAGCTCATATTAAGCAAAATGTTACATTATTACAATTGTATGATTGGAATTCATCTACAGAAAACAGTGATTTTTAACCAGTTCGTTAAAACTGATGTTGACAATTTATTATTATTTAGGTAAGATTTTATTATTAAACTGCTTGCCCTATTTTCTGTAACTCGTATTTATCCACAAAATATCATATGCGTGCTTAAAGCAACAGGCTTGCCTAAGAAATCAACTCACCGTAGTCGTCTTTGTGTTCTTCAGCTATCTCACTAATTCCAAGGGAGACGGTTTCTGGTATGCTGAATTCTGATTTATCCAAATTAACTGTAATTAGATGACAATTTTTATAAAGACAATTATACAAATGCGCTACACGTGATTTTATATAGCTGAAACTCGCGGAGTTTATTTTGATAAAGAACAGTGTCATCCTTCTTTGCAGTGGGTGGAAATTATTGGTACATATCTCATATAGTATAATACACCGCATTATCAAATATATGTACAACTTACATCAAAACATATTTAACAATTTATTGTAACCAGTAATTTTGTTTTAGCGGTTTTGTCGCACTTACCCGACTTTCGACTTGAAATAGACTTTACATAGGTTTCATCTATAAAATATCAAACAGAAGTCAAAATATAAAATGTAAAGTCCCTGAAACCAATTCCTCTTCTTATAATAATAATAATAATAATAATAATAATAATAATAATAATAATAATATTTTATTCAAGTAATATATATCAAACATTTTTATATTCATCAAAAAATGACCTCTGTTCGAGCTCTTAAAAGTGATATAAGAGTGAAATAACAATATAAAGTTTGAGATGTAAAAATAAAACAATTAATAAAATAGTGTATTAAAAAGATAAATAGAATTTAAGTTAAGAGTTAAATTCGAGAAACAGCTAAAGGGTAGGCATGTGTGTGGGAGGAGTGTGCAGTGAGGAAAAGCGAAGCGGTACAGATAGCCCTCTATATAAATGAAAGAATAAATGAATAGGAAACAATTGTCATCAAATATGACCCTTTTCTACACTTTATAAGTGTCAGACACTCTAGCCCACCCATAAAATGTTCTACGAAACCACTACGTTACACGTGCACTTATGGTCTTGTACATTTTCAATAGTTTGAGCATTTAAACCATGCAAAGTAACGAAATGTTCGAGGCCTTCAACCAATACATGTAAATATTTACCGGTATCTTTTGGACTTGTGACTTCCAATTCTTCGTGTTTTATGAAATCGATTGATGGTAATATTTCTTCTGGCAAAATTGTTGATTTAATGGAGTCGCTGCAAAAAAAAAAAAAAAAAAAAAAAAAAAGTTAAATGCACGAGTCCACAAAAGGAAGCAACAAAAATGCATTTAATGTCGCTTTTTGTCACATTACTTAAAAGGTTTGTAACATCAGTGACTTATTTTAAAGCAAAACAGCTGAATTAGCTTGCAATGCTTAAATGGGAGAAACTAAACCACGCTCTTCTGAAAAACTGATATTTAAATCGTATTATTGTGAAATTCATAACCAAATGTAGAAACAAAATTTCCTTTAAAGTTCAAACCTGTCTATATCGGCGCGGTGCGTTTGTGCCTCGCCTAAAATTAAGATAAAGTGAAAGGTTATTAAAAGATCAATATAAAAAATAACCGCATCTTGCAAGACATAAAGAACAAAATATTAATGATTGATAATAATGAAAGATGTAGATAAAATCTTAATTTTATTTTAATTTGTAATGGATTTTTTATCTTATATAACGTTATAATGTAAAATGACAAGAGGTGTTTAAACAATTTAAAATTGAAATTGAGAAAACAAATTTTTTTCATTAAAGACAAAGGAAGAAAAAAAAGGCGATCTCTCTCTCTCTCTCTCTCTCCAACATACATACATACATACATACATACATACATGTACGCCAACAGCTACTTGGCATCACCCTAGAGCACCACCCTTTCGATTTCTGACCCCAATGGTCCCCTCTTGAAATAAGAATTTTGACTAGCTGAATCATAGTTCTAAACCGTACCAAATGACACTGTTCGCCTTCTAAAATTCTAATTTTTCGGGTCCCTTCAGCGAGCCCCCGAACCCCATGCCGGGGGGGGGGGGGGGGGGGCGGGTAGGCTTCGCATCCGCGGCATGCCATAGCTAAAAACCGGACACCCCCTTCAAATAACCCTGGATCCGCCCCTGCTACTTTCCCTCTAGGTGACTACTCTATTCTAATGGCCAGCAGAGTGGTGACACTAATTCTATACGAAAAAATCTCAAAAACCCATGGTCACAAAAGAAAGGTGCACAGAATTCGCCCGAAGCACGTCTTTGAAAAATAAAAATCTGTGACCCTTGAAGGGGGTATTACCCAGTGACCAATTTGTCCAGTTCATGCTGAACACTAGTTTGTATATGAATACTGCATCTAAAATCATCAAATCTTACATCAGTAACAAAGTGGTCTGAGATCGTCTTTATTAAGAATGCATTTGTCATAAAAATTACACCAGCGACCGACAGCCTTCTTACTTGCGACTTACCCACCTAATACAAAACTTTTTATTTGTATATGTTTCTGCTATTTTAGTTTTAAATGTTTAAAAAGTTAAAAAAAGGAAGATTTAGGGAAGGAAAACTTGGGTAACTGCCATCATTTGTCATCTGCTGTCCTCTTTCATATTTATTAATTCATTTATTTATTTATTTTGTTTTTTTTTTTTAATATTTCAGCATTGTAACTGGTTCAATTAATTAAAGGTGACTGAGAGGAAGCACAGTGCTAGTTTTGTTAAGAGATATAATCAAAACTAGAGCTGGGAACAAAGAAAAAATTTTATTTAAAAAAAGCATGTATTACTTCATTGGGCTATTTTATGTTCTAAAAAGTACCTTTTAGTAAAGTACCTGGTGCCTTGATTAGTAAAGAATAGTAATGCAGCTCTCCAGCAATGTGTAATTTTATGTTTATTGATATACCGAAAAGTTTCTGTGTTGTAACTACCAAAATATTTTATGCATACAAATGTTGCAAAATATGCAAGTATGGTAAAAGATACACAAACACTCATCATTTTCCAGTGAAATCTCATATTAGCCTACCTTGACGTGATGAGAAATCCAAATTAGCAGCAGCAGCAGTAGCAGCAAATGACTCTTTGAATTCCGAAAGCGCGGCTTTCTCACTCTGTCAATATATTAATTTTATTTAACACTGAAATAGACCTCTGCTATCATACAAGAATTTGATTAAAAAAAAATGTGAAAAAAATGTTGTGATAAAGATGTCCAATTTTAGGCAAAACTGATTTTCACATATTTAAAAATTATCATTTACTGGTGAACATAAAAACGATGTAATAGTTTTAAAAACAATAGCTGACCTCCTTCGGACCATATTTTACTGTAGTTGAGTAAAACTAAATTAAACATCACGAAAAAACTCGACTGGTTGTTGTTGCACTATGCTACTTTACTTATGCTTTCTTTATTCACGCTTTAAACTTTATTTGGAATATGATTGCCATACATGTTCATGTCGTCTGCTGGTAAGGGGATCTTTTTCCGTCGGTTCGTCATGGTCGTCTAAAATTAAGAATGGATTAGTTTCTTACTCTTAGACCCCATTCCCATAGATTTTAGATCGATCTATCCCTGTGGGGAGTCTCATTAGATTACTGTCAGCTTAGCCGGCTTTTAAAGCGTCTGTCCCGCCTACTGAAAGCAGTAAGGGGGTAATTAACTATTGTGCGCGCTCGACTGACTGCAATTTAGTGTGAACCCCAGGGAGTTAGGTCGATCTATATCTCTGGGAATGCACCCTTACATGCTAATGCCCATGATGAATATAATTTTGACTTTTTAAGTGAGCATCAATCTGCAAACAAAACCAAACATTATCGGGAGTAATAGATTATTCAAATAATTCTAAACAACGAAGGTATTTTACAAAGGGCAGTACAAATTAATTCCAAAATTTAACAGAGACGGAAGGACGACAATACAAAAAAAAAAAAAAAAGAGATATATTTACAGCAAAAACTGGATGTGAGGGAGAGGGGGTAGAGAAGGTTGGTGACAAAAACAGTGGAAAGAGTTAACCTCCGACAAAAAAACCGGAATTACAGCTTAGTTTGGCTAATTTCCAAATGCTGTTTCAATCTAACCTACAATCATTAAGCAAACAGAATGATTATTCAGCGACTTTATTAGCTTGGCCCACCCGTTCAGCATGTTGTAATGGCATCACCCGTAGGTGGAGGGGAGGGATGCTTTCGAAAGAACCAACCTTTCAGCCAGATAAAATCTGTTCTGAATCAAAATTTTGTCAATATCTGTTTTCAAGTAGGGTCAACTACATGTAATAAGTAGAAAGAGTAGAAGAAAAGACTGCCTCTCTGAAATTACTGATAACAGGCTTGAAATGTCTTCAAATATTCTATATTGCCATTTTTTAATTTGAAGGGTGTCCATAAAGCTAAAACAGTCATATTTAGCACGAAGATTAACAAGGTTCGTGATTGAAAGAGGACGAACCTGGCCCAAATTCCTGTGGTTTTCTGTTGCTTATCTCCGCAGATGAAGGACGACTCAACCATTTCCCCATCTAGCGATGTGAAGGTGTGTCTCAGGGCCAGCTTAGATTCAATAGTGTTTGAAGAAACTGAAGTGATTGTCACAAAAACGAAAAATAAATAAATAAATAAAGAAAGAAATAAACGAAAACAAAATGGCTAGATTGACCAGCATAAATAAGCCTTTTGCCTTCACTGCAATGATACATGTTGAGACATAAAAATGATAGGTTTTTCTTAGCAAGACTAAAGTTACAAGAATAGCTGGCTTCAAAGGCACTGTCTTTACAGTAATTTCAGAATAATAACTATATGTACGGTCATATACATTTTATAATGACCCGCATTGTCTCTATTGCAGCAGATAAAGTGAGCTGTGTACAACTGAATTCAGGAAGTCCTGGTTGAAGAACCTTATTTGTGGTTCAGTGAGACCTCTACCATCAGAGGCTCTGTGCCATTGGTACACAAGTCGAATGGTCTGCTGCAATAGAGACAGCTGGGTTCCTTGGCATACAATGTACGCGACCAGTTTTAATTATAAGAATATTGGTGTAAACTTGTGGGCCTAGGCTACATAATATACACTGAGAGTGAGATAACATGATTGTCTCTGGTGGCTTTCAATAAATTATAGTGAATATATCATTCATTGGTAATCCTAAAATTTTCATTTCTGTTATTTGTAGCCAAGTCAGAGGCATCGGTGGCTTCACTAGAGAAATAGTGGTGGCACTTGTCTGCGATCGTGAGGCAAAATTGCAGAGGTAATTCGTCCTCCACAAAACCCTAGGTCTTTCAAAACTGTAGATGTTGAGGCTTTGTTTGCTATGTTGCGAGGTCTCTTGAAAACATTTGACGCAAAACAGTTCGTTGAGCAATATCCGTAAATATTAATTCCTAAATCAGTTTTTGCACAATGAATATAATCTTCACTTCAACTTATGTGAAAAAAGATGTAAAAATTAACTCCTGCCTTGCAGCAGTCCAGTTGACCTGTAAATACTTTTTTGGTTAATGATTAATTTCTAGGCGCAAGTATTTCTGATAAGAGGAAGTGTTACCAAGAAATTTGATACGCTCTAATACACAATGGCGGCACGAAAAAGTCAAAATGGCTTATCATTCAACAGGCTATATGTATTTATAAAGCGGATTTACCTTCTTTCCAGAGAAATGTAACAGCAATAGCACTATGTACCAATTACTTAAACTTCACGTGAACATTTTCCACGACGCATCAGAGGGCAGGTTATCCAGATCTTCGTTATATTATGTTGTATCCTTCTTTCATTTTCGAATTTTGTACTGTCACCTGTTGTACGTGTAGCTCAGTAGAAAAGTACGACTTGCACATATCCTTCTGCAGCACTTAAAACGTCTTGTAAATACAATGATACTCCTAAGGCGTTGACGTGGCTGTACGTGCTGTGTTAAGTCCTTCCACGTCCCTACATAAGGATGTCGCCTGTAACTGTCTTATACCTTAACTGAACTACCGTAACTTTACCGCTGACCTTGTTGACTGAGGCAGAGGTCGCCCACTTGTTCTATTTGTTTTAGGTCCAGTGGGACGAATCGCGTACAGTCTATGGGAGTCACTTCAATACGATACAATGCAATGCAGCAGATTTTTTTAAAAGTTGGGTACAATTGATCTTTATACAATAGCCTAGCAGCTGTTCGCCGAGACAGAAAATAAGATAACTACAGGTATTATATTAATACCAAAGGTAATGTTAATAAAAAATAAAAATGTTAATAAAAACCTATCAGTATTATGTTATAAAAACGACCTCAGATATGTGGCCCAAAATTCCTGTGTCAATACAAATGTAAGCCCCCTTTACACTTTACCCCCTTTACATGACCAGTTTCATGATCGCACAAAGGACACTGAAGTTTTAAGTGCTATCAACGAAATGCATGAAACGAAACCCAAAACGTTGGACTCTCTTCAACTTTGCCGAAAAGGAGGGCCAGTGCAACAAAGATTCATACAGGTTCGGATAAGCGTGACGTAAATGGGTCAAAATCTAGGACGGGGTTTACCTGTGCAAATATTTCGTTTCATTTCATTTATTTATTACCTTGGTCTCTTGAGTACCATCAGTCTAGTACTGGTACAAATGTTACAACGACTATAGTTACAACAACTATAGGGTTATTACAAAGAATAATTATAATAGTAATAATCGCAATCATAATCATCATAACCATAATAATAGTATTAAGTACATGAGTACTTAAATAAATAAACTACTTAAATAAATCAAATTAAATCAAATAATGTTGGGACCAGGACCCTATGCCACACGGGACTCGCTCGTACCCGACGCCGGCGTGACAGGAATGATAGTTAAGCCTGGTTCCCAACCCAACGTACGGACTACTACGTGTAGTCTACGGCCAAAAATATGGGGAAAACGTGGGATCTCGTTCGTGAGGAGCACGGCCATCGTGCACCTTTTGGAGGGCGCAGACAGCATGTAGAAAAATTTCGACATGATCACAGCTGCTGCGTTCGGTCTGTGAAATCTAAAAAAATGGAAAAAAGGAGCTTGCCGTGCGCCTGTCGTACGGGACACGTGAGGAAAACCCCCTTTTCCCCACTGCGCTTGGGTGGCTACGGTGCGTGCGATGCACGTGGATAAGCCGCACGATACACGTACTTATTTCTTGCTCACTCCGTGCTCATTCCGTACTTCCAGGCGCCCACCGTGTTGACCTCACCGGCCTCGTGCATGTTGAGTGCGTAGTGGTCACTTCATGCGCACGGACCATGAAATTAAAAGGAGGAGCATGCACGAAGAAGCATCATTTCAGCCTTGGATTTTAAGTTTGAAAAATGCCTAAAAAGACAACAAAGAGCAGGAGGGGGAGAGGGGGACCGGACATAAGCCAGGCAAGCAGAAAGGCATCAATTGGAACGCTGCTACGGGTATAAGATCTCCTCAAAGATGGACTGTTCTTTTCCCTTCCCAAAAAACATCTCAACACGCAAGACTCGCGCGCAAAGGACAAGCAACAACCGTGCGAAGTCAGCAAGACTGTCCTACGTCCTGTAGAGTTGCCCTTGCGTTGCCCGAAATCTTAGCACGGATAACGTACGTAGTGCACGATGCTTGTACTTTGCATGCACGGGGGACGCGGGACACGTGCGAAACGCGCCAGGCGCAACAGATATTTCTCACGTGCGGAGGCTGTGCTTCTCACGTACTTTCCACGCACTTTCTTCTTGCACACTCCTTGCAATCACCAATTGCTTGAAACCTTCCCTGCGATCTAGCAGCTACTCAGCCAGACGAGAGGAACCTAAAAAAAACGTAAGTCCTAAAAATCGTGCGTGGACTTGGGACCCAGGCTCTAGGAGCCGTAGTCCGTTCCCCGTTATTTTGTACAGGTGACACTCGTCCCATTTACTAGCCACAATACTACGACTAACTCCAACCTGTACTAATCAAATTGGACCCCGAACTTCAATTCATAATATAAGCATCTTAAATTAGCACATCGTTTGAATGAATACATCACTGCTACAGTAAGCAGTGCCCCAGTCACGTCCAGATTGGACAAATCTCTATGGGTGTCCACATGAAAAATTTCAACTTTTAATTAAAACGGGTTCAGGGGATTGCAGCACAGAAAGTTAGTATACGTTGGGGAGAAGCTGCCCACTCGGACACGTATTCCTTGTAAGCTTTTAACTTATGCACAGTCGTATTTTTTATATATTTAGTTTTTCTCTTCGAAATAGTATCATTTTATTCTCCCTCGTTGAATATGTTCTTTAGACCGCCTACTTTTAAAACAAATAACTGTCAAAACAGTAAAAACCTACATGTATGGCGATAAGACTTTTATCGGCCCCAGCGGAATGAAACATACTGCCACTCAGTTTGCGCAAAATAGTGTCAAGGATGGTTTAAAAATGTCAAACTTGAAAGTGCATCTTTTCAAAAAATTACATAATTAAAATTCTTAATGTAATTTTAAAATATCCTTTAAATATTATATCTTAACCACAGTTTTTATCATCTTTTTTATCCAAAGTTATTACTGAATCTATAACTTTTTTCTAGTTGACGACGTTCTCTCTCGGGAGACTGCAGCCGGTGAACTGAGAATACAGAAACACTTTTCTCAGTCTTGTAACATAAAAGAAACTTTGATAGTGGCTAATCTGTGTTTCAGAGGACAATGTAATTTCTATTGTACATACAGAGTAGATTGATGGTCTTTCGTCCAACTTCGTAACAACGAGGATCCCTAGTGGAGGCTAATTTTCCAGTGTTTTTTGAAACGGAGTGATGTCCAACTCTGCTAAAGCCCTTTTTGTTATAGTTATCATGTCCAGTTACTAAATGTACCAGTATATCCAATCTACCTGTGCGTTGTTTTCAAAGAACAGCTCAAGCAGACCTAGAGGCACTAGATAAAATCTGTATGTGGGGCTTAATAAGGAGACAGAAAAACAAAAGAAGATTTTTTCTGCAAAGCTTCAATGAATTTTGACCTGATTCAGCTTAGCCCTCCAAACTAACAGAGCTCCCCCCTTCCCCCCGGTCACGGCACTTGGAAAAGTGGGACACCCTGACATTTTGAAGGAAATTACAGATGGCAATCTTGGACGGCCTGCACCCCAATTCTGGAAAAAGTGTTGGTTCTTGGTGCACTAATATAAGCTATGATATTTGGCACATATAATTTAAACTGCCCTTCATCTGTTGCGTAAGTCGACATTTAGCTGTACCTGGAAATTTTGAAAATCTGTGCTGCTGGAGCTGCTCTTTGAAAATAGATTTTTACCCGAGATAAATATCGCCAGCGATACACTCAAGACAAAGGCTACCTGAGAGCTGACGGGCACTTAACCCTCCAATTAAGAGGTAAATGAAGTTCCAGCTTGATAGACAATTAAGGTAGGACTTGTGAAGATAACTAGTAAAATAGAATAGAACAGTTTATTGCCGAATCAACTTGATAACCAAAAAACAAACCAAAAAAAACATACATGTAACATTTGTGGTAGGTGGTGGTGGCAACCACTGTTAACATATAAAAATACTTAAAGAATGGTGGATAGACAGACATATTTAAAAAATCAAAAGTGTGGCTTTTCTATGTAAGGCAAGTATTACATAATTATTTTTACCGAGAATGTTTTTATGTATATATCGATAAATGTATATTATTTGATAGACGCAAAAACTTAAAAAATGACCTCTATACGCATGCAGGCAGCCCACAGGAATCTAGCTAGATTTCTTAAGTCTGTAACATTATAAGTGCTTAATAGCTGTACTTGTTTGAAAGTAGATTATCTTCGCCGGTAATACTGTATGATATAATCTCTTTTAAGATTAGGGTATAATTCGCAGATAAAGATAAAATGATACTCCTCTCCCACAACATTATGATTTGAACAATAATGACAAATTTTTTGGTTACGAGGGATATTATTATATCTACCTTTCTCTATCTTTAGAGGATGGTTTAAGGTTCTTAATTGACAAATTGTTTGTCTATATCTGTATGTTAAATTTTTCTTCAGGTAAAATTGCAGGCTGTGATTGTCTACCAAATGTCTATAAATAATATATTTTGAAGATGCATCTATTGTTGACCTTATTTCTTGCAACAAATTGTCCTGTACTCTACTCTTGAATTCTTCGATAAATTTTGCTTCATTTGTGACATGTTGAGCTTCCCATACATAAGCAAAACAATGGTTTAATAATAATAATCTTCTTACTGCTGAAGCCCAATGTTCGTGGTCATTACAGGTCTCAAGAAGATTCAGATAAACACCATTTAAAATGCAATTGTCAGCAGTCAAGAGTTTCAGCCAATATTTCACAATACAAATGTATCTATTGAGTTTCAGAAGCAATCGAACCCAATGTACTGTATACCATTGCTGGTGTGGCTTTTTTTTTGTTTATCCCCAGTAGTAATTTACAAAAAAAAGCAAGTGAACCTTTTCTATTTCTTGAGGACTGTGAAAACCACATATTTCATTTGCATAGTTAAAAATTGATAATACATAAGTGACAAAAAGAAAATCTCTGTTTCAACATTAATTTTCATGTTCCGACATGAGTTTCTTACTCCATACATAGCTTTTCTACCTTGACTTGCAATAGACTTCTTAGTGAGGGAGAATTTTCCATTATAATTAATGACCAGCCCTAGGTAAGAAAATGATTCACAACCTCCAATTTTTTACCATTATAATGACAATTTTTATGGTCTGCCACAATGCCACCATTTCGTAACACTACAATATAAGATTTGTCCGTATTAACAGTCAAGTTCCAATCATCTGAATATAGTATGAGTTTGTCGAACATACTTTGGAGTTCTGTGACAGATTCAGTGTCATCTGCATATAACAATACATGAAGATGCAATTTCCTTAACTGCAACCCATTACACTTCTCTGATAACTCAAAGTCATTTACATAAAGAGAATACATTAGAGGTGATAGTGCCTCTCCCTGGAGTAAACCTATATCAACATCAAAGTAATTAAGTGCTATTTGAACCCTTATTTCTAACACATATGCTTTAAATTCAGCTTACAATTTTTTCAACAGCTTTCCAGTAAGTCCCTCTTTTATTTGTTTTCCACAAAGTATATTGACTGAATCAAATGCTTTCGCGTAATCCACGAAACAACAGTATTATCACTTTTTCCTTCTTAGGGTGTCAGCAATTACTCTGCACAGGGAAAAAATGGCATTACGTGTCCCACTCCCTGGTTTAAAGCCGTATTGACTGTCAGATATTACGTCATGGTTGGCACTCCATTTCATTAGTCTATTATTGATTGCAGAGGTGAATATTTTTGCACTATGACTTGGTCGTATAATTGTATCGTCACTAATATATGAGCAAATTATCAATTATCAGACTCTATTCTGTCAGCTTCTAGACCTATACTCTGGAGTTCAAGTCACCAATTATCATAACCTTTCCATCTTGAGAGTACTTACCAACATCTTGTTGTAAGTCATCAAAAATATTCACTTCGTATACATCGTAATACTTTGTTTTCAGGAGATATGTAACAAAAACAAATATCATCCTTTAAATGACCCACAGCTAGGCACTTCAATTTAACCCATACAAAAGTATCGGAACCTTTTTTTTTTAGCAATTTCACACTTGCCTATCAAGTGTTTTTTAAAAATATAATACTAGTCCACCACCTTTTGATTTTTCCTTTATATGATAAATGGGTCACAGAAGCCCTTAATCTTGAGGTTATCAAAATTATAACTAGAGACCCAGTATTCACTTAATGTCACAATATCAAAATTAAAATTAAGCAAATAATCAATCAGCTCGCCATATTCAAGTTTTTCCACCAGGCATCTGGGGATGTTCCATGAACAAACCCTTAAATGTCCATCCGCGTGTCCGTATGGTTCGGTGTACTGTTTTCCATCCACATAAAACTTATTGTATGATATTTCTGTGACTGTCAGTCACCATCATAAGAAAAATAGCAGAAGCTGTACACATCAGGACCAAACAACCAGGCCCAAACAACCAGACCCGATATGATCTACCAGCTATCTACCTCACGGTGCTTCAGAGGGATGCAGAGGAGCCCCGGGGGGATGATGTAACAGTAACAACACAAGGCCAGTGATTAGGGGCAATTGACCTGGCTTTTCATTCCAGGTGAAATGACCCTAGTCATTTACTCCCTGATGATGGTGACTGACAGTCACAGAAATATTGGAGGTAATACCCACATATTTTATAAGCTCTTGATAAAAAGAAAAACAATAATTTAAAAAGTCTTGTCTATGGTTTCATCGTGCGACACAAAGGGCAAATGTACTGTAGGCTTTAGTCGTTTATATTCCTGTTCCTCCATAATTCTTCAATTTCGTTATAATCATCATCATTGAGTAGTTCTACATCAAGGGCATCAAAAACTGCTTCTATTGGAGTCACAACGTATATGTCAGTGTTAGTGAGTCTACCAACAAGCATTCCGACAATATCTATGCGGTCATCGCTCACTGAACCAACGCTGTTATCTCTCATTGAGCCAACTCGGTCATCCCTTGGGAAATTCACTGAGAAAACAATGGACCCAGAATCCCCTCCATCAGCAAACGCACGATTGAGACCCGCACCAGTTATTACTCGTTCGACCTCTAACAGATTATTGAGTGCAACGGATGTCATATCTCCCAGGTAGCCGCAAAGTCTAGGCGTTCTTACGAGCAGGTTCTGATCATGAGGGAAAGCTACAGAACCAAAAAATCTGATTTTGCCTTGGGTAAGGTTTGTTGTACAGCCATTTTTGTAAACTATTACATCTTCACTTTCTATGGCACCTGGTTTTTCAAACAATTTTGCTAAAGGGAGAATTTGTGCATTTCTGAAGCTTAGCTGTTGGTTTAGTCTATATCGCGGCAATTCATCTGCACCGTCTTTGAAATCAGCGGTGGGAGCTCTATCCGCAAAAACTGGAGCAAACAAGGCGTCCACACCTACCGATAGGTCAGGACCTGCAGAAACCAGTTGATCATCACTAAAAGTTTCATCAGGTTCTTGGCCTTTAGGTACTTCGGGGTCCTCCGAAGTGGATGACACTCGTATGTTCTTTAGGAATTCTATGCCTTGAATGGATTTGTTGCCCAAAAAAATCTTATCGAATACATATGCACACAGTCTACTTTCACTCTGTGCATTTGCTCTATCAATACACGATGCCTGATGGATAAGGGCAGTTTTTTCGTTGCCCCGTGCATCACCACTGTTTCTAGCGGGTTCACCCTGGAGGACTCCTCCAGCTGCTTCGGCGATACTGGCAGTGTTTGCAATGCTGGAACCTATATTTGAATCCCGCTCTTCTTGTAAACCAAGTTTTAAGATCTCTTTCTTTTCTGCGGGTGTTTTTAGATCACTTAGTGTTCCTGCTTTTTTGTCACCTGTGATAACATGATATGCAGTTAACAGTCCAACCTCCTTGGTTTGGCGACATTTTACAAACATACCTATTGTCCCAAGATGATCGTTTTTCTCATGAAACTTACTAACACTACAGCCGGTCTTCAATCGCTTCTCGAAACGTTCATTCACTAACAATTCGAAGACTCCTCGTCGAATGTCCACGGGGAGGCCTTTATAAGTCTTTGGAAAAAAGTGTTCTTTAATTGGCACAATTTCCTTGTACGGGACGTAGACAACAATGCAGTCAGTTTCCTCGATTCTGTTTTCTTTTTCCTTATACACTGATGTATCCGCCGTGATATAGCTTACGTTGCTGTGCTTGTCCCTGATATGCTTATAGAAGTTTTGCACTAAGGGATGCATTTTTTTCATCCAAGCAGCTGATTTTTGTCTTCTCGGACTATATTCTGGATCTGCGGTGACATGTATTCCGCTCGGAGAGAAATACTCCAAAAGCATGAGCTTTGCATGCGGAAATTCTTTTTCAAACCCCGAATTTTGCCATACATCTCGTATTCGTGTACAATACTTCGCCATTTCTGTGCGAACGTATACGATTACATATACTTGTTGGGGCGAAATTTGTTCTTCTTCTCGTTGGGTTGGTTCTCGTTTTGCTGCAAAGGCTTGAATGAAGTTCCAGTCGTTCAAGGCATTAAGGTCGTCATCCAGTTTCAAGGCCTTTGTCTTCAGTCTTTCTATTTGGGAAATATACAATGTTATTGCCAATTTAAGAGGAATTTTTGAAGTGTTGGCAACAATATAAGATAAAATGGTACACAGTAATTTTTAAGAAATTACTTCAAAGTATTGTAAAGATGTACTGTTTGATTTCAAGATGAGAAAACCTAATGCGCAACGATTCAACAAACACTTTCTTGATAGCCATATAACGCACATTAATTAGATAAAATATGTCCCAAAGAAACACTTACCGATTTCATCCTTGGTAAGCAGTGTAAGAATATATTCCGACGGGTCGCCGCTTACAGAGGATTTGACTCTCTTAACTCTGGTGTTCTCTGCACATACAACAAGAAAGTCTGGTAAAATATTGCCTGAACAATCAGACAAATTTTTAACTCGCATTTATGATGCATCCTACTGTTTCAAAATATTAAACAGAATGTTTATATATCAATAACAGTGATCATTTAGAAAAGGCAAAGTAAGTATCTAAATATTTATCTTCAAAATATCACATGCGTGCTAGATGCTACATTGCAATTTCAAAATACAGTTATATAAAAATAGATTTTATTTTGCAACCAGTAACTTTGTTTTATTGGTTGCATCGCACTTACCTGACTTTTTACTTGAAATTATCTTTGCACGTTTTTTTAATCTACAGGGTTACTACTTAATATGGAATATTATTTTTCGGCTGGTAAATTTCCTACAAAATATTTATTTTCTCTCTTACTCTTTTAAATCCAAAACTGAGGTGTCACTCCATGTGTAGCCAGGTGTGTTACCTAATTACCACACAACTCTCGAAACAATTGATGCATGCAGTTGCATGTTCTGTGGTCAGAAATGTGAGGGGTGGTCTTTTCGGCAATTTCTGCCCTTGTATAAAAACGCATGGGTTTGGTCAATCTTTGGAGTGTATTTAGAGAAGCAACAAAGGGATCGCTCTGAAACTTGACAGGTACCTTTGAGAAGATATGGTTCGACAGCTAAGCAACGCAGCTTACTATAGGATTCTTGCTCTCAGAGAAAATGGCCAGAAACGGACAGCCATTGCCAGACAATTCAACATTTTTCAGGAACCGTTAGTAAAGTCCTCCAAAGAAATGCTACAACAGGGGAACCTACTCCAATACCTCCACCAGGGTATCCGCGTATTACACAAAGAAGACAGAATCGCCTTCTCTTTAGAGTGCGCCGTTCTGGTCGTACTAAGACAACCAGTGTCTTCAGAAAAGAGTGGCAGAATGTCATTTACACGCCCGTTTCAAGGTCCCTCGTGAAAAAGAGATTACTGCAAACCGGTTATTTAGCACGAAGACCAGTAGGGAAACCACTGTTAACGACAGGTCATATACAGCGACGCCTGCCATGGGCTGGGGACCACGTGCGTTTGCAGCCAAAACACTGGAATCACGTCGTTTTCAGTGATGAGGTCAGATATGGATTTTTTGGGATTGACGGTCGAATCCGTGTCCGCCGACGTGTTCGAGAGGCATAAAACGATGAGTGTGTACTGCCTAGGGTGCAAGCAGGGGGTGGTAACGTCTCTGTTTGGGGAGCATTTCATGCTGGTGCCCAGAACCAGTTGGTTTTTCTAGGAGACAACCTCAACCAGGATTCCTACAGAGACATTCTACAGCAAACAATGCTTCGATTTGTAAGAGTCATCTTCAGGAACAACTTTGTGTACCAAGACGACTGCGCAACCCCACATCGAGCTCGCAGAATCACTGTTTTTTTTTTTCAAAACCAATGGGTTCAGCAACTGTCCTGGCCTGCAAACTCCCCAGAAATTAACCCAATTGAAAATTTGTGGGCGGAAGTAACTAACAGAATTAATAGCTATGGTCATCGGCCGGTAAATAGTGATGAACTGCGACAGGCAAATATCACTGAGTGGAATGATATCCGCATCCAAACTCTAAAAAACTTATCACAGGGTATGCCTTGTAGGATGAGGGCGCTGCAAGCGGCTGCTCGAGGTCATACCCGCTATTGATGACTTTTCTTGATTTAGTGTAATGATTTCTTTGACTGTGTAACATATCACTGTCCGGAGGCTATCATTTTCTTTAATATCTTAGCTTAAAGTTGATACTGCCATCAAACTGTTGATATGGTTTTCTGGGGGTGTTCTTTTCTTTTGAATGACATCTTATGTCAGATTTGATATTAATGACCAAAATATCTCACAATAGAAGACTGGATATTTTGGTCACTCATTGACATACTTTTTTGATGTATCAAGCCAAAAAATATTTAATCAGCACTCAAAAATAACAATGATAAAAAATATTCCATATTAAGTAGTAACCCTGTATATATCATTAAACATGTTAAAATATAAAATTAAGTTTAAACAAATGGGCATTTTGATTTGGAGATATGAGAGAAAAGCCCTCCCCCTCCCAATCTTGGAAACTGATTTTGATACCTACATGTGTATAATAATAATAATAATAATAATAATAATAATAATAATAATCTATTCAACTAAAATATAAGTAGTGTTTTTTATGTACTTCAAAAATTGAATTCTGTTTGAGCTCTTAAAAACGAAATATTAATGACAATGTTTGAGATATGAAAATGAAACGATTAATAGCATAGTGTATTGAAAAGTTAACTAGAATTGAAATTTTGAGTTAGTACAAGAAACAGCCGAAGAGAACAAAGTGTGTGCGTGTTTGCTCGGCGGAATGGGGAAAATTGCTATGGTACAGATGGCATTTTTATAAATTAAAGAATGATTAAATAAGAAGCAATTAAAAAGTGTCAGATTGTCCATAACACCCGTAAAAAGTTCTATGAAACCACCAGTTACACTCGCACTTTGTGTCTTGTAAAATTTGGATGGCTTTCTTACAAGATTTAAACTATGCAAGAAAAACAAAAGTACTGACACGTTCGATGCCTTTAGCTTATACATGTATATACTTACCATTATCTTTTTGACTTCTGTCGTCCAATTCTTCGTCTTTTGTGATAGCGGTTGATGGCAATCTTTCTTCATGCGAAATTGTACTCATAATTGGGCCTCTGCAAAAAAAAAAAAAAAAAAAAAAAAAAATGTACAAAGTGCCAGTTCACAAACGAAAGCAATAAATATGCATTTAATGTCACTTTTCGTCATAGCTTCAATGCTTTTTGTAACATCAGTGAACTCCTTAAATAATAAAAGCTGAATAAGCTGTTCTGATGCTTGCAATGCTTAAAGGACAATAATCATATAAAAATCCATTTCTCGAATTCTGAAGATCCAGCACTTAATCTATAGACTACAGTTATGTTTTAATCGATCCCCGTCATTTAAAAATTATAAAAACAATCTATTAGTAGACAAAAAGCGTTTTAGTAAACCTCACCTCAATATGCATAAACGAAGCAACAGATCTAGGTCACGTGGTACTGTGACGACAATCACGATAAAGGTCTATGAGACTCAACTGAGCTGCATGGTGCATACTGTACAGACGGAGAAGTTAAGGAAAGTTGTGTTGAACGGAGTTGAGGAATTTTCGTTATGCCTCGGTGTGTTGCCGTGGGATTCACCAAAATTGCAGCTCTCTTTGACAATCTTTCTTTGTCTGTGACGGTCTTCCGTGACTTACTAACTTCGGTGACAATAGTTGCGATGCTCTAGATCATGGTCACCTCAGGTGGTTTAGATCATATCAAGAGCTGGTAGTCTTTCAGATTAACTGTCATCAGTTGGCAAACTTACTGATTGCTGATGCATTCTAAATGCATTGTAGTTGACCAAAAGCTCGTTTACAACAAACCTGTTAATTATGCACCGCTGCACTTCCCAACCCAGGTAATAACAGGTATCAAAATCGTCTTGGTGGGCTTTCATATTTTTCAAAATATCTCATTTATTTCATGGGGTGATTTTATTGGTATTTGTAAATGACGTTTAATATCAATATTTAAACAATTGAGTTCAAACACCGTCGCGAACATTAATAAAAGTAATTGCTCTCAGGGTAACTTGAAGGATGCGTATGCCCAGGCATTACTTCCGTGGAAGAAAACGTGTTGAAGAACAAACAGAAAAAAAGAGCGGTATATTAAAGAAAAAAATAGGAACTTATGTACTAAAATGGTTCGTAATCCTAATTCGTTTATGCTTTGAGGATTTGTTTCTGAATGTTATTTCATCTGAAGTATAAAATAATTTAAAAGATTTATCATTTTATACCTTGAAATACAAGTTCTGCGTCTGTACACAAAACTTTTTGCAAATTTGTATGCTTTGTCAAACCCAAAAACATGTAGCAGATCAAGGTAAAAGAGCATTGTTTGCTATAAGTAGCATGGGAAAAATCATTACTTGAATGTTTACTAAATGTGCAGTTTTACATACGTGAGTATAAAAAATAAAAAAATTCCAAGCACGCACAGCAAAATGTAGACTAACGCAAAACATCAAGAACAGCGTAATCTCAGCAAATGTGCCCCATATAGTAGCTTAATTTCCATTAATAATAAAATCATCATTTAAGTCAAAAATTTTCTGTCGATTTAATAAATGTTCTAATTTATCCAGAACGGTATATTTATTTAAGAGGAGGCTAACTGAAATATAGTTTTATTATTTGTTTATTTTGTATTTGAAAATTGCCCATGTCACCCTGTTAATTAGAAGGTCTAAGCTGGATCAAGTCCGTGCTAAAATTCCTATGAAGCTGTGCAGGAAAAATTCTTCCTTTGTTTCTCTAGCTCCTCAATAAACCCGGTGTTCAGATTTTATCTAGTACCCCCAGGTCTGCGGGAGCTGCTCTTTGAAACTAAAGCACAGGTAGATTTTTACCTGAGATAAATATCGCCAGCCATTTAACCCTCTAATTAAGAGGTAAAGGAAGTTCCAGTTAGATGGATGATTAAGATGGGACTTGTAAAGGTAACGGGCATCGTTTACCTCAGTTTAAGAAAAGTATCCAAGACGGAGTGTCAGCGGTTTAATAAAATTAATTGAATTTCACAAATAACATGGCCCTCATATGCAATAATCCACAGTACCCTTTACTCATTCAAATGCAGTGTTTTATACAACTTGGGATAACCATAATTAAATGCTCGTTAAAGAATTGACTAGACGGGAATGGTTTTACACAGCTTCATGAGGATTTAGATCCCTCGGGTAAGAGATTTGAATGAGTATTAACTTTTATCAGAAGCCAGAGAAGTCATCTTACAGGTAGACAATGCAGCTCAGTTTGACAGCTAAGCACGCTCTGTTCTCCAGTGGCTCGATTGTCGTCATCGGACCACGTGACCACGTAGCTCATTAACTCCCAGGCCGAGCAAATAGGACGTTTTTTAAAGCCAAAAATTTACAAAATGTGCTTTTAATTTGTGTATTTGGATAAAGATATCGTTAGTTGGACATGTTTTCTGAAGAATATGTTCCGTTGAGGCCATTCTGACGGTATGAAGCAAATCCTTTAAACCATGCTCATCTGGATAACCGATGTTTAAATTGTGTTATAGTGAAAGTCATTAACCAAATGTAGTAACAAAATTGCCTTGAAAATTCAAACCTGTCTATATTGCCGCGGTTCGTTTGCGCCTCGCCTATAATCAAAATAAGTGAAAAGGATAAATATGAAAATTAAAACCGTATATTTCAAGACATAAAGGACAAAATATTATTGATTGATAATGATGGCGAAATAAAGATTAGTCTCTAACTCCTATAGCATACTAATTACAAAGATGGGTATAATTTTGACTTTTAAAAGTGAACATCATTTTGAGAATGGTTTTATCACCCTAGGAGTAAGCAATATTTCTCAAGTCTGAAGATGCCATAAATAAAAACGGAATAATGTGCTTTTTCTCTTAATTCAAAACAATGGAGACATTATGTAAAGAGCAATACACATAAACTCATAATAAAATGTACTGTACTGAAGAGAGAGAGGGACAATATATTGGAATTATGAGATTTACTTTAAAACAGAAAAATATGTGTGAGGGAGAAGGGGTAAAATGAGTGTGTTTCTATGTTTCAAAACAAAGTATAAAATATCATTGATTGATAATGACAGATGTGGATTTCACCTTAGTTTTCTCCTAACTCACATTGGATTTACCTATTTCATATGGAGTTATAACGTAAAAGGAAGAGAGACGTTTAAAAAATAAGAAAAAAATAAAACCTTTAAAACATATGTGTACTAACTAATGATTTGTCATTAAGGGAAAAGCGCTAAAAGGCAGGCTCTCTCTCCCTCTCTCTCTCTCTCTCACACACACACACACACACACATATAACAAAAACATTCAACATATTCCAGTGAGATCTCATATTAACCTACCTTGACGTGGTGAGTAGCCAACATCAACGGGAGCAACTTGCTCTCCTAATGTCGAATGCGAAGGCCTGACGTTCTCACTCTGTCAAAATATCCATAAAAATATTATTACTGAACTAGACCTCTGCCTTGGTACAAGTATTTGATTAAAGAGAAGATGTAAGAAATCATACTGTGATAAAGATGTTTATTCTTAGACAAACACAATTTTCTCATTTTTTTAAAATCATCATTTGAAGATAACTTTTTTAAAAAAATCAAATACATAATAAAACAATAGCAAGCCTTCTAGGTTCTATTTAACTAAAATCTATTAGAATAAGATAAAGTCAAACATGATTAATTGACTATTGTTCCACGAACAATAACTATTGATAAGTAACTAATGCAAACTATATGACATTCTTAGTCAAGGTTTAATCGTTGTTTGCAAAACGATTTTGTTACATGGTATGGATAAAGAGGATCTCTTTTCGTCTGTTCGCCATAACCTTCTGGAATAAATAAGGATAATTATCTCACATACCTATTCCAAAGATGGGTACATACCTTAATTACATATAAAACAATTTCAGTCCAATTTATTTTAAGTTCACTCTTTCATGCAGGGAAGGGGTTACAGGGGTTCGGAAACAGTCCGTTCTGACTCAAAAATTTTACTTTACCCTTCGTTAGGTTGAAATCGCTGGCTAGAATTCTTCTTAATTGCCATTTTAATTTTGTATAAAGCTTTAAAAATTTCTTATTTTACAAGTAGGTGAAAAGGGCGCGTGGTTGAGTGACGACGAACCTGACCCTGCTGTCTGTTGTTTACAGCCACTGCCAGCTGTAGAACTACGGCGGTTGTCCATCTGGCCAAGTGGAGATGTTTCTTAGAAATACATGTAGTTAATATTCAATGGTATCTGAAGAAGTTGAAGTGACTGTCACAAACACTTAAAAAAATGGTTGATTGTGTCAGCAGTATTTTGCCTGAAGTGCACTGAAATGAAATTAGCTACGTGTAAGGGAAACGACAGAGAACTAGGCTTGTTAAGGGGTCAAGCGCTGCATTTATAGTACAAATGTCTTACTTAGCAGAAATTTTCCTTGGGCCAAAAAAAAAAAAAAAAAATTGTCCATGGAGAGAATCTCTATCAGTGCTAATTAAGCATAATAAGCATAGATTATGCAAATTAGGTACCAAAAACATAATATTTCATATTTCCAACAGTTTTTGGCCTATACACATGTGTAAATTATCAAACCTGACTAAATTAGGAACAAGGAACCCATATTTTTCACGTTTGGAAAATTGTTGGTTTCCATTTTGTACCTCATATCCAAGATGGCCGCCATCTGCCATTTTCAAAGTTGACATAATTTTGCTATTTTATGATGATCTTTGAAGCATTTGACCTAAATATACGTATAATATATATATCGATTCTTACTATTTTGGGGGTGCAAAGTCATATTTGATATCGTTTTGGTGATAAAAGGTGATTTGAAGATTTACTTAAAAGAAATATGTCTTTGAAAGCTGCAAAACCATCGATATTGAACACCAGACTAAATTATGAACAAAAAGTTCATTTTGTCTTTACGGAGGCAATTGGTGGCCATTTTCTCTATCAAATCCATGATGGTCGCCAGACACCATTTTGCAATTAGGCATAATTCACCATTTTGTAACTATTACACCTTCATTAGCATCGTTTCTTATTATTTTTTGGGTGCAAAATACATTTAAGTATTATCTGTTTTATAAAATATAAGTAGAAACTATTTAAAGCCCCCAACATCAAATGCATGTTCATGTAGGTCTAAATTATCTTATAGACAACCATATGTCTTGAAGTCTAATTAGCACAAAATATGTTTAACTAGAGGATAAGGAAAGCGATACTGCCTCCAAGTATTGTACAACCAGCTGGAGCAAGCGCATTCGCGAAAAAAACACCTCCAGTGTCGTACTTGACAGGCTCCACTAAATGCAGTTAACTAGAGTTCTCGATTTTTTTTTTTTTTTTTTTTTTTTTTTTTTTTTAAAATTTCAATTTATAACAAAATCATGGCGGAAAGTAAAAGGCCAAATCCAAATTTGTGAAGTGCACATTATGGCGAGGTCAAAGGAGGTCAAAGGTCTAATTCAAGGGCACCGGAAGACTGTCAATTTATGAGTTCCTATTCAAGTTCAGTAGTATCAGTGGGCATATCTGTGCCAGTTTTGGAGATATAACGGAAAATTTGCAAAGATCGGTTCATGGCAAAGAAAAGGCCAAAAGTCAATTTCAAGGTCACACTTAGATTGCCAGTATGACTTCCTATTCAAGTTCAATAGTAACTAAGGGCATATCTCCGCCAGTTTTAAAGATATAAGAAAAGAAAGAGCTGTCCAATAAAGGGAACCGGAGAAGACTGATTGTGCCCGGAAGTGACGTGAAGTGGTGTTAGAAGCGAAGCTGAGTGGTCATTTTAACCTGGAGGTGAACGGCAGAGAAGACGTGAAGACGGAACTTGAAGGTGCAAAATCGTGCTTAATTTGCGGTCAACTTGTTTTGAAATAAATGCTGCATTGACCGCCAGCGCGACAAAGAGCGTAAAGGGAAAATAATTCCCGGAAGTCTATAAATCGTTGTCATGTGGAAATTTGGCATAAATATAATCTGATATGTCCATATCTAAGTATTTTTGGGTGTTTTATGGTATGGGCTGCAATTACAACGATGTTTTAGAGGTCTTAAAGGACCTTATGAAAACCAGGAAGTAGTTCGTAACTAACAACTGAATCGTACCGATCTCCGCTGTGCAAAACTGTATCTTTTTTCAATATTTTGACGAATTTTAGATCTTTATATGTCCATCTGACATGAAATTCCACACATATGATCACACTAACTCGCTTCTAACACCATTTGACGTCACACTTCCGGCACAATTCTGACCGATGCTGATCTTCTCCGGTACCCTTTATTCAGTGCAAAGTTCAACTCATGGTAAAAAGTAGGTCAAAGGGCAATATCAAGGACACTGTTATATTTACATGTACACTATTTGATTTCCTATTCAAGTTCAACAGTAACTATGGGTATATCTGTTGAAGATATATGGGAAAGAAAAGTTGCAAAGGTCAGTTCACCGTGGAGAGTAGGTCAAAGGTAAGGTCAAAAGAAGGTCACAGTAAGATTGCAAAGTATATGACTTCCTATTCAAGTTCAATAGTAACTAAGGGCGTATCTCTGCTTGTTTTGAAGATGTAAGAGACAGAAAAAAATGCAAGGATCAGTTCATGGCGAATACAGACCAAAAATCAATTTCAAGGTCACACTTAGATTGCCAGTATGACTTCCTATTCAAGTTCATTAGTAACTAAGGCATATCTCCGCCAGTTTTGGAGTTATTAGGGAAGAAAAAGTCCAATTCAGTTCATGGTGAAAAGTAGGTCAAAGATTAGTTTGAAGGTCACAGGTGCCAGCATATGACTTCCTATTCAAATTCAATAGTAACTATGAGCGTGTCTCCGCTTGTTTTGGAGATACAAGGGACTAAAATGTTGCAATTTTGGAGTTACAGTTATGTGCCATATATTTTGTACAGAAGAAATTAATTGAATTAAATAAAAGGTCATTTTGGTTGAAGTTCATTTTTTGAGGGGGTACATGTTATTAATTTTATAATTGTTATAAAATATGGATATTTTCACCGCTATGTTGTATTTTCTAAACCATCAATCATGTTAGATATGGTATCTAGGATAAAAAGCACTGTTTATAACAATTAAAACCTGTGAGGTGATCGGAATGATGTGATTTTTAATTCAGTCAACAGCTAATATTGAGATAGGTTTTACCTCCAATTTTTCGATGTCTATCAGGACATCTTCTCAGGGAATGAGGCTATCCAGGTGAATAGCCTCTACTCAGGAGGTGTACTTGCCAACCATTCCTATAACTATACACAGCTGATGAAATTCTTCTCTGACTTACACACTAAGTATGGAAAAGGAGGTGTACGGGATGTCAGAATTTGGGGGGGGAATGAAAAACAACTGGCAAGATTTAAGAATCACCTCAGATTCAATCTCAGGTGTAAAGACTTGGACTTGGTGCCTTGTAGCCTCAGGCTTAGAACTACTATCAGGACAGAGAGAGCTATCAAGATAATTAGCAAAGCAGAGAAAGCCCTATTAGAAAAAAGGATTCACCTGACACATAATAGAGTCAAACAGCTGGAAAACAAGAGGAAAGAATGTGAACAGTCATTCGTATCTAAATACATGTACTTGAATGAAACAGACAATAATGATGACACCCTCAGTAACATCAGACCACATATGGCCAACACTTATGAGTCCAACTTTGCCAAATCAAACCAGACACAAGTGGACAAACTGGACAAACTTAAACCCAAACCAAACACCACCAGCAAACAAGAACCAGAAAGGATAGACCTTAGTGGAACACAGCTTAAAAAATGGGTAAAAGTTTTATCCACATACCAACCTACAGCGGCGGAAATGTCAGTATTGGCTAAAGGCCTTAACACCTGCAAAGATACCAGCTGAACAAATTATCACAGCAACAGAAGTCATGTGCCAACAACTACATGTAGCAACATCAGACAGAGAGTCAGCAGAATTACTGCGCAATGAAGTAGTGGGGATACTTAGAAATGCAAAAGTCCCCAAGCCCAACATAACAACAGCAGAAAGAAAAGCCCTGAAATCATTAAAAGGCAACAAGACATAATTATACTTCCAGCTGATAAAGGCAAAGCAGTGGTTGTCATGGATAAGGAAGAATATATATCTCAGTGTGAAACATTATTAGCTGATACCAACACGTACCTAGAAAAGGGACATGCCAATCCAATCAAGACCTTGAAAGGCAAAATCCAGCGAAAACTAAGAGAACTGAAGAAAGCAGATCACCTTGACCAGGCAATATACAACAAGATCTACCCAACATCAGATGTCACACCTAGATTCTATGACACCCCAAAAATCCATAAGGATCCCCTCAAAATGAGACCTATTGTGTCTGGCATTAACTCCATCGCTTATCACTGGCCAGGCACTTAGCGGATCTACTAAAACCATTGGTGGGCCAATCCATTCACCATTTTCAGAATTCCAAACACCTTATTGAAAAGTTGGAAAAGGTGTCGTTGGAGGATTGGGAGGTATTGGTATACGACGTTCAGACGTTCAAATTTCATTAATATTACTGTATTGCACATTTTATTGTTGTGTCATAGTGGTGATTTCACGGCCAAACTTCATTTTAGAAACTTCCACATTTAAATCAAATTAAATCAACATTTGGTAAAGATTGTTCATATGTCTCCTTTATAATAATATTATATGAATCTGTTTATGTATGTTATTCATTGGAAAGAACTATAACCAAGTTTTAAAGGATATTTTCAGTTTTAAAAGGATTGTATAACTTTATTTACGGCTTCATTCCCAAGTTGAAGTTTAAAGCAGTCTGACTTTAATTATGTTAAAGGTCTCTAGTAATATGTCTTAATTCTGTTAATTGGGTTTAATATCTCTGACATGTTTTAGGAATCACTGTAATGTATTTTGTGTGTATTAGTATATAAGGAGAAGAACTTTGTATTAGAGAGATCAGAGAGAGATTGGAGATCAGAGCTCGGGGTGAGTTTGGTCAGTCAAACCGATAGCTGGATTGTCCCTGCTGTCTTAGGAGACTCCAGACCTCTCAGCCAGAGAAATAAACGTAAAGATCAGTCATTTGTAGTTGTTCTCTGGAAAACCTATTATAGCTGTGTGTTTTTACCTGCTGGAGAAGTAAATCAGACCAAAGTGTCCCCTGTGATAGTTACCACAACGTACCGGTAGGCCTACTTTTTGATACAGCATAGCTTAACGGTATAGAAAACAAAACAAAACAAAAAAACAAAAAACAAAAAAAAAAAAAAAACGGACACCCACCTCCAGTGTTGGGCTTGACAAGCTCATGCAAAAAAGAGGTCTCTAGCATTAATGGTTCCAGAATAAGAGAGAGTCTTCAGTTTCGGCATCTAAAGGTCACATCTCCCGTGAAAATGCACAAATTGACCCCAAACTCACGGAGTTAAATTATGACCCTATGGGTAACTCCTGCCAATAATATTATAGGTTAGGTCTGTGTACTTTCTGAAAATCAGCACAAATAGATTTTTTCGGAAAAAAATTCCCATTTTTAGAAATAAAGGTCAAAGGTCAAATCCAAACGCATTTTTGAAATTCCCACATGACTTTCGGTCAGCCATCTTTAGAAAAAATTTCCCATAATTCCTTCGGTTTGGTAGATATTTAGCATTTAATTTTGAAATTTTTGGTCAAGGGTGCCTTGCGATGAGCGCCAGTCCTAAACACAAATACTAACAAAACCAAAAATTCACATGGATCGAGTTGAGATTATATATGATTTACATGTACATATAAGAGATGTATACACGGGCTCTTGTAGTTTAAGAGAAAAAGCGGTAACGGTGGCCTGGCGGCGGAGCCGGCGGACGATACGGGTCGGGACGTAAACCCTGTGCACCGCCAGCGATTCGCTGGTTGTACAATGACATTTAAGGGGGGAATGTAGGTTGGAGATTTTCTCTTAAAATAAAGGTCTTAGCATTTTTATTCCTGTTATATTTATTTAGTGTATCTTCAAAACATCTAATTATGCTTGAAACACAGCTCAAACTTCATCGTGTGGCGTAATATGGGAATTTGGGGACAAAACATCTTTTTTAAACACCTGATTTTCTCAGGCAACTGTACAGCTATAAACATACTTTTCATGGTATTATAACGCTTGAACAAAGTACTACAAAAGGGATCCGGAGTCGGGGATTGTTTTTAGAGACATACTGTTGATTTCATGTATAAAAACGTGAAATTACATAAAAAAATTAGGGAATTTTCACTGTGTTAGGGATGCACTCTAGGATGTGCACACAACAGCATCATCAGACCTACCCAACTACCAGACTCGGCACACAAGGATTCTGAATTAACCGGTTTATCGGACCACACTACCCGTTTTCAAGGTGTGTGTCAGATCGCATTTCGGAGTATCATACCCCAGAACAAATTTTGTAGGACGACCGCGGGCTCATCCTGTCGTTGTTCTGACTGATACTCCAAAATGCGATGTGACACACACCTTGAAAACGGGTAGTGTGGACTGATATACCGGTTAATTCAGGATCCTTATGTGCCGTCTGGTAGTTGGGTAGGCCTGATCATCGCAGGCGTGTTAGTTACAGGACGCCGTTTTTTTTTTTTTTTTTTTTTTTTTTTTTTTTTTTTTTTTTTTCACCTAGACTGAAATTTTACGCCACCCGGTAAAAGGTTACGCTAGGATATGGGCTCAAGTCTTTTATTTACGCAAAGCAATCCAGTCAGTATTCGACCAAATGTTTACGTCGATGTCGCTCAGAAAAAGTCCAAAACACAGACATTATCACCATCGTAGAGCTAAATAATCATTAGTTGTCAAGTTAAAGATTTGGGAAACATGCACCTGGATGCTGGACCAGATGGCCCAATTTGCATAGATCTATAAAATCTGACAACTGTATAAAGCTGCTGTCGAAGATTGATCAATAGTTTGACGGTTGCTGTCACAGGTAGCAAGCAGCGGAATATTTCTTTTTTTTCGTATCTCAAGAAAATCGAAAGTACATGTATAGCAGCAAGCAACTTAAGGGAAAACGTGTATTTTGAGCAAATCCAGTGTGTCGGAAAAGATTCTCCTTAGCGCTGATCACAATCAAGAGCGACTATCAAAACAGCTTAAGCGGAACAATAGGCGATGCTTTGCCGATCGCTGTTTATGACAAAGGGAGTATGACACGTTCCTGTTTTATTGTTTGGCGAGTCGTGCTGATGCTGCTAATACCCCCGTCACACTTAATATTGGAATCAGCAGGAATCAAGAAGAATGAGGCTGAATAAAGAATCTTAAAAATTCGCACCACATTCGGGAAAAAAGTTTAAATTGACCTTAATTATTGTAAGAGTACCGTTGAATACCCAGAATGCGCTTGAATTGGCCTGGAATGATGAGTGCACTTTCGGTTGTTTTAGCTCTCAAATGCAGTTCGAATGTAGTTGGAAAACTAGGAATATCTATAATGCTGTCAGAAGGCAGTAAGAATATTTAGAATATACTTTGAATGGCGTACTAGTTAGTGTAGTTCGATTGCTGGCAAAATTAATATTTCACCTCATCCGAGGCGCATTCGAAACATGGCGGGATTTTATACCCCCGTCACACTAGATGCGGAATGATTAAGAATGGCGTCGAAAATACAAATCTTTGTGCATTCCAGGTTATTCAAAGAGCATTCTAAAAATTCCGAGTGCATTCCAAATATTTTTACTCATTCTTGTGACCGGCTGGAATATTTTTGTCATGTCAAAAACTTTCGAAGTGCATTCCAAGTGGAAAATTATCGAATGGCATTTGAACAGTATTCTAACTGCACTATGACTGCATTCTAAATATTCTCACGGCATTCCGACAGCATTCGAAACATTCTGATCAGTTTCCATTCCAGTGGCGTTATTTATACACTCACTCAAACATGTTAGAAAGTAATTTTAATTAAGTATTTTAGGTATTTCAGCTGCATTATGTTTGAATTCATTATATTTTAAACCATCATTGGCAGCCATACCGGGAGCATTTTGACTGCATTTGAGTTCGCTTCATATATCATTCGAGACACCTTCCAACATACTTCAGCCTGCATTCGACCAGCAGTCAAACCACACTCGTACGGCATTTGAATTTCATTAGAAATATTCTGACTGCAATTTGAAATTCCCTCCCGATTATGGCTCGAATTTTTCAATTAATTCATTCTGGCTGGTTCTGCTTGATTCCGGCTGGTTCCGAATAAGTGTGACGGGGGCCTTTAGTCACGTGCCAGTTCGAATATCCCTCGAATGTTATCAGAATGTTTCGAATGTTGCCAGAATGCCGTGAAAATATTTAAAATGCAGTCATAGGGTGTATTTCCAGAGATTTAGATCGATCCAGGGATTAAAATTTAGATCGACCTAACTCCCTGGGGGTTCACGCTAAATTGCAGTCAGACGAGCGCGCACCATAGTTAATAAACTTAATTACCCCTTACAGCTTTTAGTAGGCGGGACAGACGCTTAAGCCGGTCAAGCTGACAGTAATCAAGTGAGACTCCCCACAGGGATCTAAAAATCTATGGAAATGGGGTGATAGTGTAGTTAGAATACTATTCAAATGCCATTCAAAGATTTTTCACATGGAATGCACAAGAATGGGTAAAACTATTTGAAATGCACTCGGAATTTTTAGAATGCTCTTTGAATACCCAGGAATGCACAAGGAATTGTCTTTCCGACGGCATTTTTGTTCATTCTGCCTCTAGTGTGACGGGGGTATAAGGTACTCCCACCGAGTTTACCCATGCCAACGGCCCTTGGCAACGAAGGCGGGGCACAGACCGAGCCACCGGTGCCGATGGGGGGAGCATCAAAATCCCCAGAAAAAAATATTTTTGTTCAAAATGTAAAAACGTTAGATACACATTTAACCAATAATTAGACATAAAAAAACCCAAAATGATGATTTTAGCCGTATTTGGGTACATCCACCCCTTAAAATGCTTTTGCCAGACGTTGTAACAAGTGTAACTGACCAAAAAGGCTTAATTAACTGTAAAAACACACACACACTTGATGTTTTGGGCAAAAACTGATGGAAATATGAAATATTATAGTTTTGGTACCTAATTTGCATAATTTATGCAAATTATGCCAATTTATGCATCGATATAGATTGTCCCTATGGATGATTTTTTTTCTTTTGGCCCAAGAAACATTTTTGCCTAATTAGACATTTGTACTACAAAATACAACGTTTGCCAATTTTTTGGTCATAAACAAGCCTACATGTAATGCGGAAATAACAGGCTTCAAATACACTACCTTTACGAAATTATTAGAATTTTACTATGTACAGTTGAATGTGCTTTATAAAGACCCGCATTTTCTCTCTTGAACAGATCAGTTGATCTGTTAGTATTTCTTTAATTAATCATTTTCACATTCATATTGGCGGCATGGAAAATTCAAAAATGGCTTACTACTCAACAGGTTACGTATAAACTACACTTACCTTCCTTCCAGGGAGCTATAACAGAAAATACACTATGCACTAATTCATTTAACTTCACGGACAAAGAACAGGTTATTGTCTCGTGTATCTTTTTCCTAGTTTTCGCACAGTTGCTATGGTACTTGTAGTTGATTTTAAAAGTGGGACTTGCGCCAATCCATTTGCATTACTTTTCCCGCTGGTAAATACATTGATAGTCCTAAGCAATTCAAGGCTTTGACGCGTGCTGTGTGATGTTCTTCCTCCTCCCTACATGAGAATGGAGCCTGTTACTTTATTACACATTAACCAAACTATTGTATCCTCAAAACAATATCACATCAAATAGTTTAATCAATCTTTTTTTAAGCCGAATACAATTAATCATCGATCAAAAGCTTCACTGTAGGTGCTGTTCAATAGCTTCGCTGAATGAACACATCGATTGATTGAATACATCACTGCTACAGTTAGCAGTGCCCCAGTCACATCCAGATTGGACACATCTCTATGGGTGTCAAAATGAAAAAAAAATCAACTTTTATCGCGGATTCAGGAGATCGCAGCAAGGATCCGCAAAAGATAACCATACAAAATATAACCCCTCTACTCAAAGTTATGCTTGGCAGAGGCTGCCCATTCGGCACGTATTCTTTGTAAGCTTTTAACATGCACACTCATGTTTTTGATATTATTCTCTTTATCTATTCGAACTAGCTTAATTTTATTCTCACTCCTTGAATACGTTCTTCTGGCCACTTACTTTTAAAACAAAGAACTGGCACACTAAAAACCTACATGTATGGCCAGGGCCGTAGCCTCCGGGGGGGGCAGGGGGGATTTGAGGTCCAAAAAAATAATAGCAAAGGTAAAAAAAAATAATTGCAAAGTTGGTATCAATTCTGTGAAAAAATGCACTCTGTTTACAAAGGTGTACTGTTTTTAGCCAACTCATTTCATGCCAAAAAGCTCATCCTCCCTTCGGCAGCTATCCCCCAGGCCAATTGGCGTGTTGTGTTAAAAAATGACTGTACTTATGGCAAAATGAACCCACAGTTTCTGACTTCTGATTGAGCAATAAATATCAGTTAAAGGGATAATAACTCTTCTATGAGATCTATATTTCACAAGAAAAACATTGTGAATAACTCATAGAAATATAATATATTCTGTTTTACTACAAAAACGGCAGTTATAGCTATTTTTCTGATATCTGAATTTGTCTTTAGACCACGTGACCTCCATTGATGGCTATACTCTGTTAAAATCTCTTAAGAGATTAAAAAAAAAAACCAAACTTTTTAGAAAAAAAACTGGGACTAACTTTGAATGTAAAAATGGATTCATTAACCATTGGTAAGTATGGGGAAATTGTTGTTTACTCCAGGAAAATTAATTTTTGGCCAAAACGAAGAGTTATTATCCCTTTAAAATGCACCAGAATGCAGCTTTTTACATAGAGTTTTTAAAAATTTTCCACACCGTAGGAGGGGGACAACCCCCCCCCCCTCCCCCCCTCGTGTCCGCTTANCGACAAGACTTTTTATCGGCTCCAGCGGAATGGAACACACTGCCACTCAGTTTGCGCAAAATAGTGTCAAGGGTGGTTTTAAAAAAATGTCAAAATGCATCTTTTCAAGAAATTACATAGTTGAAATTATTTCATGTATAATATAATTTATTGGTCACAATAAAGGGATTTATGTGTGATGAGGGTATTAATGTGATGTAAGATGCCCAGGGACTAAGATAGGTTGATAGAAAGATAAGCTTCCCTCCATCTTTGCTGAAATGTAAATTATATCTTTAAGCTTGAAAATTATATAACATGCATGATTGTCATTCATAGATTTATATCCAACTCTCAGTATTTTTCATTCGTACTTTGAACATTAATCAAAGTGCAAATGTCAATAAAATGACATTTTCAACCTACATCTATTTGATTCTGTTGTTTTGTGTATGATAACAAATTTTGACAGTAAACTAGCCTCGGCGACTCCTCTCAATTCATGCACTCATAAAATTTCTTAATGTAATTTTAAAAATATCCTTTAAATATTATGTCTTAACCACGGTTTTATCACCTTTTTTATCCAAAGCTATTACTGGATATATAATTTTTTTCTAGTTGACGACGTTCTCTCTCGGGAGACTTCAGCCTGTCCACTGAGAATACAGAAGCACTGTTCTCAGTTTTGTAACATAAAAGAAACATTGACAGCGGCCGATTAATCTCTGTTTCAGGGGAAAATGTAATCTCTATTATAAAGACGTTTCTGTCATTCCCAGTTTCTGAGGTACATACAGAGTAGATTGATGGTCTTTCGTCCAACTTCGTGACAACGAGGACCCCTGTGGAGGATAATTTCCCAGTGTTTTTTTTTTTTTTTTTAATTTTAAAACAGAGTGATGTCCACCTCTGCCAAAGCCCCTTTTATAGTTGTCATGTCTAGTTACTAAATGTACCAGTATGTCCACTAATTTGGAAGAAGATTTAAAGTAGTTAACGTCGAACAAAGGGGTTGAACTCTTTTACAGTGTTCAAAAGAGACAAATTACCACTGACAATTCTCATTGCTCTCAACATACTTCCGTCTTAGGAGTTCAACCCCTTGTTGAACGACCAATGGGAGATGCTCATTTAAGATAAAATGTGACAATTTCTTTAAATCATTTTAATACATTTAATGCAACAATTCCTTTCACTACACATTAATTTAATGTTAAAACAATCACTATATACTATTAACGATAAAGACTTATGTCTAAATCATGACTTAACAAACCATCAAAAACAGCATTTAGTAAATTACATTATCACTGTACAATTACAAAATTACAAAATACCTATCAAAAACAAGATTACATAAAACGTAAATTGATAGCATTTTAGGGAATTGCTATTTAAGACATATTTGGGCTCCTTTTCTTCACTGTGTTCTCGTTGAATGTTCTTGTAAAATAGCAAGTCAAATCTCTTCTTCAAAATAGATTTTTAGTTCAATTAATTTATAAATTATACATATTTTTTTGCATCACAGATTCTCACATGTCACTTCACACATTTAAACATAATCACATTTGGTAAAGTCCTTGGTCACATGTTTGGTAATAAAGCAAACGCTATATAATCCTGATTTTAGAATTGTAGAAAATATCTGTTAGACCCATTTAAAAGCCAAGTAATATCTTGTAGGTAGAAATATCCTTACATGTCTTTGGTGTCACAAACAGTGGTATCCACTTTATTTGAAATGTCACTGGTAAGAAACAGTTATTATGCAACAAGCTCTTAATAGAGCCATAGCAAAATTATAGGTCTCCAGAAAACAAAAAAAGTTCTTGATAACATTTATCCTGTGAATTATTTCATAAGACTAATTTTCAGAGGGGATCCTTTCACATATCTTTAATGTCCTCAAACTCGCCTTTTTGTGGAAACTTAAATCCATCCCCTTTCACTTTCAGCGGTGCAAAAGGAAACAAACATGCAGCTATCCAGTTTTCACCCACAGCCCGATGCACATTTTCCATCCATCCAAGATTATACTGCTTCACATTGTGTGTTCTCTCGTAAGTTGTCTGTCCATTGAAAATGAGCAAACAGTGGTACCCAGTTAGAGCGGACGCTAATAGGAATGCTATTATGCAACCAGCGCTGAGAAATGCCACAGCAAAGGTGTAGGTCTCTGACAGTCCAAGTATCCAAGAGACAATTGGTAACGCCATAGAAACTAGTGAAGTCCAAGACAATCCACCTAGGACGGCCCAAGTGTAGTCAGCATTCATTATAACGGCATAAAACCCAGATATGGCCACATGAAGGGTGAAACAAAGGTAGTAACGGTGGTTGGCAAAGCCGATGCAGTTCCCCGTAAAGAAGCAGTGATGATCCCTCTGCAGTATGCATCGGTTACACGTGTGGCAATGGTGGGAGCGAGGGGGAAAGTTGGCCTCACATGCCGTGCAGTATCGCCACCCAGCTTTCAAAGTGCTAGGAAGAACAACATTGCCCTCGGTCGTGTCCGTGCTGAGAATGTACCAAAAATTTCCTAGAACGTTCATGGCTTCAAAAGCAATGAAAGCTAAATGGATGCAATACCATGGTGTTGCTTCTTGAAATATTGTTGGATGCACGACAAAGAGCATGTAATAAAGGCTGCTGAAACCCATGATGATAATGAAGGCAAACGCGCCCTTTTCGCTCGGAGTCTTCGGGATGTATTTCCAGAACTGAGCAGCCATTGTCCGTATGTAAAATCAGGACCGTCTTAGATATCTAAAAAGGCTCGTGTAGTGTTATTTTGTTTTCTTCACTTATAAACAGACATCGAGAAACGCCCGCTTACCAACGACACTTCCCCTGACGCTTTGTTCATTGTATGATTAGTTCCGTACAGACACAATTTACTCCTGCGTAGATTATTTAGTAGTTAGAAGTGGTTTACGTAGGGACTTTTAGTAAATAAATTTCAGAACTTTTCATTTTATCTTTTTATAAACCATTATGAAATTTCTCAGTATAAAAACAATTTGTTGTCCTTAAAATATTAAGTACTGATAAAGCAGAAATTACTTTAGGGGTCAAAGCAAAACAGATTTTGATATAAAATGTACAAGATATGCTCGCCGATAAACTCGTATACCGGTACCATCATTTCCGATCATTGCCATGATTACTGATCCCCCCCAACCCCCCCCTCCCCCGAAATGTTCAATCTAAGAACCTTATCTAAAGCACCCGAAAGCTTAATCCACACCAAAAAGTAACAAAGCTAAAATATTTTTGCTTACTGTCAAAAATATAGGCCTACAACATAAAACAAGTAAGAAGTAAAACTGGAAAAGATGTCCGCGCCTAACACTAATTTCACGTTTACCCTCAGTGAGGTCCTCAGTGTGTATAACTTTAACGAACAAGTTACAGTCGGTCAAAGGCAGTTGTAAATTCACATGAGAAGATACAAGAGTTTGTAACTAGCAATCCTTCGAGGACATCAAATATCATTTAAAAATGTAGGCCTAAAAGTCGGACCTACGCTCAAAGTTAGGCCTACGGAAAAACAACCTTTTGAGAATACGGCCTCTGAACTTAAAAATATGTAACAGTGGCGTCGAAAGTCTGATCTTGGGGTCATCTTCCCAAGGATTTCAATATGCTCTCTTTTTTATTTCCTTTTTTATTTCATCAATCTTCTTTCCTTTTTCTTTTTATGCACAGACGCAGTCTGTACATATAGCTGTCACCTGCGTCTGTCGTCGCCGTCGTTGCCGTCGCCGTCGCCGTGCACTCAGCGATAACAAGTGGATTACCGTTTTACTTTTTGTATTGAAACTTACAGAACTGATGAATATTCATAATACGCAGGTCAAGTTCGAAAATCGGCATGATCAGGCCATTTTTAGGAAAGTTATGCTGTTTTTTCACTTTTTTCAGCATTTTTGCAACACCGATATCACGATAAGTGAAAAACCGTTTTACCTTTTGGCTTGAAACTTACAGAACTGACGAATAATCATAATATGCAGGTCATGTTCGATAATCAGCGTGATCGGGTCATCTATATGGAAGTAATGCTGGTTTTTCACTTTTTTCAGCATTTATGCAACACCGATAACACGATAAGTGAAAAACCGTTTTACCTTTTGGCTTGAAACTTACAGAACTGATAAATATTCATAGTACGCAGGTCAAGTTCGAACATCAGCGTGATCGGGACATTTTTATGGAAGTTATGCTGTTTTTTCACTTTTTTTCAGCATATATGCAACCCTGATACATGTAACACGATAAGTGAAAAACCGCAAAATTTGAAGAAACCCCTATTTTGGGCACTGCTCCCATGATGACCATTTAAGGAAAATCATGTCACTTACTGTTCTCAAACTTACAGGAAAGAAACATGGGACTAAAATACAGCTTTAGTAGACAATACAGTCTGTATGTAAATTTTTCTGGGAATTAAACAGTTTTTTGTGAACATTTAATTTTTCACATATTGGCATTTTCAAGTTGTAACTTAGAACCTCCACGGGCTTGAAGACCCATGCTAGTTACATTTTCTGAAAATCCATGATACGTATATTTTATTATTAAAAATTGATGGTCGTTATGCTGTTAAGCATTATGTAATGTTGCATCAAAATAGAAGAAAACACAATTTTTGGTGCTGCTGCCATGATGACCATTATGGGAAAACCGTGTTACTTATGACTGTCAAAATTTCAAAAAAAGAAACACAGGACTAAAATGCAGCTTGAGTTGGAAAAGCAGTCTAATTGACTTCTTTTTCTGGAAGTTATACATTTTAGTGAAATATTCATTATAATCGTTTTGGCATACTCATTGTGGGACTCGGAGCTCCCATGGACATGAAGCCAAATGGTAATCAAATTTTCTTCATGCCCATGCTATTTATAGTCAATAATCAAAAATTGGTGATAATTATTCTGTAATTTATTATGTAATGTTACATCAAAATTGACAAAAATCTTTTTGCACTGCTACTACAAACATTATGAAAAGAAAACTGTGTTACTTATTATTATTTTTAACTTACAAATATGATTTTTAAGATTATCATGCAGAAAGCCAGCTCAATTGGGTTATCATTTATTATTGAATTTATGCAATTTTGTGTGAAATTTTCATTTTTCTCATTCTGGCATTTTCAAAGTGTGAACTTGAACTCCCATGGGCCTGAAGCCTCATGCTTGTTACACATTTTACTTACATCGGTATTACCTGTTGAGCATAACTAAAATTTGATGTTGAATTTGCAGTTACGCATAATGGACTTTTGCATCAGAATTGACAGTAGCCTATTTTGTGCATTGTTATTTTCTGCTTTTTGTCTGTACATTTGACAGCTTTGCTGCCTTGTTTCTTTTTCATTTCATTCTTTCTTTCTGTTTTCTTTTTTCATTCACACTTTCAGTCTTTTTTCTTTTATTCCCACTTTTTGTCTTTTTTCTTTCATTCTCAATTTTTGTCTTTCTTTTTATTTCATTTCCCTTTCTGTCAATCTTTCGTTCATTTATTCCGTCGTTTCTATATTCTTCTTTCTGCCTTTACTTTTCTTTCCCTCCTTATTTCAAAAGTATCGCTAATAAACAATTCAGACGATCACTTATCCGTCTTTTATTGCGCAATGCTATACTTAATAATCTCTTCACTATGTATCAGTGAGTCAAGACTGCGTGCGCAGCTGCAGTCTCCATTCTGTTTCCCTCGTTACCAAACTGACAGCTCCAAAGCAGCTTTTGTGCGCCACTCAAGCGTTTGACGTGCAAAGAAAGCCAATTGAATTATTCCAAACAATATTTTGAAAAGCCTCTACTCTTATGAATCGAACAGCAGTTATTTGTTGTGTATTGTATTGCATACTTCGAGTGTCTCCTTAAGCCCCCTTCTTAGAAAAACAAAATCGATAAATGTCCTAGTTTTAGACTGGGGTGAAGAAAATGGCGCTGTAGTTTGTTTGCCAAGATTGATAAAATATATGTTTATAGCGTTTCAGAAGATTCGTTTGAGTTGAGTTAGTCACGTAGCAATATCGCCACATTTTATCGTTATCATTATGGCTGGAGCTGGTGACATTCTTTTGCTGTCGCAGTAGGGGGTAACACATAGACGGCTGACACCAGATACAGTGACCTGGGCAACTATTTCGGACAGCTTCAGTACAGATTAACTAACTATTAGAACTACGCTCAAAAATGGTTTATCTCTTATGACAGTTTTGAAATTAAGAACTCCGTGATTTACATGAACAGAAGACAGAAAACTAGAGGTTGAAGGTAAGCAACTTTGTACTACATGTACTTTGCTGGACCATGTTGTAGTGGTACATGGCTACAGATATCGCGTGAATAAGAATCACCTCACCCTGTCCATCTCTCCTTTCTCTCTCTCTCTCTCTCTCTCTCTCTCTTACACACACACACACACACACACACTAACTAACGGAGATTAAGACTTATATAAAAATACGCGCTTTATCGAGAGTAGTCAGATCAGTTTCGATCAGGTGCGCACTTGTCCTTACGAGGACACGATTCATAAAGGACCATGCGGTACACATGTATGTAGCCACATTTCACATGTATTGTGCTCTTATAGTAGTTTTTTCTGTATTATTCACAGCCTGGGGTAACACATTCTATCAGAACAGTTATGTTTTTTTTTTTCATTATACAGAACAATAAATTAATGACATTTTAGGACTGATGACAAGACGATTTTGTCCTTGTGCGCGGATACAATTTTGAATCGATCTGATGACTGGGCTAAATGGTTATTGTGTTATCATCGGGCCAAGGCTTGAGTATTATAGTCTTACAGTGAACGTGTCAATAAGTCATTGATTATGGTTTGCGTATAGTTTTATTCATTTGGTCTGGTGGATCCAGGATTGTGCCTAGAGAAGGGGCGGGGAATGGGAACAAGCAAACAAGCATTGCCTCACGAAATATTTTAATACTGTTAAAACAATAGTCGAGGCAATTGACTTCATTGCATAGGAAGGAAAATTGCCTTATCCCTAGTTTTGTCCCGTGCCACTCATAATAATTTTTTGATGTTTATTTTGTTTGTTTTAATCTGTTGTTGTTTCTCGCGTGGCTGTCGATATAAAGATCAATGTTTCTCTTTTCACTTTGCTCTTACTAAATTGATTGCCTATGCTATAACAAATATGTCTGAGGGCAGTTGTATTGGTGTGGTTTGTTAACCAATACTAATTATATTAATTATTTTATGTTTCAATAAGGAATTTCAATAGCATTGAAACATCATTTCGAAGGAAATCATTTATTTTACATATCTTATTTTTTATGTTATCCACATTATAAAGATAAAGTATAGCTATTCTTGGAAGTTTTACAGAACTTTGCAGTAACTATAGCGTTAAGTCCTTTTCTGATAATTTCAGAAATGCTGGTTTATTGACTGTGTCGGAGTTATCGCATTGAGTGTAGACTATGGGAAGCACTCCGTCTAAGCCCTCCTCTGGGGGGAATGCCCCCCAGGCCAGGCAAGCCCCAGGGAGGCCCCAAGTCGTGCGAGTTCAGCCTAACACACGTGGGCAAATAACATATATACCACCAGCACAACCTCAGCCGCAAGTAATGTGTATTACGACGGTAAGGATAAATACTCTGGTCTTCTATTTTTTACCATCTACTTTTCATCTAATAATTGCACGATATTTGTTTCAAATATTTTATGTTGCTGTAAGTGTTTTTTGGTTTTTGGTTTTTTTTAATTTTGTGAAAGAGCGATAAAGTTTAAGATTGATACAATAAATAAATGTGCGCCAAGTTATTCAACGTTTTCATTTTCAAACCAGTGCTTATTTATCTGTGTTTGGGTCAGGAGATAGTGTGTTGCTGTGTACATATAGTGACTTGTCCTTGATAAAAGATGCACTCGTGATAAATTGTTTTAAGCTATCGATTCAGTTGCAAAGGGAATCATAGTTATAGCGCACTGTACTATCGGATACTAAGGGTTGTGGCTGA
>NW_019773515.1:223889-255269 GCF_001039355.2 Lingula anatina
TTTCTTCTATTCTGATGCAATATTACATAATGGTTAACAGCATAATGACAATCAATTTTTAATAAAAAAATATACGTATCATGGATTTTCAGAAAATGTGACTAGCATGGGAACTTCCTGTGGAACTTCCAAAGTCACACCTTGAAATAGCCAATATGTGAAAAATTAAATTTTCACAAAAAAACTGTTTAACTGGCAGATTGCATTGCCTACTGAAGCTATATTTTAGTCCCATGTTTCTTTTTTCTGTAAGTTTGAGAACAGTAAGTGACATGGTTTTTCTTAAATGGTCATCATGGGAGCAGTGCCCAAAATAATTTTTTTTCAAATTTTGATGCAATATTACATAATGTTTAACAGCATAATGACCATAAATTTTAATAATAAAATATTAGTATCATGGATATTCAGAAAATGTGACTTACAAAGGTCTTCAGGCCCATGGAACTTCAAAGTCACAACTTGAAAATGCCAAAATGTAAACAAGACAGCACTGTTCTGAAATGTTTTTTTTTTTTTTTTTCATTTTTAACAATTTTTAACATAAAACAAAATTAGCAGTTTACTGCCATTTTTATATGATCAACCAAAAAAATTGATGAGATGGGAAAAATATCAATAGGGCAGTGTTAAATGTCCAATTTCTTCCATTCTGAGATTCTGAAGTGACATGGTTTTTCTAAAATGGTCATCATGGGAGCAGTGCCCAAAATAGGTTTTTTTCAAATTTTGATGCAATATTACATAATGTTTAACAGCATAATGACCATCAATTTTTAATAATAAAATACATGTATCATGGATATTCAGAAAATGGGACTAGCAAAGGTCTTCAGGCCATGGAACTTCAAAGTCACAACTTGAAAATGCCAAAATGTAAACAAGACAGTACTGTTCTGGATTTTTTTTTTCCATTTTTAACAATTTTTAACATAAAACAAAATTAACAGTTTACTGCCATTTTTATATGATCAACTAAGAAAATTGATGAGATGGGAAAAATATCAATAGAACAGTGTTGAATGTCCAATTTCCTCCATTCTGAGATTCTGAACATAGTGAATGATTGAATCTGACAAACTGCAATGATGAGTTTATTTCCATTTTTGACACTTTATTACACAATACACGATAACAGGTTTACCATCATTTTTACACAATCAACTAACAATGTTGTAAAGATGCAGGAAATATCAAACAAACATTTTTATGTATCTTATTAGTTCAATAATGAGACTGTTAACATGCCTCAGAATTGAATCTGAGGAAATGTGAAAAAACAGCATATCTTCTAAAATAAAGGCCTGATTATGCTGATTTTCGAACTCAACCTGCGTTTTAGTAAGGTTGACCACTCCTGTGAGTTTAATGACAATTAGCCTATCTAATTTTCTTCAAGCCCGTGGAGGTTCTCAGTCACACCTTGAAAATGCCAATAAATGAAAAATTAAATTCTCACGAAAAACTTTTTAATTGCCAGAAAAAATTACCAAACAGACTGCATTGCCTAATGAAGCTGTATCTTAGTCCCATGTTTCTTTCCTGTAAGTTTGAGTATAGTAAGTGACATGGTTTTCATTAAATTGTCATCATGGGAGCAGTGTCCAAAACAGGGGTTTCTTCAAATTTTGATGCAACATTACATAGTGTTTAACAGCATGATGACCATCAATTTTTAATAATAAAATATTAGTATCATGGATATTCAGAAAATGTGACTCGCAAAGGTCTTCAGGACCATGGAACTTCAAAGTCACACCTTGAAAATGCCAAAATGTGAAAAATAGCATTTGTGGTGCTTTAACTAGATAGTATAAAACTAATATATATATATATATATATAGTTGCCTTATTAATTTGAAGAATGTGCTCATGATGTAAAATTTTGATTTGATAAAAAGAAAAAAAAAACAATTATCTCTCCATTGAAAAGATTGAATAATTGCTGCATGTTGTTAAGCATTGTGAACTATTCTTATAGTAAACTTCCATTTTTTTCCTATTCATAATTTTTCTTTTTCAATTTATAATAGTAATAAAGTTGAAAAATGATGAAAAATGTTAAAACATAATAGGCATAAAAAAGGACAGTTAAATAACACAGCACATAATTTTTTTACCTGTGAAGTTTTGGTCAGTGTTGCTTGTATCAGTGATTGGAGTGATTGAACTATTCTCAGGTTTGCTGAAATTCTTATGGGTGATGGAGTTATCTGAAAAAGCAAAAAAGGAAACTAAACGTCAAGTAGGGCCCATACACAAACATTTAAACATTTTTCAAAAGCTTAAAACATGTATATTCATAGAAACAGATTCATCTAGGCAAGACAGATGGTGAAAGAGTTTTTAAAGACAAGCATTGACATACAAATAAAAGTTAGGTGTGTAAGACGAACAATATCTTACAGCAAGTTGATAACCGTGTATGATGACTGAAGAGTACATGAGCATAGCTAACACATTCTAGTCATCACTGTTAGTGAGATGTGAGTAAATGTCAACTGATGCTATTTCAAGTGAAGTCACCTTCGATTATAAGTTAACGTCACCTGAATGTACAAATTCTCTGTATAATTTATATATACACCATTGTTCTGACACCCTTCTCGTTTGCTTTCACAGAACTAAGGTAACTAGTTACCATCTGAAGTCCGATCTTAATCGTCCATCTAGCTGGAACTTGCTTTACCTCTTAATTAGAGGGTAAAGTACCCTTCAGCTCACAGGTAGCTTTTGTCTTGAGTGTATCGAACGCGATATTTATCTCAGATAAAAATCTACCTGTGTGTTATTTCAAAGAGCTGCTCCAGCAGACCTGGGGGCACTAGATAAATCTGATCATGGGGCTAAACAAGAAGCCAGAGAAACAAAGGAAGATTGATTTTTCCTGCAAAGTTTCAAAGAATTTTGACACGGACTTGATCCAGCTTAACGCCTCCAAACTAACGGGGTGGCATGGGCAATTTTTACAAAATTTACAACCAATTAAACTTAGATATATTACAATTTTATCCTTTAATATAATTTTGGGAGGCATGCAAGCTGGGTGATGTCAGTAAGCCTCTAGTTAAATAAATATACCCTTATGAGCAAGGCTTTTCCCAGCGAACCGTCCAGCCGTCATTTGGACGGCCGCTGACATCACCGAACGGCCTATATTTTCAAAGACGGCTTGCGACTTTTTTTAATGACGTCTTGGCTTGTCGGGACAGCCGTGGACGTTGTAAGAAATTTTCTTAGAGTAATTTGACGTACCTAGAATTTATGATGCGTCACAGATGAATGGTACTACTTTGTAGTGTACGCTGATATTCAGTCACGACGAAACTACTTGCTAAAGCTTACAAAACACAATAAAATGTTTCTATGAACTTTAAGATACACATTCCACGCCGTATGCAGCAGTGACAAGAGTGACCTTCATACGGTACAAAACACTAAGCAAACTACAGGCCAATTTGTGAAAGGGGACACCTTCCGGACCTTCATACGCACGGCAACTGACAAAGCTGATTGACAAAAAGGAAAATTCCAAATTTTCAGCGAGAGATCGTTCGCAATCCGAGAGAGACCAGGAGGCAATTTTCATATTTGTTAAAGAGACTTCGTAAGCCAAAGGGCGAGACGAGAACGCAATTTTCGTATCGTCAGCGTCGCAATCCGAGTGAAACGAGAAAGCTCATACTCGTTCAGTGGCTTTCGTTTGCGGCAGATCGTCAGCCGGAGATCGTTCTCATTTGTTTTTAACCCTCCATCCCTCCCCATTGGAATTTATAATTTTCAAAAATATTTTTCATTTCATTTGTACATTTCAAGGGACTTCATTAGCGGAAGATCGTCAGCGGGAGATCGTGAACGATCTGAGCGAGACAAGAAAGCAATAATGGTAATCTTTATTGCAGCTGTTAATATTGCTCTTTTGTTCTGTTACTGAAGTCTCTACTGTTAACAATGCTATTGTGCGCCTCAGCAAAACTACCGATCGCTATCTCACACCGAATACTGCGGTAAAGAAACAACAGCCCGACAGTACAACTCTTAATAGATTCTCCTGTTATCTAAATGAATGGATATGACGATGTTGTTTAGCGTCCTAAACTAACTGTACTGATCGTTATCTTGCACCTTGGGCCGCACACGTAGTACTCAGGTAAAGGTACGCTAGGGCAACATTGCCGACTGTTAGATCTTTATAAGTGCGAGAATAGCCCGGTGGCCGATTTTAAGGTGTACGAAATTCACGAAATGAAGATCGCGCAATATTGCTTACTGGCCGAAATTCATGGTCCAGAAAAAACTCCAGACGGCCGATTTTAAGATCGTTCGAAATTCAAGAGCCGTTCGAAATTCATGGCACTTTACCGTATATGTTTTTTAGTGAAGTATTCATTAATACCTATTATTCATAGCTGTCCTGCTAAAATGATATGTTAGAATCCTTCTGAACTTTAAATGGTTATTAAATATACCCACAGCAAACCAGTGGCAGCCACTGGTTAAACATTATAATTTTTTCCAGGTAATTTCACAGACATCAATGTGTGTTCCTGCCCAGAGTATAACTACACAGGAGGAAGATGTCAGCCAGGCACATACTGCCCCAGTGGTTCATCAGCTCCTGTACAATGTACTTCCGGGTCCTACTGTGACAACTATGAGCTGCCAACTCCCACAGGTAAGTAGACTCATAATTATCCCATGAGAGAATGACCTGCTTCACAAAATGGCTCGTGTTTTTGGGTTTGGCTTAGACTGGCCAAACCTGGATACCCAGCAATGCAAGTAGTCCGCATAAATGCAGTTGAAACACCTGAGTTTGTTATTGCCACGACTGGGAGTAAAAATGTATTATCAGAGTCAAATTTCTCTGTCATAGATGTAAGAATCCTTATCAGTCATTAATTAATCAGTTAAATCATTTATTTATTTCAGGTCTCTGTTCAGCTGGTTACTACTGTCCTGGTGGTAACAAGGTACAGAATCCAACACAATATTTGTGTACCGAGGGCGCATACTGTGAACAAGGATCGCCTCTGCCAACACCTTGTCCAAACGGGACTTTCTCCAACACCACTGGGAATGTGGAGCTGGCAAATTGTCTGAATTGTACTCCAGGTAAATTGTGATAGAGATAGAGTTTATTACAAGGTTGATGTAAACCATATGCCTTTTTAACAATTGTATCAGTACATGTGAATATTTAATATTGATATACAACAATATAAAAATGAATGAAAAAATGTGCAAGGGCACTATATTAAAAGCTAAATGGTTTCACATGACATCCTATAAAGTCTCCTGTAATTAATAATTATCTCATCAGGGTGTTTTAGAAATGATATCTAAAAAGAAAATTAGTTTCTGTCATCAAAAAAATTAGCTTCTAATGTTATGTAAACTATATTTATAATTTTCATCATATTTATCCTCTTTCCCCAGGTTACTACTGTAATGGTGTAGGACTGACCAGCGTGTCTGGACCTTGTGCCGATGGTTTCTACTGTCCAGGTGGCCAAAGTACAGCCACACCAGATGAGTTCAGATGTCCACAAGGATCAGAATGTCCATCTGGCAGCCCCTCGCCAGTTATATGTCAGAGAGGTAAAATTTTGTCTTCTTACACTGAACTTGTACACTCAAATGGTACAAATTCAGTTGTTCTGTTTGTGTTTAAGGAAAACTGTCATACACAGGAATAGTGTTCTATGTATTTTGTTAGGAGAATGTCTTTCCATTGTATTTCTTCAATTTATCTATCATATCAAAAATGCAATAAACAAATATGCACACATGTAAATAAATAAATAAATAAATAAATAATGGAAATATAGTTTTAGATGTGCAACAAATCTGTTAAGCATATTTCCTCTCTCTCAGGATTCTTCCAAAGCAATGAAGCCCAACCATCCTGTGATGTGTGTCCATCCGGCATGTATTGTGACCCCCATGAACTGGGCAATGTGACAGGCGTGGTGACCCCTGTGATGTGTCCAGCTGGCTACTTCTGCCCCAACAACACTCAGTATGCCACCCAGAATCCTTGTGCCCCTGGATCTTTTAGTAATAACACTGGACTGGCCGCACAGGGTGAGTGATAACAATAATGACAGATGACAAAGTGGATAGTAACTGTTGTAAAGCCTGGAAAAGTAATACTTTCAGTGCTGTAGGCTTTCTTACTGCAGCTGAAGTATTGATAAAACTTACAACCTACCCCCTACCCCCACATGGACTACAACCTGATCTGTAGCGTGACACTATTTTGTTGAATATACTGATAAGTGTATTGCCATCAGAACATTTCTCAATATATGTAGGTCTGATGAACAACAATATAACCTTTAATTATTATGAACATTATCAACAATTATATTAACTTTAATTATTATGATATAAATATTTCCTTAAAAAATAGCAATATTTGTCTGGTATTTATAATTTATTTCTCTCCACAGCTGACTGCAGTGACTGCACACCTGGGATGTACTGTGGTACAGCAGGCCTCACAGAGCCCACTGCACAGTGCCAGGCTGGCTATTTCTGTAATGGCCGGGCTAGCACTGCCACACCTACAGATGGAGCCACTGGTGACATCTGTCCTCAAGGATTGTATTGTCCTCAAGGATCGAGTGTGGGTGAGTCGTCTCTAGTGGCTCAAGTTCACCCTATGTTATGTTAAAGATATTAGCTCAATGAATAAGAGAATGACATGCAAAAAATCTGTACTGATTTGTAAGCACTCGATGTGAGGATCTCTCACCAGATGTGTCATGGTAAATCCATAAAGCAAAGTGACTTACTAAAAAAGGAAGACTGCAGTACCAGCTTCCCAAATGAAGTCTTTGCTTGTAACCTAAGCTTGACATTTACTAATAAAAGCTGTTGTGATCTGTTCCTCAGGTGTCAACTGCCCGATAGGTCGCTATGGCAACCAGACAGGTCTAACTACGTCAACAGAATGTACCCTGTGTGACCCTGGCTGGTACTGTCCCACACCTGGCCTCACTGCCTCCTGGGGAGAGTGTACTGCAGGGCACTACTGTGAGCTGGGGGCCACAGCAGCCAGTCCAAGGAATGAAACCTGGGGCTACCTGTGTCCTGTGGGTCACTACTGTCCACAGGGAATACCCACACCAACCCCATGCCCACAAGGGACATACCAACCTTCTGCTGATGGTAAGGGCTGTGCTTGGACAATACTGTTCACTGCACCTTTCTTTTTTTCTCATAACTATTTAATATTCATTTTTGAATTTATTGGGATAAAATTATATTGACAAAAAAGTTCATTTTTATACTTTAATTTTCAAATTGGTAATTGATGATTTTCCAGTATTTTATATCATGTTGGAATTATCACCATGGAATAAAATTTTATTCACCAATTGATTCATTTAGATTTTCTGGATGTTAAATATCCTGACCCATACCAGAAGTGATATATTTTTAAAAGTGTATTATGAAAAAATTATGTTGACTATGGTAATATATATATTTTAGGAAAAGCCAATGTGACAGACTGCCTAGCCTGTGATGCAGGTTACTACTGCCAAGTATCTGGAAGTGAAAATGTCACCAACCAGTGTAGTCCAGGTTATTACTGCCAGGGCGGCGCCAACGTCTCCACTCCCACAGGTAAAACTAAAATGGGGTCCACTTTTGATTAGACTACAGGGGTAGTGTTTATTTATATATGAAGAAAAAATACTTTTCTATGTGTTGTGATGATTAACATTGAAATATTGCATCACCTGGATTAATGATCAACATGGATTTTTTTGGTTGATTTGTTATTAATAATGAAGGCTTGTAAACTTATCTCTAGAAAATTTCTCTCAATCAAGTACTCATAGATTTTGAGATAAGTAGATTAGAAAGTGATAGTTTACCAACATTGGCAAAGAAAAAAAAGAGAAAATTCTTGCAAAGTTCATAAAACAACATTGCTTGATAATCACCATATGCATTTCAAAGGGCCTTGTTTTTTTCTCTCCCACCAGATGGTGTGACTGGAGACATCTGTCCAGCAGGACACTACTGCCCTCTAGGGTCAGGTTCACCAACCCCTTGCAGCAATGCCACTTACATGAACCATACTGGGGCATCAGAGTGCTACCCATGTCCAGCTGGTCACTACTGTGTCAACAGGGACAGAGCTGACCCCTGTCCACAAGGGTTCTACTGTCCAGCCAGTACTGGTGCTGATATACAGCCATGTCCAGTTGGTGAGTTTTATCCTTCTTAAAGAAGCCAATGACATTTTGCTGATTTGTTTGTGTGTTAATTATTCTTTTCAGAACTTGAAGCAGCTGTCAGTTGTTGCTGTGTTGGAAAAAATGTACACACATTATATGCTGTACATGTGATTAACCTCAAAAGAAGTATAGGTTGATTTTTTAAAGAAATCACCATGAATCAGAAAAGTTTATGTTAAAATGTATGTATATTTAAGTGTATTTTAAAATTCTGCATGGAATGTTCTTGTGAACATCTATAGATATTTTTAGTCTGAAGTGCAAATAAACACATTCTTGTCTTATATTAGGAACATACGGTGCCACCATCATGCTTGCAAATGAAACAGACTGCAACCCCTGCACTGGTGGTTTCTACTGTGCCACCCCAGGTCTCCCTGCACCCACTGCTGCCTGTGACGCTGGATTTTACTGTACTTCAGGTAGGGTTGATCTATATTGAAGATATTTTTGATATATTTTGACAATTGATTATTGCAAAAAATTGAAGCAATCTAAGTATCCTTTAGAGTTATGGGAGTGTATGCAGGTAGCTTAAAACAATTTTAAAAATGCCTGGAGTTCATTGTGTGTGATGAAACATAAAGCTGTTGGATCATATGCTTTGAACACAAACGCATCAAATAACAAAATTAGCTGGTAATATAATTACACTTAATATTTTGCCATGACACAGTTATAATTGGGATGTTGTATGATGCCATGTTAAAGACTCACCTCTTTTTATCATCCCAGGAGTGAACATCTCTGCTCCTCAAGATGGTGTCCCTTACACGGGACAGGGTGGACTCTGTCCCATGGGATCTGACTGTCCCGGTGGCTCTGCCTATCCCACCATCTGTAGGGTTGGGACATACACCAACCAGACTGGGACAGCTGCTTGTGATACCTGTCCTGAAGGTAAAATAGTTTTATTAGTCTAAGAATAAGAATGGAATTTTATATAGAATCAATTTGGCAGAGACAATTTATGCCTTGAAGTTTCCTACAGCACTACTCAAAACAATTCAAGTAATTTGAATTATATATATTATATATTTTGAGTGATGGATTGTACATTGCAAGGGGTAAACGTGCACTCTGTGGTTTGTGTGTGAAGAGGCCAAATATGGATATTTAGAACAAGACACTATGGATTTTGTAGGATAAATCACCTGTTTTACTATTTAAGAACTGGTAAAAATGATACCTTTTTTCATTTATATTTATGTAGGTTTCTTCTGTGTGAATGAGACTATCAACCCAGAGATGTGTCCAGCTGGTCACTACTGTCCAGCAGGCACAGAGTTTGATGTCCAGTACCCATGTCCTGCTGGCACTTTCAACAATGATACAGGTCAGTGAAATTGTTTTGACTAACATTTTGAATTACTTTTGAGAAATAAAAGTAACTTTCATAGAGTGATATGATTTTTTCACACAAATTTACAGGTCTAAGGAGGCAAGAATTTCTGTAAATACTTTTTGATGAAAGGAGTATATGGTTATATTTATAAATGAAAAATATTGAGATGATGTTTGATAGATTATGTGCAAGTCCTCTTTATGAAGTATAACAGTATAACATTTTCAAAGACAAGGTTTATGTCTACTGTAAAGCATTAGGGCATCTTTTCAATGTCTACCCAAAACAAACACCATGTCTTATATTCTTGTCATCTTCTAGGGGCCAGTAACTTGACCAACTGTGTCCAGTGTTCCCCAGGGTGGTACTGTCATGGCACAGGGAATGTAGTGCCCACGGGTCAGTGTGATCCTGGCTTTTACTGTCCAGGAGGGTCATACCAGCAAAGACCATTTGACTCTGGAGTACTGGTCAATGTTTCAGGATCTCTACAGTAAGTGCTAGTTACATAATATGTCATTGATAAATCTTCAGAAAATTTATATTGAAATAATAATGGAACCTATATCAATAGAAGTTGGAATGTTAAAATAACAGAATTAGGTTTAGGTTAATTTAGTAAAATGCCTATAATTATATGATGTGCTATGTACAATACCTTTATAAAGAGTGTTAGGGTAATTAACAACAACAACAATTACCAATAACAATGTAGAAAAACTTAACATACATTGACTGTTTCTTTGAGACGGGTTAATTATTATTATTTTTTTTTTTTTAAATTTTTTTTTTGAATGAATATTGTGATTATACACAAAAGTAGAGAGTGTAAGAAAATGTAAAATATTGAAAGATTGGTTGCCAATTAGTAGTACTATTGTGACCTGAATGTAATTAATGTCTCATTTTAGGAGTCTCTTCTCCAATGACACCTGTACACCAACCTGGGACTGTGTCTGTCCATCTTTCCTAATGACCACTGGTGGTGTGTGTCCAATTGGCTACTACTGTCCACAGGGCTCAGCCAACCCACTGCCTTGTGATGGCGGGAAATATTGTGAGAGTCCAGGACTAGCCGAACCTACAGGTGAGATTTTAACTACTTCCTAATGGACTACCTTATTGTCTGTGTATGAAGCAGACTTTTCTTGCTTTATTGTTCTACCTGCATAGCCAAGGTAAGATAAATACACAGTCTTACATATATTTGAGTAAAGAAATACGCAAGTTATTAAATTTAGTTTCAACTTCAAATAATTCTTTATAATTATTATTTTCTTGCTAGTTTTTGCTTTCTTATTTTGAAAGNACCCCTATTTTGGGCACTGTTCTCATGGTGACCATTTAGCAAAAATCATGTCAATTACTGTTCTCAAACTTACAGGAAAGAAACATGGGTCTAAAATACAGCTTCACATACAGCTCATATTAGAAAACCAGCTCTATTGGATTATCATTTTTATTAAATTTATGCATTTTTTGTGAAATTTTCATTTTTCTCATTCTGGCACTTTCTAAGTATAAACTTGAATTCTGATGGGCCTGAAGCCTTATGCTTTTACTTTCATCAGTGTTACCTGTTGTGCATAATTAAAATTTGATGTTGACTGTGCAGTTAAACATAATGTATTATTGCATCAGAATTGGCAGTCTCCTGTATTTGTGCATTATGGTTTTCTGCTTTTCTTAAGGTGTGACTTATGAGCCTGAAGACCTTTGATAGTCAAATTTGTGTGGTCAGTCCGTAAATTCCCCTTGGGTATTCACTGGGCTAATTTCAGTGCTATAAACTCATTTGCCTAATTAAGGGGCCATTAAATGAGATTTAATAAAGCACACTTGTTGATATTTCCCTGTAAACTTCCAAAGGTTAAGCTCTCTGCTAGATAACATAGTGTCCATAATAAGGAAGCATGGATAGCAGCTTCATTGGAATTATATTTTTGTTGTTTTCTTTTTAATTTTTTCTCCAACACTGGCATTTTTAAGATGTGATTTTTAACTCCCATTCACCTGAGGCTCTAACATTTTCAGTATTTCCACATAAGCAGTTGTATTGGTATTTATGTCTTTAAACACGCTGTAATATTATTTTATGCACTGTCATCATTTTTCATATATTGAGACTTTCATCATGTGAATTTTAACTCTCATGGTCCTGAAACTGTAATCTTATTGAAGGGGTGGATTGAGACCATCTTCTGGGTCTCCTGGAAGTCAGTCAGATTTTAAAGTTTATATTAACGGGTTTCTGTTGGAAGACCATCAAAATGGAGGATAGATCAACAAAGATACTTTGGTATACTGTCAGAAAATACCTCTGGATCTGCTCCTGTTATTGACCATGTTACCTCTTTTGCATGATTAAAAATCAGTGTTGACTGACTGTGCTATTATAAGCATTTATTATTGCATCAAAATTGACAAAATGACCTATTTTGCATTTTTTTTTCTGTTTTTTGTCTGTACATTTGACAGCTTTGCTGCCTTGTTTTGTATTCCATACGGTTTTCGAGTTACGCTGTATCAAAAAGTACATATTGGTGGTGAAAGCAAAATGTGCAGTACGGTAATGGATAATAAATTTTGAACCTCAGTAAAATAAAACATAAGGATTGGCGAGGCAGACAACTTGTGGTCAAAAATGACATTATTTCATCAAATTTGAACATCTGGAACTACAGAGCACCTCCCATTTCAAGAAATTTGACCAAAATGACCTTTTCTTTATTTTAATTAATTTTTTCTGTAGGAAATTTATGGCATATTATTGTAACTCCAAAATTATAACATTTAGTCCCTTATATCTCCAAAACTGGCAGAGATAGGTCTGTGGTTACTATTGTACTTGAATAGGAAGTCATATACTGGCAATCTAAATGTGACCTTGAAATTGACCTTTGACCTACTTTTCATCATGAATTGAACTTTGCAAATTTGGGTTCCCTTTTATCTCCAAAACTGGGAGAGATAGGTCCATAGTTTCTATTGAACTTGAATAGGAAGTCATATACTGGCAATTTACTGTGACCTTGAAATTGACCTTTGACCTACTTTTTACGATGATCTGAACTTTGATTGTACCTTTTTTTTTTTTTTTTTTTTTTTGCATATTTTGAGAATTCTTGTTGATTACATTTTTACTGCTTGTCAATCACAGGAATGGTAGTGGTGTCCCTTTTTTTTTTGGGTTGGGGGGTCCATACAAATGTGCTTACTCCAGCTTGTGGTACAATATTTGGAGGCGGTATCGCCTCTCTGATCCTCTAGTTATTCTGTAATTTATTATGTACTGTTACATCAAAATTGACAAAAATCTTTTTGCACTGCTACTACAAACATTATGAAAAGAAAACTGTNTAATTAAAATATGATGTTGAATTTGCAGGTACGCATAATGCACTTTTGCATCAGAATTGACAGTAGCTTATTTTGTGCATTGTTATTTTCTGCTTTTTGTCTGTACATTTGACAGCTTTGCTGCCTTGTTAATGAAAACTATAAAAATATAAATTGAAATGAGGAGTCAAAATGGCAGCTTGATGTTGCCTCATTGAGGCATTGCACTGTGCTAAAATTTATCCTTCTGCTGTTTTTGTTGTTTGCCTGATCCCAATATACTCAGGTTCACTGCTGTAGTTTACCTAGTGGCAAGCTGATATACTATTTCCTGATTCGGTCACTGGTATTATGGAGGAGATGTGAATACTTGTTGAATTTTTATTGTGCCACCAGCAGGGTGCAGGCAGTACACATGGCTTTAGTCCTGACCCTTCTTGTTCCCTGGGTTCCATGGGCCCCGCCGCCATGTCACTGTTACTGCTTCTCTTCCTAGACTACAAGAGCCTGTGTACCCATCTCCTGGGTGTAGGTCACATATAATCTCAACTAGATCCATTTAAATTTTAGGCTTGGTCAGTGCACTGGTCTAGGTGTGTTGCTCGTCCCAATGCAAACTTGTAAAAAATATGAAAAATATAATACTAAATATCTCCCAAACTAAAGGAATTATGGAAAAACATTAATATAGATGTCTATCCGAAAGTCATGTGTACATTTAAAATATTTTGGATTTGACCTTAATTCAAGGTCACGTGGGCCAAAATTTTCTAAAAACGGGAATTTTTGTGCCTCTTTTCAGAAACTACACAGACCTAACCTATAATATTATGGGCAGGTGTTATACTTACCGTCATCTTTCATCTACATGAGATTGAGGTCAATCAGTTCATTATCATGGGAGAAGCAGCCATTAGATGCTGAAACTGAAAACTCTCTCTAATTTTGGAACCGCAAATGCTAGAGACCTCTTGTTTGTTGCATTTTGTAGAGCTTTCCAGCATAATACTGAAGGTGGTGTCTGTTATTTTCCATACAGTTTAAGAGTTATGCTATATCAAAAATTATAACATCGCAATATTCAGTGGTGAAAATAAAATGTGAAATACTCCGAAATGACAGAGATAGGTGTATAGTTACTATGGAAGTCATGTTAAATCATTAGATGAAATTACCAACTTCAGGGCTCTCCAATAACTTTTTCAGCCACTTGCCCTCTGGGCAAGTGACTGGCAAAATCTACTTGCCCGAACTGGAAACTCGCTTGCCCGAATTTTGCCATACAAAAAATGAACAGAGTGTTTATATCTTTCTTCATTTCAGTTTTATTCTGGTGTTTGGGGTTTCTGTTATGTGAAATATCTGAAATAGTATAGTAATATTAGTACCCACTGTCCAGTATGGAATTCATATTGATATCAAAGTTGCTGCTTACAGTGCTATAAATGAATGTAACTTAGGGAGTGGCTATCAGCTATATTCAGTCAAATGGAGCATTTTGTTCCTATGTTAAAGATGCATATAAAGTCAATTTTTTGCCACAAAAGCCAACCAAATGCCAGCATATAGTTTCAGAGTAGTATAACTAAGAGAATTACCAAAAGGCATTGTATAATATTACCTGAAAATGATGTTTGAAACTTATTTTTTTGCTAGCATTCTATGCTGTATGTCAATGGGGCAAAAAATAGGTCACGAAAGTAGGTTAAATTTTTGACAAAAAATTTAAAGAAAGGAGCAGTCTAAAGCTCTTTTATGAATGAATATTTGGTTAAATTGATTTTTGTTTTCATGATGAAAGGACCAGAATGTATAAATGACATTGAATATTATGGTCATTTCCACTACTTTCTTTTTGATTCAAGGCAGGCATTGGCCATGTTTCCACCACCTGAGGGATCTTTCAAAGAGTTTGAACTGAAAGAGGATGAGAGAGAGAAATTGTGGGCAGAGGTAGAGAGAAGGGACTTGTCAGGAGAGGACAATCAGGCATTGTTCCAGGAAATGGCCGCTCTGAAGAAAAAGACCAAAAAGCCTAAGGTAGATTTTTTGGGCCTATTCAAGTGTGAACCTGTTCTTTTGCATATTAGATATTTTGACATTACAGTTCATTGATACCTTTTGTTAAGATATTGATTTTATTTATGGAAACATCCAAGTGATAACCATGTCTTGTTAGCAAAGTATTGGTCAGTTGATAAGTTTTTAGTAAGGATGTTGGTTTTACTGGTAAAGTTCACTGCCAAACCTGGCAGAGATACACCCTTGGTTACCATTGAACTTGAATTGGAAGTCACATACATCTTGTGACTTTGAATGTGACCTTTGACCCATTTTTCCTCATAAAATTTGTATATAAAGTCGGCATATTTACCAGACCCCATTTTACATAACTAAAACCAATACCTCCATAGCTACCATTTAATTTGAATGATGTAATCTCACTGGTGGTGAAATACAATGCGGCAGTATGGTGACTGTGGTCTTCTGGCATTTGGTGGGAATAAGTTGCTCTGAGTGCTATTATTAGTTTTATATGACATTTTGCATTATGTTTCTTAGTGTTTTTGTTTCTCATATAGAAGAAAGCAAACCCAGATAATGGTCCATGGTGGCATAAAGGAATTGGACCAATTGAGGAAGTCAATATACCTGGTTGTTGGTTTTTCAAGATTCCACACAAAGTAACAATTTAATTTTCTTCTTTTATTCTAAAATCCTATTTTAAGATACTTTGATATATAACAGTCTATTGAACAGTGTCCAAACTACGAACTTTTTCCTTAATCATTTGCTGGAACTGATTATCTATATACCTGCCTGTCTGTCTGAAGAATATTTTCAATTATTTTATAACAGAATGGCCCTGATGAAAAGGTTGGCAACATCCTATCCAGAACTTTTTACAGCAAGGTAGAGAATGGAGTTCTTGGTACTGCTATGGGTCTACATGCTGATGTCGTCTTGAAAATGGTCCCAGTGATATCTTACTGGGAAGGTTCCAGAGATAGAATTATGTGAGTCATATGTGGTTTTCAATCTCTATGAATTTTATGTCAAATGACACTCAGTCTATTAATTTTTTGTTATACTTGTAGTAGACAATTGAAATGGAATAATTACCAACTTGAATTTTTTCCCCCAATAATCACACCAGCACTGATTTCACTATATGGATTCACAAATTTTGTAGAAACCAAATGGCTGTGTGGCTGGACAAAGACAAACTTCCCCCTGCAGTTACTAGGTAAGATCTTTCTCTACGTTTGCTATTTAAACATCTATCCTTGATATTTGTCAACAAAGCTCACATCCACTAGAAAAGAATGGAGAAAATTTGATTTTAACATGTCTTATGACCTTTTTTCTTTTAAAAAGTGATATATTTTTGAGAAATATTTGGATTAAGAACTTTTTCAACATTAATCCTATTGAATTTAAGGGATGGCTTGAAGTTCTTTAATTTATTTGCAATCTTTTAGTTAAATTTTAATGTGAAATTTGTTTTATATTTACAAAACTTGGAATTTAGTCAGGCGTTGTGAGTATTCCCCCATTAATGGTGTGTAAAATGTGTTATCTACTTTCATATCCTAAAAAAGGGTTCTTAGCATTATCCATGTGAACTCACATGCAATGAGGCAATGAACATTACCTAGCTAGTTGCTCACTCTATATTGTATTATCAAAAATTGGTGTGAAGCATTTTGCATCAAAATTGAAGAAAACCCTAATTAGGGCACTACTACCATTATGATCATTAAACCAAATTTTTTCATGATTCTCAAACTTACAGAAAATATTCATAGGACTGAAATACAGCTTTAGGTGGAAAACCAGCTTGATGTGATTGTTATTCATGAAAATGATGCATTTTTTGTGAGATGTTCATTTTTGCAGATTGGCATTTTCAAAATGTGACTGAACTCCATGGGCCTGAAAACCTTTACCAGTCACTGTCACATATTCTGAATATCTGTGATACTAAAAGTGTGTCATTTAAAATTGGTGGTGATTATGTTGTTAAACATTATGCAATATAGCATCAGAAACCTCCAGCCACCACACACACCATTATAAAACTGTTACTTATTGTGCACAAACTTATACAGAGATTCTTAAAAATAAACTACAGCTTAAGTTGTAAACACAGTCCAGAGAGCAATGTAATATTGCTTCAAAAGTGACAAGAACTATTTTGTGCACCACCATCACAAACAGTATTTAAGGAAAACCATGTTACTTATTATTCTGTAACTTGCAAAAATCATTCTTAGGGCGTCTAGCTCATGTTGGAAACACAGCTTGATTGGGTTATAAAGTTTGCCGTGAAATTATCATTTTTATGTACAGACACAGATGTGTCTGTACATATAGCCGTCATCTGTGTCTGTTGTCGCCGTCGCCGTCGTCGCCGTGCACTTTTACCGATAACACATTAAGTGGAAAACCGTTTTTTCTTTTGGCTTGAAACTTACAGAACTGATGAATATTCATAATACGCTGGTCGAGTTCGAAAATCAGCATGATCGGGTCACTTATATGGAATTTATGCTGTTTTTATGTACAGACACAGATGTGTCTGTACATATAGCCATCATCTGCGTCTGTCGTCGCCGTTGTCGCTGTCGTCGCCGTGCACTTTTACCGATAACANTGTATAACATATTAGTGGTAACCAAGACCACAGATACAGAATATTAAACAAGAAAAGAAAAGGGTGAATCTTTCTGGAGAGGTTTCATGTAGTATGTGACTTTCTGAAACATTGGACCCAGTAATAAGAGTAATATAAAATCAAAACCTCCCATACGGCCTTAACAAATTCACAATAGGCATTTACAAATAGACGAAATTCTGGGACGGCAATCAATTTGCACTGGAGGACAAGACTGTGACTGGATGGTGAATGATGACAGTGTTAAAGAAATTAAGCATGCATACAAAATAAAACCCACAAGTTGAGATACAATTTGACAACAGGCCACATAAATCTGTTGTAAAATGCAGTAAAAATCCTTGAAATATATGAAAAAGCACACTGTGACATAAAAAGCTAATGACACAACTGTAACTCACAACAGTGGCTATAAAAATACTATTAAGCGTGTAAATTATCTAAAAATACAATATATATATTACAAATATATTAAATGCAACAGATAGGGCTGGAAGCTCTGCATGAAATTAATGTGATTTCTAAAAGCACATATTTTCTATTCACAAAAGAAAAGCTAAAACTATTCCCTGCATGCCCACTAAATAAACAATGAATAAATAAATAAATAAGTGAACAAATTAACAAATAAATAATAAAAAACTCTTTAAATTAGATACTGTACAGTAGCCCAGTAAAGTGACCTAAGTATATAAAATCTGGACAGAAATATAACAGAATTGTAATACAGTTACTTGCACTTTGTGATCTTTGGTTTAGTAAGTATTGTGCAAGGGCAGATCTAGAGAAGCATGCACATGTCTCTCTGAACTGCTTCTTTTCTTTAATGTGCAAACAAGCTGAAGAATCAACAATAATCATTTAAAGAAATCAAAAAGGATATGTTTTTTAAGTGATATGTGACATTTCAAACCTTTGGACCCAGTGAAAAGAGCAACAAAAAATCACAACCTACTGAAAAAAGTATTTGAAATCCACAGGAAGGATTAATAAACAGACCAAAATATGGGATGGCGATAAAATAGCCTCAAAGCATTATACTGAGTAAAGCAAAGCAATAAATAATCAAAACTAAATAATAATAATTATTTTTTAAAATAACAATAAATAAACAAACCTCCCCTGAAGATCTGCCTACACTGTTCAAGTATAACTAATAGTTAACATCAACATTAGGCTGACACCAGGACATGATATGGGCAGTGGAATAAAGTGATAAAACTAACAGCAATACATATATTAAAACACTTGTATAAAGATATATGCACACTAGTAACAATATTGAATATATTTGTGCTAGAAATAGAAAAATTAGGACGGTGATCATGTAAACGACTGTATTTATACAAAATTTAAAACAAAATCCTTAACAGTGAGAAATGCATAGATCTGTGCAAAGAGTATAAAGTCAGGACGGAAAGCAGTGCATAAATTGTACCAACATCATCAATCTAAAGAATGGCGACTTTGTCTTTTTTCAAAAAACTTATATAGTTGTACCCTTGGAATAATGTGGAATACGCTTCAACATTAACTAGGAGACAAAATAGGTCTCTGAATAGTTTTCCTTGTCAGTTATTGGCAACTCTTAAAAAAGCAATAATATCAATATACAAAGCCTTGGCTTGGTAAAATATAACATTTAAAATATATATCAGGCAGGAGAAAACAATTAAACTGCCCTTATTAGCATAAGCTACAAACCTGTGGAATGGCAAACTGTGCTTAATATTTGGTCCCTTTATAAAAACAACACTGACAAAAACATGGACAAAAAACATGATATGCACTATAAGGCATTTGTTTAACAATAATGAATGCAAGAGTGGGTGAATATACTGTATCAAAATATTGTGAAAGTCACAACCCTATGTTATAATCTCAAGATCTACCCAGAGTATACACCAGCTGAGATAATCAACCAGATACTGGGGAAATTTTTTTATCGAAATTCATTTCTTTGACATAAACAATAGCAATGAAAATATTGCTCATTTCATTCATGACAAGACATGATTGTGAATCTAACTTGCTAATATGAATTCACTAAGAGTACATCAAATGTCATTCACTCCCATATTTAAGTGTCAGTCCTAGCTAACAAAGGCAATGTCTTTAGAACCAATTTCTTCTTAGTGGCCATGAAATCATAGAGGTCGTCTAGGGTAAGGTCCTTGGTGGGTTTTGTATCCACTTCCAGAATCTCATCACCCACGCTGAGCAGACCAGCGAAAAACTTTTCAGGGTAACCATCACTTAGTCTGGAGATAAATATACCTGAAACAATAGAAAGAAAATAAATTTTATTCATTATGGCTTTAGACAATAGATCTGTGAAACATGTATTCCCTCACAGACAAAATAGTTTGGTAAATGGCATGGCGTAAAGGTCTCTATTTGTATACTTTTACATTCCTAAAATAGTCTATGCTAATTTTATTCAAAGTGTGAAGACCCAAAAAAGTTGAGCACCTTTACAATACCATAAAATTAATAGTGCACCTGGCTGAATAAGCACACCAAAACCTAAGTAAAAACTGATCTTTCTCCTCACTTTCAGCTCATCCATTCATACTCAGTCACTACATTAGTGATCAAACACATATCCCCTTACCAGGATTAAAAAATCGCCTTTACTTAAAAAAAAAAAAAAGTATATAATTTTTCTTAACATATAACAAATTAACAACATCAATTATCAATATATTCAATCCTATCAAAATATAGCATACCATGCTTGAACTTGGCATTCCCTCTGGCAATATAGAAACCAAAGGGTCCATGGGGTGGTTTCATCAGTTCAATAACCTGAGACCCGTTCGAGTTGACAGACAGGAGGCGCCCTATGGCTCGCCCGTGTGTGGGGCTCTCCACTTCTTCCGGTGAGGCGATGGAGTGACGACGCAGGTGCTGGGAAGACTTTTTGGGAGTTTGGGCACTGGTGGGTCTTTTCTTGGATTTCCTGGAAATGTTTTTTTTTTATTATTATTTACTAATAGATGTTCTGACTGACTGTTCTCATGAAAAGAGAAATATTCTTCAATGAAAGATGAGTGCTCTGCTGCATATTGCTGTCAGCATGAGATAATTTTTTTTTTCAATTTGGACACACCAAGAATATCATACTATGAAGTCTTCTTTCGTTATGCAAGTCTTACTGTTTTATAAAAAAAAAAACAAAAAAAAAACCCTTACGTACTTCACAACAGTGACGCAAAAGATAAACCTGTTAGCCGAATAATGTGAGAAAAAGATTACCGAAGGCAAGAAGCTTAGGGACAGCATTAGCTCTACTGATTGTGAAGCATAAGCCAATTCTTGGTCCATATGGTGTTATACAGGACGCTAATGTTCTTACTTGTCTTTTACTGGAACCTCAATATCCACTGCTTGGTTACTGGGTCTGTCCTCTTTTTTCTTACTGAAGCTCAGCCTGAGAGATTGCAGTGACGGAGCTCTCTTGACCTTCACTTTTCCAGGTTCCTTGGAATCAGCAGACTCGCCTCTCTTATCGATCCTACAGTAGAAAAATAAATGCTGGTTTGATGAGTCATGTTTTAATGTTTTTTTCTGTGTAACACACTGATTATTAGTCTAGGAAAAATTCAAACAAAATACAATTACCAATAGGATTTCATAAATAAAGTTGCGCTGATAATGTTAGAATTTCCTGGTAAAAAATATAGGGATTTAATTCCTATATTTTTTACCAGGAAATTTTAAGAAGTGAGTTGATTTCAAAAAAGAAATTTTGTGTGACGTTTTTGAATAACAAAAGTAATCAATATTGATATGATAATATAACTGGATTATGTAGTGTTTGGCATTTGTAAAGAAGCACATGGTGAGAACTAATAACAAAATTCTGAATGCAAATCCCAGTACTGATTCAAAATCTCTATTCTAATAAGTAAAATAACCACATAAATTACAGAGGAAGAAAACACATAAAGGTTAGAGAGAGTGCTCAAATATACAATAAAATTATATCAATGAAACCTGCATTTTGGTCTTAGAAGAGGGCATTTCAAGATCAACCAATTTCATAAACTTTGAATACATCACAAAAAGTAAAATTCCTCTAAAGAAGGAACAATTTCCAACTGATCAATGAAGAGTACAATAATCTAATCAAACCAATACATGTAATCTAGTCTTGTCTTACCTGTCCAAGCTCATGGCCCTCTTTATTGCTTTAAACTTGCTCTTGGCTGATCTCCTGAGACCTTCCATCCGGTCCATTAGAGATGACCTTGACCCACTTAGTTCCTTAGACTCTTCAAGATTGCTAAAATTCACAGAGAATATTTCTATAATATTGTAAAACAAAATGGAAAACTAAAATATACTGTAACTATGAATTTAAATTATTTTATATATGTAAAATTAGAAAAATTAATATAAATTGAGGTAGAAAGATGAGAATAGGTTTTGTTCTAATAATAATTCAGAAAAATAACTAGAGGATCAGAGAGGCGATACCGCCTCCGGATATTGTACCACCAGCTGGAGTAAGCGCATTCGTATGGACCCCCCCCTTCCAAAAAGGGACACCATCACCAGTCTTGTGCTTGACAAGCTCTATAAGATGCAATCAATAAGAGTTCTCAAAATATGCAAAAAAATATAACTAAAAATGGTACAATCAAGCAGATTTTCGAATTGACTTGCATTTTCCTACCCTTGATCACTCCTGNCGGTATCTTATGGCCGCTTCTCCCGTGAAAATGCACCGATTGACCCCAAATTCACGGAGATAAAAGATGACCCAAAGGGTAACACTTTCCAATAATATTATTGGTTAAGTCTGTGTAGTGTCTGAATAACAGCGCAAATAATATTTTTTTTGTAAAAAATTTCATTTTTTTGAAAATTTTGGCCTGTTTGACCTTGAAATAAAGGTCAAAGGTCAAATCCAAGGGCATATTTGAAATCTACACATATGACTTTTGGAAAGCTGTCTGTAGAAATTTTTCCCATAATTCCTTCCGTAGGGTAGATAATTGGCATTGAATTTTCAAAAATTTTGACAAGGGTGCATTTCAACAAGCGTCACGCCCAGGTTAATGCACCGACTGAGACAAAAAAATCTGTGGGTTCAAGTTGAGGTTATATGTGACCTAAATCCAAGAGATGGGGACAGGGGTCCTTGCGGTCTAGGAGGAGAAGCGGTAACGGTGACTTGTATCCAGCGCCAGTACGCGGAGCCGGCGGAGCTTACGGAGCCGGCGGAGCCGGCGGAGCCAACGGAGCCGGCGGAGCCGGACGAGACGGGTCGGGACTAAAACCATGAGTACCGCCAGCGTACACGCTGGTGGTACTAATAATAATTTACTGAAAAGATTGCAAGCCAGTCACAGGGGTTGAAGTTGTACATAAAATTCATGTTGTACGTAAAATATTAAGAGCATTGCAGTAGTAATAAAATTATATATGTTTGAATGAAACTAAGGTTTGGCTTCTTTTCTTGTAATTGCTTACTAATTTTGATATAAGAACAAATTCAGCATATTGTCAAGTTATAACATCTTCTTATGTAAAAGAGACTGAGATATTCATAGTCAAGAGCCACATAAAATTTATCAGGGATGAGACTGCAATTAAGTGAAAAAGTTGGAAATGTGGCCTGGATTCCAGGGTGCCACCTAGGCCAATGATAGCTTTGGTTCCTAAAAAGTTTGAAATCTGCTGAGAGTCCAAAATATCTCATCCCTTATTCATTCCAGCATCCTTAACTAGCCTGATTATTCAATATCTCATGATTTTCTCACTTACCTCCTATATCTCCTTCTTGGAAGAGTTGGCGTGTCAAGTTCTTCAATCTCATCATCTCCTCCCACTACAATGCAGGGGTTACTGACAGGCAAAGGATCAGGTGTACGACTCCTCACATTATCTGGTGTGCGACTCCTTGGAAGCTTGGCTGACTTGTCAACAACAGCATAGATGGCACTAGTGGTACCATTAGGCTGTTTGACATTGGCATCACCAGTCTCTGGTTGTGGTGGTGGAGCTTCAGGATTTGGATGATGTTCTTTACTGATATCGGCACTATTTGGTCTGGAACGGTTTCTTGGTGGTTTGCTCATTACTTGGCCCTTGCTGTTTAAACCAAAGGAAGAATTCATTTTGTTTTCCTCTGCTGCTGCTGATGTATTGCTAAGGTCAGTGATAACCTCCACCGTCTCATAAGGATCATCCTCTGTTGACAGAGACAGGCCACTTGGGGTCATTCTTGCAGCAGAACTGGAGGATTTTGTGGGTTTTTCACTATGTGGGGGACAGGTATATTCTACTGTATCATAATGTGGTGCCCTGGAATCCTTGCCTGTTGATAACCCTTCTCTTTTATTTTGTGGTGGATTTTGTTTGTCTGCTCTTGATGAAGGTCTCTCATGGACACTGTCTGCAGGTACACTACCACTGAATAACCTTGAGTCATTAGTACCACCATCTTTATGGTCTAGCCACAATTTCTCTGCATGGTCTTCTCCTGAGAATCCATTGGATAAGAAGTGACTGTTCTGCGGTTTTATTTCTTGTCCATCATCTACACTGGACTCCCGGAGATACTTGCTATCTAAGCCTCCAACTGGTTGAGATGGACCTAGAGCTTCTTGACTCTGTCCAGACTGTGCTGCCATCTCTGGAGAAAGGTGGAAGGTAACAGTTTTATTGGCAGATTTTAATTTTGGAGTCCTAGATCTAGACATGTGATAAGCCTGAGTCGTGTTTTGAGGAAGACTGGGAGAAAAGGTGGTTTGAGCCTGAGAACCGAAAGGGATAGCCTGTGCACTTCCAGGTCTAGCCTTATCATGAGCCTGACTGAGAAACTTTGGGGTATCCCTCTTGTTGTCTCTACCAACTGGCTTTTCATCAATATAAACCCTGGAATTTTCCATATCAAAGTTAACACTATGTCTTCCACTTGCTCTTGAAGAGGGTCTGGTATTTTTGTTTGGTTCCCTGCTGCACTGACCACCCTCACTCCGAGCCCTGGACGGAGGTCGGTTCTGGGTTGTGACGTCTTGACTAGAAATATTGCTGGCCGCATCATCTTCATTGGAGGGAGAATAACTGCCTTTTTTTCTTTTTAAAATACTTTTCATCTTTTTTCCTTTACTTGATATGTAGGAAACTTCCTCATCAAATGAATGTTCCAAATGCGAGTGATTCTCTTCAAGTTTATCATCAGCAACAGGTGGATTTGACATCAAGTCATCAAAAAGTTTCCTCTGTTGGGAATCAATCCAACCGTAAGGGTCAATGTCATGCCCATTGGTCAGATGTCCATTGGTTTTAGCATAAATATCTCCCACTGAGTGATGTTTCCTAAACTGACCTTGACTTGTATTTAGAGGCTGTGGCTTGCGGAGATAAGACTGTGATTTTGACTTTCCTGACACGGATGAAGCTAATGCTGGGTACTGCGGTGGTTTGGGTGGGCCATCATGCACTGGGAGCCCATTGAACAAGTGAAGTTTTTCAGACATTACTGAATCCTTCCCTCTGTCTCCTGGGGACACTTCAGTTTCACTTACACTGTTACTTTTGGGACTGTCATAGCTATAACTAAATGTCGAATCCCTGTTTCTACTGGCAGGACGATCTGCAGATCTAGATCTTCTTTGTTTTGAGGCCGGTAATAAACTGTCCGAACTATTGCTGCCACTAAGTATTAATTCTTGAGATATTTCTCCACTGAAATTACCCTGATTTGCTTGTTGTTGGCCTGTGAATGAGTGTCTCAACCCATTGAGGGAAGGTGGAATGGAAGCTTTGGAACTCACACTGGAAGTTTGCTGGTCTCCTCCAGTTTCAAGACTAATATCATGTGAAATGCCTAACCTTGGATCAGAGTCATCAAGCTCATCATCACCATAATCTGCTGCCTGAAGGTGGCGCTGATCAGAAAATTCTAAAGACAAACCTGTCGAGTTTTTAGGTCTAGCACCTTGTTGATACCATTTCAGCTTTTCACTCAAGGCTTCTTCTGATATGGCACTAAACAGAAAACAATCAAATGGAAATAATATGACAGCATTTGACTTTTTCCAATGTACGTTATTAAACTTATCAAGTGAACAGAGATATGTGAGCTAAAGAATGTGATTATATGAACATGATGTCCTGATCTGTAAATCTATATAAAAGTTTCTATCTGAACACAAAGGTCACAATTAACCTACAATCAATTATGAAAACTAAAGCTGGACTTTTCTTTATTTTGATAAAGAAGACTGTGATGATGAAGGACAGAGGATCATGTAAAACTGGGCTCACCCCTGCATAAAATATTGAGCCTGATACTAAACAACTTCATAAAAATATAAAACGTTTCCATATTTTCATCATATATTTAATGAATCAAGATAAAATGCTGGTTAGTGAAGAACTGTCAAGCTATCTGACTAAAAGACAACATTCTTCAGTGAGTCAAGTTTAGTTAACTTCAATTTATCAAGCCATTGTGTTTCCCAGAAAAAATCAAAGTTTTCACCAAATTTCTCACCATTATGGTTCAAAATGCTATTAAGACTAAGTCAAAGAGTGTCCAGCTATCTAATGAAAAGACAATACACAATAGGACTTGTTCTGATAACTTACCTGTCCCTGTGTTTTGATGACACGACCAGCTGTATGTTGTGGTCAGCCTTGAGAGGACCACACCTGCCACCATGGCTGGTCAAGGTTTTCTGTGTGTTCCTGAAGTTACTCTTGGCCAGGGAGATGTTCACCCCAGGAGACATCTTGGGTGACAAGCTGGGTATGAAAAGAAATTAAAGAAAGTCTGATAAATAAATAAAGAGTATGAGTGGTTCAAACAACAACTGTCAATTTATCTTGAATTGAGGAAGAAACCTTTATATGACAAAAAGTTTAATTTTCCTGGAAATTTTTGCTATTCTCACTTAACTAGTAAGGTGTAGAATATTCAAAACCATGAACAAAATAACCAAGTAGACACCAGTTTATGAGTTAAAAATGGTGAATTTCACTTTGATCTCAAAGACAGGTTTCCAGATTGCAATTATTTTTCTACATGGTTAAGGATAGGGTATACCTTACAGATAAATGAAAATTTCTAAAATTAAAATTCTTCCTTTTTTTTTTGTTGCTGCACACAAATCTAATCAATATGTGTATTGTATCATGCTAAACTTAATCTCATCTGTGACTATTGCAATTACTAGTAATATAATTCTCAAAAAAATTCTGAAGTATCTCTCCTTTTTTTAAACAGTTAGCTCTCCATTGTGCTGAAGCAAAACCTCTACTTACTGTATTCAACATCTACAGAGGGAATAGAATTTAACATACAGATACAGGGCTGTATATGTCTTTACTTACACACTTAATTCATGTCTTGGAGACAGCAAGCTCTCCTGTTCAGTTGATGAGACAGAGTCACCTCGCACCAAATGCAACTTTGGCTTTTGATAGGCTTGAGCAATACCAGAGTCTGCATCTGAATCTGAAAGTTAAAGTGAAAAACTTTGTCCTAAGCACCTTTTTTAGAAACAGGACACACTGAAATTATTTTGATTCTAAGCTGAACATCTAAAAAAACTTCATGTAAATTTCACTGTTTCAAAGCATTCAGATCTGTAGCATTCATATACAAAATATAAAATACCAATTATTAAAAAAAAATCTAAAAATTTGAACCTTGACAGAACAGCTCACCTTTGTTTTGAGTGACAACTGTCTCTTCCCCAGCTATTGATTTCTGTAAGTCATTCTGTAGAGCCTGTTTCAAGAGCAGATCTTCAAGCTGGTCCGTCTTGATCAAACCATTAGCACCACCTGGTGATAGGGATGACAGTTTTCCAGATTTGCCGGATGATTCTGTGGATGGGTTTTCACATGGAGAAATATCTAATGATGGATTTGAATTAACTGATCCATTATCAATTTCCACAGCACTATCATGAGAGTCTGGGCTAGCCAACCTTGTCTTATATTCATGTCTCTGCCTAGGCCGACCTCTCGGCTCTTCACTGTTTCTAGTCAGTAAACCCTCTTCTCTTGAAATCAATCTGCTTTTGAGATTCTGTAACTTGGAAGTCCTTCCATCAGATGAGATAACATTTTCACTTTCATTAATTTGGCAATTTTGAGAATTTTGTGAATTTCCATGATCAGTCTTTCTACTTGGGGGCCTTTCTTTGGATAAATTCCTTAGTCTTGTTTTTAATGGTGAATCAAGGAGTTCTTTAAGAGTCTGAGAATTACGTCTTAATTTTTCTTTTAACGAGATGGCTGAATGATCATGCGGACCCTCTGGGGGGTTCAATATTGGTTTGTTTGTAGAGTCAGTGAGTGGAGAATGGTGGGGAGAGTGTTCTGGAGATTTGAACGAATTTTTCTCAAAGATGCTGGCACTACCTGGCCTGGGCACAACTTGGCCAGCATGTTCATTAGAATGTCCAGTTATGTCGTCAGCTGATTTATATGGAAGACTGCAGGCACTTGAAGGCCGAGCTGCCAATGTTCTATCACCTATAAAGGAGAGTTTTGTCAATGGTGAGGTCTTTGGAGAAATTGATGCAGCAGCAGCAATTCTTGATGGACATGACTTTGAATTGCTTGAAGAATTTTGTTGGCTCTCTGACCTGGCTCGACCCTGTGATCCATTTAACGACGAGGAGAACCCAATACTGTTTATGATTAGTTCATTATCATGTGATAACCTTGACCCTGCTGTGTCACCCTGTGGTCCCCTTGATGATGGCCTTGACCTTAAAGGGTCTGAAACTGAACCATTGCTATGTAATAACCTTGACCCTGCAGTCTCACCCTGTGGTCCCCGTGATGATGGCCTTGACCTAATTCTATCTGGACTCTGTTGCTTTTCAAAGACATGAGAGTATTTTTTCATCAAATCCTGGTAAAAAGGAGAGGCCAAACGGGGATGTTTACTTGGTGATAGACCCCGTGTCTCTTTGGTTGCAGTAGCCATCTGAAGAGAGAAAAGATACTCTTTTTATCAGTGGTTACTCTCTCTCTCTCTATATATATATATACAAATACTAGTATTCAATCACTATTAAGTTATAAAACATTCACTGATTTATTTTTTCTTAAACTCTCAATCCATGATCTTCCATGTGACTTAATAATGGCTTTAATAGAGGGAAAATGTCATTTTCTATTTCAAAGAATTTTAACAACTGCTATCAACATATGAAGCTGTATCTGCCACAGGGAGGTGAAAACATCTAAAGCAAGTGTTTGAATCAGGGCACAATATATGGCAGACATATTGTGCTCTATTGTAAACTACACTGACAAGTGGTGGTGTGTGGCAAATAAGAACCTAGACATAACTTTATACTTTACTTTTTAGGTATAGAAATTACTACAACAGGGTATCTACAAATTCTTTTAAGGCACAGTTAAGATTTGATCAGCACAAAAATGAGATAAGCTTTCATTTTACTCCCTTGGCACTGGGGATCATAGCTTTGGAAAAAAAGGTTTAATGAAACATATGGGATTTAATCAATACCAATGTCAATATTAAATTTCATGTATTTATCTTTGTTTTTCACTTCATTTTGTCTGATCACTCTACTGGGAAGCATATCAATGATAGTCTGATCAATAGAACTCTGTCAAGCAGTTAATGTAAATAGATATTGGGTTAATTAAAAACAAATATTTGAGGCTTAATACTTGGATATTGCCCAAGGGATAGACAAGAGTTACCTCAAGTCTGAAAAAAATACATCATATTAAACAAATATACTACTTTTACATCCATTTTTCATTTGATCAATAGCTCAAGTACACATAGCTATCAGCCATTATAGCCATTAAAAACCATGAGAGTTTCAACTGCAATGACCCTCTGCTCTGTGCACTTTCACCACCATACTTCATCATTTTCTGACATATTGTTCAAAGCATAGCACACAGTTAAAGCAGGTCAACGGAAACACATGACAGCTCTATAAAGGCTGCCACCACTTTATAAATGAACTTGAATACATCAGAGCATGCTTTACAGCAGGTCGATGAAAGCATAGCTGACAGCTTCATAAAAGACTGCCACAGTTTTATAAATGATCGTGGATTTATTAAGTTGCTTGGATTTTTCTCCATTGTGTGAATTATATATATATATAATAGAAAGATATATTGGTTTTCTTTAGATATTACAATGAACAAAAAAATTAACTGCTTATCATATATAAGAGATCAAATTTAATAATACAAGATTTGACTCACTTAAAAAGATATTTTGTAGGGTGTTCACCAATATTGATCAAATCACTTAATTCTCCCAAACTAATATGCAAAAAATATCATTCTCAAGGCTACCACTAGCCAATACCAAATGCAAAATCAAACCTGAAATTAGCTAACAGAAAAAAGGGAGCTTTTAAATCAATTTTTCACCAGGATAACTCTGATTTTGTGTAAATACAAATACAAATAACACTTTGTATATGACATGGATTTTCACTGTTATTAAATTATTTACATTACAAGAGTGGGCTTATCACAGTTCAATGTGTACCAGGGCAAATATTTATAAATCCATTTCAAGTCAAGAAATGTTAAATAATGTAATACTATTCTTGGAGACAGGAATTCAAATCAAATCACTATAACATCAACAGTCAATGATCCCTGTTACTGTTGTAGAACATGGTGACTAGAAACTATATGCCACTGTGGATGTTGAAAACATAATTTCCAGACATGGTGAATCTTGCAAACACACAAGAATACAAGTACCACTAATACCTATGTCTTGTTCTCAACATTTGTCATAGTGTAAGTCAGGCATACACACAACACTTGACAGCAAGAAGTATGCTTGGCAATGCTGGGATAGCGCTAGCAGATTTTTCCCCTAACCATATCACCACATTTTTGTCAATTTGTTATCAAAATGGTTATAATTTGACTAAAACATGTCAAATCTAGCCCTTTTTCTTTAGCCAATTTCAGTCAGTTTTAGCATTTGGCTAAATTGCCGAGTGTTAGCGCTACCCCAGCAATGTTATACCACATACACTGCCCCTACTCGTTGTGTATCTATTCCTTAGAAATTTCATTGCATGTGACTGTCATAAAAGCACCCTTAATTTCAGAGTGCTGAAAGTGACTTTCCTCTCCGCAACTCTGGCTCTCCCTCACACTGTTCAACATACTTGATACCTACGGGTACACTGTTGAAGACTATTGATATAAGCTTACCAAAGCAAACACATCCACTGCTACTTCACAATCAGAACAAGAAAACCATATCAGCTCAACAACTCGCATTCTGGATACTAGATCAGAATTCAATGAGGGGATTAACTCAATATCTTTGTGGTTAAGTCCTTATCACTGTCTGATATAAATTTTTACACACAATCACTCAACTTTAGTAGACAGATTTTCAAAAATGTGGAAGATAAATACAATTTATTGTAAAAATTGTATTATTCATTCTGAATTGCAATACTTGTAAACTTATTAATGCTTTCAATGTTTCATGAATTGTCAAAATTCTAGTGTTAACCACTTGTCATTTTCCTTTTCTTCTTGCCTCATTGGTAAAACAGTTCAAAACTTTCTTGGAAAAAGATGAAAAAAATAAGTAATTACATTGCCTTATTAATTCAGTTGATTAGCAGAGACCTTGATAAAAGTCACCACATAAATGAATTTATAAAAATATTGAAAGCCAAAGAATTGAAGTGTGTGTGTGTGTGTGTGTGTGTGTGTGTGTGTGTGTGTGTGTGTGTGTGTGTGTGTGTGTG
>NW_019773515.1:258375-346823 GCF_001039355.2 Lingula anatina
TGGGGGGGGGGTAGGTAAGTTTGAAATTGTGACTCACTAGTTTATAGGGGTGACATCCTGAATTTGGAGACAGGAGACTCCAGACACTGACTGAGAGAGAGGAGTGTCCCAGTGACTTTCAATCTTTAATCAATTTTAAAATAGTATTTGATTCCTTACCTTTTATCTTCTTTGTGATCTACACAACCTGTCGATGGCTCATCACTTAATGAATACATCAAGTTAGTTCTTGACAGCCACACATGGCTGTAGAAAAAAATCTCCACCGTTGTTTATCCTGCGCCCATTGCATATACATGTTTCAATGACGTCACACGTACTTGCCGTAGCCTCGCAGAAAATGATGTCGAGGGCAACAGTTGATCAAAGAAAAAATATATTTGTTAATGCAGATGGTAAAAAGTACTCACATATTTTAAAAATAGTAGTTATTATAAGTATGATGTAGTTTTTTTAAATTTTCTATCTCAGTTTTTTCCTCTGACCCTGCTTTGACCTGACGGGATGTGACCTATTTACGAACAGGACGCCTGGGCAAGACAAGAGAAGCAAGAATGTCATATCTTCCACACAGATTTTAACATTCGAGATACCTAAAAAGGAGAGGAAAATGAAATTTGGGGAACACTTAGCTGCCCATACTACTCCAGAATGGCGGAAACAGGACATTCAGTACGAGGTAATATGTCGCAGAATCGCAGTGATTTCTGTAAGCATTTTTAGCGGGACCTTTTTAGCCTTAGCACAGGCTGAGAATGAAAACGAAAACAAGACGTCAGTGTTGATAAAAAATTGTACATTTGAAATAATTGTTTCTCCTTTTGTTAAGGCCATCACACATACACGGGTTTCTTTTTCATATGCTCGGAATATATATATTTTAGACTTTATTGACAGTATTGTACAAGAAAGTGAAACAATCTGAATATGATATCACAAATTTCAATGGCAATCAAAACCTACTGCCCCAGACGAGCAGTGGTTTTAGGTGTAATAATAATAATGACATAATCTACACAACATGCCTGCCCCATACTGATATTGATAATATGCAGTCTTACATTTACTTACACAATATCATCAATCCATCAAGACATCACTGTGTCCTCAGCCCATGCAAGTTGTTCCTGGAGATGAATTAGCAATTAAAGGACTGAATGAAAATAGCAGCAGTGCTTGGATTCATATTTACAAAGAAAATTAGAATGATTCGTATACAGAGCATCGAACAAGGGCATATCAATACGCAGATAATATCATAGTATTGTAGTATGCTAGTATTGTTTGGCAGGTAATGATGCACAGAAGTAACAATGGGAGGAGAAGTAGCTATAGAGATCTAGATTATCCCTTTTATGAGATGATCACATCAGCACAGATTATAGTATAGGCACATTTTGCACATACATATAACTGAAGTCAGTCTGCAACATTTGCCACTGGTACTACACTTGTGGCAATAAAATTGTGTTTGGACCAGTAGATTTTTCAGGTCACTTTAGCAGTGTAGCCATTACATTTTTTCTATAGAAACTCTATACATTTATATTCTATATAAAGAGCTTTCTTTTTGATTTAATTTTTTTTCATGTAACTCAGTTACATGATTAATTCAACAGAGAAAAATGTCTAGTTTTGATGAAATTTTTATTAGGACCAGTGAATCCTAATTCAAATCAATATATTACTATAGGTAAACTGGTGGTTGTGAATGGCTAATAAAGCCTCGGTCACAACCGGACGCACAAATTTCAGGATCGCACGTCCCCTGCGATTTTTGGTTGTTGCGAAGGCCGTGGAGGTTGTAGAGGTAAAGGAAAGTCTGCCTTGCGAGTAGCAAGGGCCACATGAGATTTCCTTTCAAGCAGGGGCACTAATTGCAAGGAACGATGGCCGTGAAAATTGTACTCAAATGTTGAGTTTGTCTTGCGTGGGACGTGAGATTCTGCACAAAAATTGGACGCAAACAGCCCGTAAGAGCCCGTACGGCCGGTTGTGACCGAGGCTTAAGCTGAAAACTATGGCACAGATTGTAGCGTGCTTGTGAAATGTAACATACAGTAACACTTTTTCTTTTTTGGTATATGCATAAGCAAATGTAACAATGCGTTAACTTGCTTTTGTGATTTCTAGCTTAGCTTAATTTTTTTTTCTCCATGCATATACTCGATGAATATACCTGCCCCAATTTCATACGCTTAACTTTAGACCTTAACTCTTACGCCATGGGCTTCCAGATGAGTGCATTACTTTTCTATTGAAAAAAAGAGGGCGATCTGTGCAATAGAAAAACATTTCACCAAAACGCATGACCTGGATATGATTGGATATGACTTTTGTGTTGAAAAGGTAGATCAGAATACAACCTCTTAATAGATAAGATAACATTCTTTATATCATTATGTGCTCCTTTCTATAGAAATGTAATATTTCACTATCCACAGAGCCAATGAAACTTTTCTCTCAGTTGTTGGAATATTGCAATATGATTGTCTGATTGTCTTTTCTTTTTTTCCCCATTAAATGTTAATGTCATGTAAGCATGAAATCTTTAGTTGGGTGCATATATCTATATTCCAAGGGTCTTTTGTTCAGAGGGAATTTTGTCATTTGTGTACTAGTAGTATTTGGTCTTAAAAAATATAGATACCTTCATTTTCATGTAAAAGGATATTTAACTTAAAAATACACAAAAGGAAAATTTTGCCACTAAACTTAAAAGATTTAAAGCCACGGTGTGCTGTAACACTTGTACAGGGCAGTAAAGTACAGACAGACTGACAGATGTATTATAAGTAAGGAGCACAGACAATGATAGATGGCGCAAGTTGTTTGTTTACACAAACAGCCATAAAAAGTGTCCCCAGGGCATCTGAGGTTTCTTTCCATTTTCATATTGCATGTTGCCTCAAAACTACTGCTTAATTTAAAAAAATGTGTGGATCATAGACATAAGACCCTGTTTGATTCATAACAATCCTGAATTACATGTTTATATACATACACCACTGATGAAATTATTGAGGTGAAATAAGACTTTTAAATAGCATTTTCAGTTATCACGCAGATGATATAGCCTAGCACATGCACAAGTTATATCCAATATACTGGTTCAATGGGTTTGTTCAGATTCTTTTTGTGTTTGTGATATTTACTACTTGTAAAGGTAGAATGTATCTTGCTTTGTATAATCGTGTTGCTTTTAGAAAATAAGTAAACTCATGTTTTGGGGGTTCATTTTGGGTGCATATTACTTGCAGCAAAGGCTTATTCTATAAAAATTGTGGTATTGTGGAAAACAATTTTTTTTTCATGAAGAATTATTTGTATTATTTCAGACGATGAAGGAAGCTCTTTACGAGTGTGTAGAAGGGGTGCCATCAGCAGAAGGTAATATCAAGTAGATACAATGTTTGGAGATTTGCAGGAATCTTCATCATAATGATATTTACAAGTTGACTGGATTTTTGGTGGCATGAAAACTTCAAAGAGTGTTAAATGGATAGAATGTTGCTACTTTGTAGTCTGGGTTTGATAAGTCCAAAAACATGAACCTGTGAAGAGCCAGTTAAAAGAACTTATTCAAATGCCCCAATTTTGCTTCAAATTCAATTCACTTACTCTGTTCCTTGCATCTTTTTAAAGTTTTGATGGTCATAAGAGGAAAATTTTTAATGTATATCTTAATCAGTGAGTTATACAGATGTGTTTTATCTCAAAGTTTTATTTTTCAGAGGTCGACCCAGAAACCATTGAAAGATATTATGCCAAATTTGATGAAAAATTCCTCCAGAAATGTGACAAGGAACTAAAAAAAATCAACACATTTTTTGCAGGTTTGTTTTTAAAAAAGTATTCTCCATTTGTGTGTGTACTTCCAGGTCCCACTACACCATAATTAAACATTTTTTAAATGTCATTAAAACTTGATTAGATCAATCAAAGGCTATACTTTTAATCCTTTGGTCATAGTATGGTCACATTTTATCCATGTAGACATAAAACAAATTGGCTGCATTCTGTTTTCAGAAAAACTAGCAGAAGCAGTCAGAAAGTATGAAAGTCTTAAGGCTGAGCTGGAGGCTTTCAAACGGATCCACATGGCAAGCCAGGAGACCAATTTGCGCAGACGAAAACAAGGTGGTCAGCTTCAGGGACTGCTAAAACTCCCAGCACACGTTGTGCAGGACAAATCTGCCAAAACAACAAGGAAAATTCACGATTTAAAATTGGCCTACAGCGAATTTTACTTGAGTCTCATCTTGTTACAAAATTACCAGACTTTGAATTTTACAGGATTTCGTAAGATTTTAAAGAAGCACGACAAGGTGAGTAGAGTCTTATTGTAATGGCACAACAGTGCTGTAAGAGTTATGTTTCGATTACTTACAGTTAGACTTACTAGTGAACATGTCATGAATGACAGAATGGACCAGTCAGAATGTCAGGCATTTGATTGTGACTGTCACAGTGTCCAATGTTCAGTTGGACCTCAACCTCTGTTAGAGAGCAAGTTAAACATGAATTATACTAGTATAGCAATGTCAAAATAGACATGGAAATAATTCTCAATCATACACTCAACAAGCTGATATTTTTTCTGTGTAGACATTTTTGTTTGTGAAATTTTTACTGAATTGATTTAAATTATACAGACATAAATGTCATCATAGTGATGATGGTATACCTACAATTTCAGTTTTTACTTATGACATTTTGGTGAGTCATTAAGAATTGAAGTATCTAGTATATTAAAGTATAAGTGGGAATATCATAGAAACACTGTTGTTCAAGGCACATGGATGATCGTAATCGATAACAATCTGATTGATACATCCAAAAGAAAATTTAAATTTTCCATCTGTTTGTTAGATGACTCAGGAGAATTGCAGTTTGTTAAAAAAACATGTGAGTCAGTGTGCCATGAACAAAATTCTATATTGAATGTTAATATATGTGTATTATAAGCAGTTTTTGTCTTGTGAAATGTAGTCATGACAAGATGTCTACAGGCTTGGTTCATGTAAGAATGACTCCTCTTAAATTAATACCCATTTACTAATTTTTCATGTATTAAATTAATCCAAAATAACTGCATATTTTAAACCATATTTGCTTCATGTGGAACAAATATTAATTTGTAGCCAAGATATTGTTATAATTGTCCTCAAAGGATGCATGGGGTTTATTATTCAAGTGAAGGATCACAACATTAAAATATTACATAACTGGGTTATAAACGGGAACGGGTTAAGTTACGGGGTTAAGTTAAACAAAGGGCACAAAATGTGGGAGGGCTGGATAATTAATGTAGAACACAACATCCATTGCTCAGCATAGGGGCCAATTTCATCTCTCCCTAAAAGGAATTTCAGACCAAAAATTGGTCTAAGCTTTTAGACAAAAAATGTCTACTTCAGTTTGATATAAGTCCAAAGTAGTGCACTAACACAAAGAAAGTATTGGTATGAAACTTTAGCCTCAACTTTCTTGTTTAAAAAAGGTGCAGTGTTTACTTTGATTGAATTACCCCTGATTTGAAAAATAAACTTAAGACCAATATTCAGGTTCAATTTTTTTTGTGAATTATGCCTTCAACTCCTGTCAAGCTGCCTATGCACCTGTATCAAAGGGGTTTTAAGTATTTGTAGTTAACCCGTTCCTATTTAGAGCCATGTATTAGTATTTTGACCCAGACTTATGTTGGTTATAGTATTGATTAGTGACTAGAGGTAATTGCATTGGTACACAGGAAATAGAGAGAAACAAATAGATCGGTTGTGAAAAAGGTATGTTTAGTAAGTAACTGTAAGTAGATCAGATATTCATTGCATTGATGTACGTCTTCAGGTTAGCAGAAAGCAGCCTGTTAATTGTGCTGTCTGACCACACAAGGCAAACTGACCTTTGATTTTACGATTTTACATATATATATATTTTTAAGAGTTCATTAATGCTCAGTCTCAAGATGTGAAATAAGCACTCAAATAACTCCGATGGTACTGAGGCCTAATAATATTACATGAATGAGGATACCACAGTACCCTTCAATTAAATCATTTGTTGTAATAGCATTTGGTAAGCACCAGACCACAGACATATGGAAGAGTGATCTCATTGTGGTAGGTAAGACTCATCTCATTGTGTTTAGCTGAGACTGAATAGAGTTGGGCATGCTCAAAATTAAGTAGTGCACTAGTTTTTCTCTACCCTAAGGGTGCATTCCCAGAGATTTAGATAGATCCAGGGATTAAGATTTAGATCGACCTAACTCCCTGGGGGTTCACGCTAAATTGCAGTCAGCCGAGCGCGCACCGTAGTTATTTACCCCCTTACAGCTTTTAGTAGGCGGAACAGACGCTTAAGCCGGCTAAGCTGACAGTAATCTAGTGAGACTCCCCACAGGGATAGATCGATCTAAAATCTATGGAAATGGGGTCTAAGCTTTATCTCAAGTTGACTGAAGGAATTGATCAGAGTAGTATTCAGTTTATTGGGCCACATGGGGTCACATCAGTTCAGTTTTACATGCCTGGCACTTTACTATGTATTTCTTCCATCTGTAAAGAGTAAGTTTGGTCAAGCATTTATGAGTTTGTTATACATACCTTAAGCATTTCCTATCATTGTGAATAGCTAGAAAATGATGTTGCAATACACGTTTTAAAATCGAATATAAATGCATGAAAATTACCAGACCTCCATTATTCATGTAAATCACCATTTTATATTAAAAAAGGATTGGCTAAATAAAATGTAAACTATCATATGGGCATAAATCTTTGTTTAACCAAACCAACTCTTTAAGCACAGCGTGCCAGGTTGGACATAGTACAGGCCTACCCAACTACCAGACTCAACACCTACGGATCCAGAATAAACCGGTATATCAGACCACACTACCCGTTTTCAAGGTGTGTGTCAGATCGCATTACAGAGTATCATACCCCATCACAAATTTTGTAAGCCTACCTGTCATCCGGGTATCGCGCCTTGTTTTCGTCAAGTAGTAGTCGTATGAATACAACAACATGGCGACAGACGACTCCCTCAATCTCATCCGCTAGCCATGAAATTATTTAACCCCCGACAGAATATGCTTCCGCTACTTTTCTAAATTAATATATAAGGTCTACTTTTCTAAATTAATATATAAGTTTGCAAGTTCTTATTTACAAAACATCATTGGCTATGTTCGAACCTAAATTTTATGTTAAAAAATTGCAGTATGGTCAGATTTTTAGCATAAACAGGGAAAATTGCAGCAGCGCATGAATCTAGATGAGATGCACTACTTTCAAACCCCGCTTAAGATCATCGCTATCACATCGCGCACCAGGCAAAATCGGTGTGGTGGCTGATACTCTGTAATGCGATCTGACACACACCTTGAAAACGGGTAGTGTGGTCTGATATACCGGTTTATTCTGGATCCGTAGGTGCCGAGTCTGGTAGTTGGGTAGGCCTGCAGTACTGATCAAACTCTATGACCACTTGGCTGAATTGTTTGCCCAAGTGTCTCACACCATCTGACCCCTTCTTTGTGCTCATCCTCTCCCTATCTCCCATTATTTATTTTCTATAGAACTTCGCTGGCCCAACAAGAAAAGGGTAAGAGGGTCAGACAAAAGGTTTCTGTGCTCTCCTTCCCAACATTAGGTGCATAAAGATTGAACTTTTATGGGGTTAAATTTTCTGTATTTTCCAACCATTACTCTACTTTCCCCTAAAGAAAGTCTGTAATGAAAAATTTAACTTTTTTTACCAACAGATTTCAAGCATCTTGCTAATTGCAATGTCTTATTTATTTACTTGAAAAGATTTATCTATTTTAGTTACTTAGAAAAAAAAAGATGTACATTCTAATATGAACCCATCATAATTTTCCATAACGACAAGCTGAAGTCCGCATCTCCCAAGATTAAAAGTGTTTGTTGTCCCATTATAGAATGTGAAATTCAGTGATTTAAAAACCCTATTTTATTTTATTTAGTAATTACGTAGGCCTTCACCATGGCCATGGGAAAGCCTGTGGTCCAGCACTTTCACCTAACATGAGCCAGATAATAATCAAACCTGAAGTGAACCTTCACCAATCATGCTGCTTTAATTCCCGCCATCTGAGAGCTCCATCAGGAGATTCACTCATGATCACCCCATAGAACTGAGCACATACCACCATGTAGTTTCTGTGATCATTTAGATATTTAGATAAGCTTGGCGCTTGACTGGCAGTGTGATTCAAGCCGGCCATAGGGGCACCTGTTTGATTGATTTACTATGGTCAGCTCCTAACTTCATCATCTCCTTTGTTTAGTTTTCAGTACTATTTGATAGACCATATGTGATGTATATATACATATGTATAATGTAGACCGATGATATAGGATCTTTGATGTGGGCTGACCAGCGTAACCAACAGCTCCTATTATGTGATTATATGATAAGAAATAAATGAATGATTTGTAGGGACTCTCACTTTGCAGAATTAAATTTTGGGAAGAACATTGTCAGATGACCCACTACGTGAGACTAGGGGCCCCTTCCTTCTTTTTGCAGGTAGATTGATTTTTTTTTCACCAGTGAGGCAGATTAATTAAGATTGTATTTCTTGTCATAGATGTTTTTTCGTGTAATTAATTGAAAACAGCTGAAAAAAATAATTGAAATAGGACAACATTATTTGTAAAATAGAGCTTAATTAAATATTTATTTATGTAAAAAGGTCAATATATACATTTATGATAAGGTGAGAGAAATAAGCAAGTGCAGGAACAAAGATCTGTAATGTAGACTGTATGTTTCAGAGATGAGATTTTTCTGCGGAAACATAGAATTCTGCATTTTTTAATTCAATTCTAATGGTTCCTGAGATTCATCAAGATCTGCAATAAAGTTTGGAGGTGGGGGGGGGGGAGAGTTTTTTTTTTTTTTTTTTTTTTTTTTTTGAAACCTAAGCTCATGTTTGATGTCTACAAAATTATAACAATGACAATAAATATCTGCAATTGCTACTCTTTGGTTTGAAAAGTGAGAGGTCCATCAGGTTTGAGATGTACAGGGGAAAATTGGCCGGAATTCTTATGTGAGGCCAGTCAGTGCGAATGTTCTAATGCCTGTGCTCTATGGTAGTACTTGCCACACCTTGTAAGGTTATAGAGATGTTTGACATACTGTCCATTTCTGTCCAGCTGCACAGTGCATTCAGAATGGTTTAGATAGCTGGTGAACTAAAGGTGACAAGAGTGGCGACCAGGGATCCAGACACTACTTTCCTCAGTGAAATATTCATTGTAGTAAGATTTCTGTTTCTTAACTAATGCCAAATTTTTTTTCCTGTAATAAATATTTATTTGGAAGATATTTCAGTTTGTTAAGCTGACAATCTAAACTGTGAGTAATAGACCAGTAGAAATCCTATTGTTTTTCTCCTTGAAGTAGAAACTCAGATTGGCATTTCTACTCTTACAATCATTTTACCAAATTGCACTTTGTGATTCTACCATCTACTACTTTGGCAGGAAGAAACCTGGGAGATGGGGGGGTCATACATTGTGACAATTAATTATTTAATTTTACAAGTTAGTCAAACAATTCTTTAAAGTATGCAAATGTATGAAGATATTTAGTGTGAATATCCTCTCTCAGTTGATAAAGTATTTTTCATAGTTGGACGTTATCCAGGGGGCTATCCAGGTAGCTAAATTATCTGATCATGCAGTGTAACACAAGTGATGAAAGTGCCATGACGCAGGAGGGAAAGGCTCACCACATTAAGTCACTTCCTAATATGTAATTTGGTCTTTAACCTACCCCCCTTCTCCTAGATAAGCGAAATATTCATTTATTCCCTTTAAAAATAAATATAAAAATAAATCAAAAGATTTTTTTTTTCTGTTTGATAATTATGTTATTTATTTAGTGGTATTGTTTTGGGTGATAAATTGGATTGCATCTAATGCCTCAATCTTGGACATGTCTGAAAGTTTGATGATTTGAAGTTCATTGATCTGAAAGTAAAGTTTTTATGGTTGAAAACATTTTCTTTTCTTTGATATAAGTATTGAAGTCCAGGTCTGCTAATTTCTCTGTACAAACACACATAATTTAAATCTGGGGTTTCGCTATTACGAAAAATTGAGACCATGAATAAGGTAGAATATATATATATTTCCTTGCATATAAATCAGTAGTATTTGTTTCTATTTGAATTTTGGTATGGTCCCTTTGTTGATTAAACTTGGACAGTAACTTATTGAGAACTCTTGCATCTCACTTAAATTTTTTGTCCTCAGAATAAAACTAGCGAAGTGTTTTTGTCCTTGGAATACCTATCTATAAAAGCTATGCAAATTTAGCAGAAGATTATAGTTCAGAACATCTTTCTGTTGGATTGAGCATAGTTCTCCATTGCTTTCTGATCAACCAAAAACTGTAACTTCCAAAATGAAAATTTTGGAGGCATTTTTGTTCAAAGACAGAGAGTGGCTTTGAACTTAATGCTGGTTTTTGTTTAAGATATAGGCATTGCATATTAAAAATTGACTTCAAAAAGGTCATTTTCCAAGGTTTTAGTGGGTTTGGACTTTGCCTTGTGATTAAAAAACATCATGACTGTAATACAAATTGTGGATCCAGAGGGGTTGTTTATAAGTGTTGAAAATATAGGGTTTAAGAGCAAATGTGTAAGCTGGATTAAACGGACATTTAAACACAAAAGAGAAAAGGCTAGGGTGCTGGACACAGTTCTGAGTTCAACTGTGAAGAAAGGCCGATTGGTCACAGAGGTGTGGTTGGTGAGTAAGAACTTAATTGTATACTTAGAGTTCAATCTGCTCTGTCTGGTCACGGCAGACACTATGAGTCTGCATGTATATATTCTGATCACTTTGTCCTTCCTATTTTTTTTTTTAACTTTGAATTTGCTGAGTAGCATTGTTTGTTTAAAAATGATTTATTATGGTCAGATCATTTTTATAAAAAGTTAATGATTTTATTTGCATGTATTTTGGCATCATTCGCCCCATAAGAGCTAAACAATATTTTTGTTTTACCTAAAATTTGCTGAATTGCTTACTATATGTAAGGCAGGTCTCCTTCAAAAATTTAGACTTTAGTAGATTATTTTGTACAAAAGTTATTGTTTTTTAAGGTTTGTTTATATCTTTTTTGATTTGATTTGATGTTAGGTGTCTGTATATGTGCAAGTTTTGCTGTCCAGTTCTAGATTTTATAACCAAGACTTATGGAATAAAATTATTTGCTAAGTTTTATAAAGCTGTCTGATTGTAAGACAGTAAAAGTTGTGGTTACTTATCCTTGTGGACCAGTAGTGACTTGCCATTGGACAATGTGATGTAATGCTCACCCTTTGATGTGTGCCAGTGCAGCCATGAAGTCTGGTGTCCAGATGTCAGATTAAGTTCAGAAGGGAGACTCCCAGTGATATAGCCAGCAAGTACTTGGTTATAAAAGTAATTATAGTTTGCAACAATAATTCTGGATAAACATAATTGTAATTTGCTCCTGGAGCACTGTTGTATTTGTATATAGTCACTCTAGTGTTTGACATTTGGGAGGCAATTAAGAAACCTTCTCATGTGCCTCTTAAACTCCACTGGACAGAGACAAATGAGTTTGAATTACTGGGACATACACATCTTATGCCCCATGTGGTGGGAAGGGGCTCATTGTGCCAGTATGATTGTGCACACATATTGTCTGCCTCATGGTAGCATCAAGAATCTTCACAAGTTGCCGTGGAACAGTAAGTTTAGCTATGGGAAATGCTTTTTAATTTTGTCAAAACAGATCAGAATAACCTTGGATTTGGATTGTTAAGAAGAGGTTCTACATAAAGAATAAGATGAGTCAAAAGTGAGCATTGGTTGTTGTTTTGTTATAAGTAATGACGGGATAAGATTCTAGCCAGCTTTTAAGTATTTCCTTCATTTGTCATCCATGTTAAAGTTTTAGTTAGGAATTTAATGACTTGAGAATGTATTTTCACAAATTATGGGAAACAACTTGCTAAGTAATGGTGGATGTGGTTATACTCGTCCTTTTATCAAACTTAGCCTATAGGTATACCTTGGCAGTCTGGGTTTTATACCACCAGTGTTGTGCTCTCTACAATGGAAGTCTTGAGTAGACTGAAGTGATGTTACAACTATACAGCAGCAGTAGATTAAAATAAAATGATTAAAAATGTTCTTAAAAATGTTAAAAATTAAGCCAAATGATATTAGTTTTAATTTAAGAAAGTTCTGGGAGGAGGTTCTTGACGTTGAATTGCATAATACTATATATTTCATTTATTTGTAATGTTCACTAACTTTATCTAATAATCATAAGATTAGCCATTATGATTTGTTATCATTATTCGTAGATATTTTGAAGTTTTTCACGTTTGACTGAAAACAATATTTGTAACTATGAAGAGTTCAAGAACATGTAATTACTTTTAATTAATCCTAATGTTTTTAAAATTCTGATATCATTGTTGAGAAAAAGCCATAAAAAATGTATTGTCACTGTGTCAAGATTCATTTGGCTTCTGAGATGAAATACAAGTTTACAAGCATCTTTAAACAGGTACTTTGAAATAGAAAGAGCTTCGGTATTATTTTCAAAAATCTTTTTCCTACAAATCGGAAAAGGTGTAATGGAAATTTTTACTTAAAAGTTCAATAATGGATTCTAACTTCAGTTTCAAATTTGCACACATTTGAAAGTTACATCTCACTTTATTTTATAATATTTTCCAGCTGCTGCAAACCAACAGTGGAGCAGAATGGAGGCAAGCCCATGTAGAAGTAGCACCATTTTATACCAGCAAGGAGGTGGAAAGGTTGATCTCAGAAACAGAGGTAGATCAAAATCCACTTTTCCCTATGTATCATGTTTGAAATTGGTCATATTATAATATAAATATTAATGAATTTCCCCTATTAAGTAAATTAGATAGATATTATTTTCTTTAGACCATGATATTGTTTTGAGCCTTCAACATTGTAATGTCCCATTGATTTAAAGAACATTAATTTATCATGGCTTGAATTGAACTTGCAGAATACTGTCACTTCGGAATTAGAAGAAGGAGACAGGCAGAAAGCAATGAAAAGATTGCGTGTCCCTCCCTTAGGAGATCAGGTTGGTTATTCTTCAACAGTCCAGTGTGTATGTGTGTCTGAGAGAGAGAGAGAGAGAGAGAGTCTGAGAGAGAGAGAGATGAATGATAAATGCTTATATTGTTATCTTTGTTTTTATGACCCGACCCCTTCATTTTTGGCTGTGCTTCAGTAGAAAGGAAACAGAGTAGGTCAGTAACTTAGATCAAAAATTAGCATGACACATCAGCTTAGATCAAAACTTACGTCAAAAATTAGTTTGGTGCTCACCTTGATAATTGAGAAATTAAAACCAATTTTTATCAAATAACTGATTAATTGTAAATTTTTATATATTTTCCAGCAAATTCCATGGACAACATTTCGTGTTGGGTTATTCTCAGGGATATTTATTGTCTTGGTGGTGACAGTAATAATATCAGGTAGGGTGTTGACATTTGCTTGGGTTGGGGGGGGGGGGGGACAGCATACCTCAGATAAATGGAATGAAGTGCAACTTTACATGTCACCAAGCATTCATATTTTCATAGCCAATATGTCCTTCAGACTAAAAGTAACATCTAAATTAAAGTTGAGTTTCATGTAGAGAAGGCAGTAAGTACTAAGGTTGATAAATATGTCTCAAACAAGGCACACACAATGAATTACAAGCTGCCCTACTGTCTTTGCAACATTTTAGTCAAAAGCTCAGCATAAGCTATGACTGAGGGTTCAAGAACACACACACACACACACACACACACACACACACACACACGGCATAACATAGATTGAGAGTGCCATGTTCAGCCACTAAGTAAAGGAGACAGATTACTCAAATGGTAGTATATACTGTGTGCTGCACTCTTTATATTTATTTATTTATTCATTTTATCTTGCATCACAGTTTCAAATATTTTGATTTTGGTGCACGTGGTCTCATTCATTTTAGCTATTTACACCGAGGAAGTTGACTGGAAAACAGCACTGCGGATGTATCGTGGCACATTCCTGATCATTTTCTTCCTCTTCCTTCTTGGGATTGACACATATGGCTGGAGGTCATCCGGGGTCAACCATGTACTTATATTTGAACTGGACCCAAGAAATCATCTTTCTCATCAGCAGATTTATGAGGTAATATACCAAGAACGTGTAGCAATAAAATCCAAAAGCTAGTGCTTTATTAGGGCAGGATGATCCCTTACAATAGATTTTGAATGTTCCTCACATGAAAATGCTACTTTTCCATTCAGCCAAAACAATATCAAAACATACCTGATATAAATTCTTAAATTTTGCTTGGCCAGAATAAAAATCCCTGCTAAATCTTGCCTGAGCCTCAGAAAATAGAAAAAAATTAACACTACCCTTCTAAAAAATGAAAATGCATTAAAATTCATAACAGTCCTATTTTTATTGAATTATTTGTTTCAGATTGCCTGCTTCTTTTCTGTGATCTGGGCCATAAGCCTGATGGCATATCTCAAGTTCTATTTCATCCCAGTGTTTGCCAACCCACTGGCTTTAGTGGGCTTCTTGTTCCTGTATCTAGTCAACCCTTTGCCTGTGCTGCATAAAAAGTCAAGGTTCTGGCTGCTTAGGATTTTGGTGAGTGAGGGAGGTTTCTATGAGCACATTCAGAGCAGCAGATGGACAGATCCGCAGATCAAATATGGCGACCCACTTAAAAGCTTGCTGCTTATATCCTGATTAGAGACGGAATAGATTTCCCGTTGGGATTATGCAACAAGCATTCAAGTTGGTCGGCCATACTTGATCCCAGATCTGTTAGTTCACTCTTCTGAAGGGCGCTATGTGTTTGAATTGTGATCAGTTGAGTATTAAAATCAGACAAGTTGGTGCATTTTCAGCTGTTTCAGATATTTTGCCCTATGTGTTTCATATTTTGGCTACCTAGCAAAAGATAAAAATGCTTCAAAACTGGGAGATAATGAACATGACATCAGTCTGTTTTCACGTGGTTATGAATATGTTACCAGAATTTGAAAATAAACTGTTTGAGTTGATAATACAGAACCACATATGTAGATCATTTTTAATTAATGAAATTTAATTTAATTGTGGTATTAGCTAGGTTTACACTACCGCCTGTCCAAACATTGAACTCCTGCAACTGTTTTATGCATATTTTTTCACCACATTTTTGTAAGATAAACCTTCACATAAATGTTTTTATTGCAGCTTGCTGCCTCACCCCTCCTTAACCCCGCCTTGCTATTCTTAGGTTATCAATCTGCCTTATATTCTTACATAACTACAATAAAACAAAAACCTTTTTAAACTCATTTTGTTCTTCTATTCTTACAGTGGAGAATCATAGCTGCTCCTTTCTACCATGTAGAATTTGCTGATTTCTGGCTGGCAGACCAGCTGAACAGTTTGACCCTGGTGATACTTGACCTGCAGTATTTCATATGTTATTATGTTGCAGAGGTGGACTGGCTGGGAGATGCTAAACGTAATTATCTTTTAATAAACCACTTGTAAAGGATAACCCTTTCAGGATAAAGATTTTTTTTCAGTGTAATTTGTAATTAATTTTGATTGCACAACAGTTATTATCATTGAGATTAAAATGTCTCAAAACCTTTCTGTGATAACTTTTTTTTTTGTCTTAATGTATTTGAATATTAAAAGTCAAAAACTGAAGGTATTATTCACTGTGTTACATGTTTAAAACCAGAAACACCTGTTCAGTTGTTGCTGTGTCAAGGTGGGAAACATCAAAATTTTGATCTGTATGATGTTGTCAGATTTTAAAGAAATGTAATTCACTTGTAAGTGTCTTGGCATTTAGTGGATCTTTCATTTGTTAGTGTAAGCTTAAATTTATCATAGTTTCCATGCTTGTTTCAGAGCCAGGGATTTGCTCACACAGCTTGCCAGTACATATATCCACTGCCATTGTTGCTGTTCTTCCTGCCTGGTGGCGCTTTGCCCAGTGCCTTCGTCGTTATCGAGACTCAAAATTGGTGTTTCCCCATTTAGTCAATGCAGGGAAATATTCTACTACTTTCCTTGTGGTGCTGTTCTCATCGCTGAATGCTTGGTATAAAGGTGACTATAGTAATACCAATGAGGAATAGAACAGTCTTGTTAAAATGTATAAGAAGCTGTTTTTGCAAGTATTTCAGGAATTTGCAGAATGTCACACAGAAGTGTTTAGAATTTTTATGGACACACTGTCACTTGATGAAGTTTAAATTCTGACACATTTTTAAGGCTAATTAAAGTTAAAGTGATAATAACTCTTCGTTTCGGCCAAAAAATGAATTTTCCTGGAGTAAACAACAATTTTCCCATACTTACCAATGGTTAATGAATCCATTTTTACATTCAAAGTTAGTCCCTGGTTTTTTTCTAAAAAGTTTGGTTTTTTGTTAAAATCTCTTAAGAGAATTTAACATAGTATGGCCATCAATGGAGGTCACGTGGTCAAAAGACAAGCTCAGATATCAGAATAATAGCTATAACAGCCGTTTTTGTGGGAAAACAGAATATATTATATTTTTATGAGTCACTCACAATGTTTTTATTGTGAAATACAGATTTCATACGAAGAGTTATTATCCCTTTAAGNTTGTTAAAATGTATAAGAAGCTGTTTTTGCAAGTATTTCCCGAATTTGCAGAATGTCACACAGAAGTGTACATGTTGCCTCTAGAATTTTTATGGACACACTGTCACTTGATGAAGTTTAAATTATGACATATTTATAAGGCTTTTTAAAGTCAGTGAACATAATTTTGATAATCAGCACTTCTTAAGCAATTTTTTAATTGACATTTCATCTTTTAAGACTTAGTTATCACGTTGACATTGACTGCTCCTTTTGGACAAATTCTGTTTGCTTTTGGCATATGTAGGCAAGACAAATGAACATCTGTTATCTGAATATCCATCTTGTTTTCTTTTTCAGACCAACATGGGCATGCTGTGATCCAAAACAATTTATTCTTCTACCTGTGGGTGGCCGCGGCAGTGTTGAGTACTGCCTACACTTATACCTGGGATATTAAGATGGACTGGGGACTAATGGACAAGAAGGCTGGGGACAACAAGTTCCTTAGGGAGGAGATAGTGTATGCTTATAAGGTAAGGCATGCATGGATGTATGTGCATATGTGTGTGTATGTGTCCTGTGTGTGGGTGTGAGTGTGCAAGAGAGATTGGGAGAAGAAAATTATTTGAAAGTACAACTCTCTTTTAAAGATATGAAATAGGTTCAAAGCTAGTAACTCACAGAAAAGGTTGGACAAGAAATGTATATCCCAGGAGGAAAATGTATATAAGTATTTATGTATATTATGAAAGGTGATTTGACCAGGCAAATGAGCTATGAAGCTGGGATGATGTCAGCAGTAAGTGAATTGAAATAATGCCAAAGTGGATGAAATTTTGTTTACCCACATCAGTTTCATTTTAAAGGCCTTTTATAATTTACTAAGCATTGTATATTATAATAAATATTATATTATGTTATGTGGTATCTTATTTGAGCATTAATACCAGGTCCGTAGCCAGCAAATTCAAAAGGGGGTTCTTTTTCTGAAAAAGTGGACCTTTTACAATGAAACTAATGTGTACCTAGATCAAATTTTACCCAAAATGGACCTTTTCCCAACAACAGGGGCGGTTCTCTCGAACCCCCCGAACCCCCCCTGGCTACGGGCCCGAATACTCATTACCTTTGTATAGTATGATAGATTAAGATAAGTTAAGATGATTATTTGCACTTTGGTGGGAGTAAAGTATAATTTTTTCAAGGGGAAATGATTTGAAGTTTTTTCTTTCTTTAGGCCTATTACTACTTTGCCATATTAGAAGACTTCTTTCTGAGATGTACATGGACCATAGTTGTGTCTGTAGGAGAGAATGAAATGTTGAACAATGAAATACTACGCACAGTATTAGCCATGCTTGAGGTTGTCAGGTATATTTCTATTCATGTGTCTATTATACAAGTGTTGGGATAGGTTCTGCTTCAGTCTTTAAAGGTAAAACATGTCTAACTCAGTAAAAAGCAAGAATTTTTACGATTTTGATATATTGAAAACTATTTCAGATAATTTCTCCAGCTCTTGCAGAGATCAGTCTTTTTAGATCACAAATACTAATTTGATTCAAACTTGATGCATATGGCCATCTTGTGACTTCATTAATTTGAATTTATTTCTGTCTTAAATTCCACCTCTTGTTAATATTTGAAATTCACCTATATATACATTCTTACCAAAGACATCCCATCAAATGTTGCTCTAAAAAAAGACAAAACATTTTTAAACCAGCTATCATGTGTGCATTTCAATTTTCATTGTACAAAGTTTTCTTTTAGGAGATTTATTCTGAGCTATATTTTAACTAAGCAACAAAAATATGATGTCCTTAACTTTCTCTTTCAGGAGATTCATATGGAATTTCTTCCGTCTTGAGAATGAGCATTTAAATAACTGTGGTCAATTCAGAGCTGTGCGGGACATCTCAGTCGTCCCTATAGCTGCCAGTGATCAGGCCCTACTGGAGGACATGATGGACCAGGAGGATGGAGTGATCAATAGAAAGAAAAAAGGGCGGAGTTAATGGGTCAGTTTCTGAAAGGGAGGCATATTAATAAACGATAAATATCTGTGAACAACTGAGAAAAGGGTAAGCAACAAAAAGATTGAGGTCCAAGCACCAGGAAATGTCATATGTACTAATGGAAGAAAAAGTGGGACTGCAATGTGAAATGAAAACTGGACTGAGGCAATATGAAAAGAAGAGGCTGCACCCTAACTCCTCGATGGAAACAACATTTCCCCCCAAGATGTTATTCCAATCAGTTGACCAGTAGGAATGAAGAGGTCTCACATCAACATTCCCAAGTGGACAGCTGAAAGAAAGTGACCCCCGGTATGTCAAATGACATTGACATAAAGATCTCCAGTTTCCTGAAGAAAAGAGCTACACATTATGAACTATCTATCCACACCTTCACCAATGAACAGAGGTTCATATATAAAGGTAACCATATCATGAAGTTGCACAGCTCAAAGTAATCGAAGCTACGGAATGAGGAATATAAGAGAGATATAAGCAAGGTGATGAGTTTTATTGCATGTCAGAAATGCATGTTAATGGTTATTATTTAGAAAACTCATTGAATCATGTAGTATGCCGACTTAGACAATAGGTTTGGTTATTGGTTATTAAGTTTGGTGGTTGATACTAGTTAATATCATGTCCTGTGTTGAGAATCCAGAAGTTTCTCTCGTGTTCCTTGAAGCTGACACTGCCAGTAAGAATGTTTGGTAAGTGCTGTGGGAAATTTAAAATACTTGATCATCATTCCCCAATTTTGTGTTAAGAAATTATTTATTTAACTGCAACAAAGATTTTGGGAGGTTTGAACTCCCAAAATTTATCAAAGAGCAATACAGCAAGGTAACATAGAAGTTCCAGTGTTGAATTGGAACTGGTATTAAGATCTTAATATGGCATTTATCGTGTATACATAGAGTATTTAACTGTAAAATTAGCATTTATGACAATTTCATTAATCCCAGCCAATGCTATCATTACAAAATATCAAATTTTGACTGTTTAAGTCAGTGTGTAAGAGAGGTAGTTAAAAATAATATGAAAAATGCTTCTTTTAAGCTTGAAGTCACATCTGGTTTGGGTTGCTATTACTTGACCCTGTTATAAATTGGATGATGGAATTTACTTCCAGTATAGTTTTTATGCAAGGTAAAGACCACATGACCTTTAAGTTTGTGTTCTATCATATTATATATTCACTACTTTCCAGTTGTTTCCTTTCTCTCCATTTCTCCCTCTACCTCTTTCAATCTCCTTTAGCTTTCTCTCTGTTTACGGTACATGCTTCTGAACCTTTGATAGTCCAGTTACATCCATGTTCCAGATCTTTGTTGCTGTGTACTCATGACTTCTTAACTCATTGCACCCTAGTGGTCACATTGCTATGGTTCCCTGCCTCAGGAATGTATCAATTTCAGCTTGTGCCCTAAGCCAATTAGCTGTTTCATAAAGTAATCTTTGATGCCTTGCTTTGTAATCTTGATAGGAACATATTGTTTAAATCATAGCTATCATGGCTTCATCTATGGAACACTCATGGTGCGGCCTATATTGATATTTTAATTGTTCTCTCACCTGTTCTAGAATAGGTCTGATGTGTGCCAGTTTATCATGACCAGGAATTTTGCCGAGTGTCACACATATGAAAATACTGGTGGACCTTGTCCATGCGATTTCTTGTTATCCATTCAGTAATCCCCGTGGCCTTAAAAAGTGCATCAGAAGTAAAATACATGTCCTGGTTTAGCACAACAACAATTCCCATAATAATATAAAAGAGGTGTAAGCCCTTATCTCCGCAGCATTTGTTGGAGACCACTTCTTGTCGACGCCATTTTTTTCCTGACTGACACGTGGGTATTCGTTGGTTTCATGTGCAATCGACTCGTAAAAATCTGGACTGAATAAAAGATGAAAAAAATCAATCTCAGATGTTGTGTTATCATACACCGTAAATGGACCCGGATTTCCTGTAAATTCTCTGACATTTACTGGTGTTAATTCCAACGTCCATGCTTCCTCTGAGTTGTTCACATAATTTTTACGTTTTGCAACCTGTGCCAGGGGGACAAAGTTTGCGAGCGGCGTGTCATCATCTGAATCAGACGATTCACCTGTATCAACCACATAAATATCTGAATCATTTCCCCTTTCTTTCAAGGAATTGAAACACTGGCACTAAGAGCATCAAAATTTTCATCTTCTAAACGTATTCAAAATTAGCAGCCATCTTTGTTGAACTTTCTTTGTTCTAGAAAGCACGCTCTTATTTTATAATTAGCCCATAATTTATTCAGACTTGAACAGCTATGTATCTATATATTCTACGTAAAACGTGTTCTAATTGGCCGAGAATAATTACAGATGCTGGGTATTCCATTCAAAGGACCAATCAGCCAAGTTCTAACAACGTATCTTCAGCCCGCCTATAGTTGGGATCCATTTAAATTGTTGACCTAATTAACGACTGAAGTCGGGACTCGACTATGAGTACAAATATTCAGTCCTTCTACAGGCATTACCCCTTCAATATCTGACAACAAAACTTAAGTTCGTACTGGCCTGTGCATCTGAAGCTGAATGAGCTTGCTTGTGTTTGTGAGAGGTTGATAATCCAGCATGTAAAGATACCCATTTTCACCATCTGTTACTGCAACTGGATGGGGATATGTTCCTACTTTGTTGTCATCTGTAAATCTGAATCTTTTAGGAATTAAAGTGTGCGTGATCAGACCAATGTCTTGTAGCATCCTGCATGCCTCAGGTTTAGTTGAATCAAGAATTGGCTCCCATGCCATACGATCTTTATTTCTGACAGTTTCCTGATTTTTAATTAATTTACGGAAAATATCACGGGTTTCCCTTGCATTGGTTTTCCCGAATGTTCGTATCACAGACAGGTTTGACCTGTGATTGTCCAAGTCTGGAACTCGTCTGGGGAACTTGATCTTGCTCTTGTCTCGAGATGAATGTGACCTCGGCTAGTAGCACTCCGTTAGGGTCGTCCCAGCTGAATCCCATAGAGTTTTGCTGGGCTCTAAACTTCTCATCGTATAGCCTCCAATTTGGAAATTTATTAGCCTGCATGTCAAGAATGCGATTTGCGTAATGCAGGAGGCTTGCGGCTTCCGTGGGGAAGTGCTGCAAATAAATGACGCTAAAGGCGTGGAAGGCGCATTGCCATTGATATGGCGTGATCGGAGAAGAACGCTTGTGCATCGGGGCCATCTTAAATGATATCTTTCCGTCATCATCGACTTTAGGCTGTGGTGCGAGTTGATGGGATGTCGAGATTTCCATCGTAGATAGCATATTCAAGGTGTGGGAAGAAGAGACTTCATATCTATGGGTTCTTTGGCCCAGATTTTTTCCCTGAGGGTCTTGGGGACATGCTGATCTAAGATGGAATAGTTTCCCTTACCTTGAGGGTCCTGATCCTGTACCGAGCGGATGAGGTGAGCAGGTGACTGAAGCTGCGATTGGTTGGAGGCAGAGTTACCCATGTAACCCTGAGAGGCCGTATGACTGGGATTGAAGAATGAGTAACCCTTGTTATCCTGTGGTGACGTCAGAAGTTGATTACAAACTTGGGGTTGTACAGAGTTACCCATGTAACCTGTGGGAAAGGAGGTTGGGTTGGAGCAGAGAAACCCATGTTACCCTGCGTGGGAGGTAGCTGGGTCGGGGCAGAGTAACCCACATAACGCAATCTCGTATAAACCAATTTGCAAAAGAGCACTTCAAACTTTTACCTACATGGAGAGTGTCAAGTAAACAAGTCAATACTGCTAGAGCTGGGTGAATGTTGCCCATCTTTATGTCTTCAATTAATAATTCTAAGGCTTTTTTATTACTTTCTGTGAAACACTTCTCACAATAGCTGTCACATACTACACTTGGATCAGGAGTAACTAATACATTATCCACCGGCCTTTCTAACTTTATGCATAAACTTCTCCTTCATATTTTGTCCACTTTTCCCACTTTTCCCAACATAATCCACAGAAACTGGCATGCTTATTGTGTCATCTAAGCAGGGCTTGACATTAGCGTCTGTCCGCCTGTCCGAGACAGGTAAAAATTCAGTTTGAACAGGTGAAGTTACAGGATGGGCTGTCCGACGGACAGGTCATGTTTTAAGAGAACTTTGGGACAAAAATCTTTAGAAATATCTTCTTTGCCATATTTCTCCCCCTTTGTTTTTCTTTTATATTCTGACCATACTGTCTACATAAGAAAACTTAATTGCAGATATTTTAGAAATAATCAAGATTATCTTGCATTAAAATGCATTAAAGTATAAATTATTAATATAACCAGTGATTGGGAAGGCTCAAACCACCCATGGGACAATGACCCCTCCTGGGCCACCCTTAATGGGTCATTTTGCATATCAAGGGGCCATTGCTTGAAATAATGGGTCATTTTTAAACATGACTCATATAATTGAAATATCTGTATCAATATTTTTGGGAATGATATGATAAGGTTTTGCAGCTAAACTTAATGTTAATATACTTATTTAGTAAGGACTTTTAACTGTCTTTTTCAATAAAATCATTACAATGCCAAGTTTTTTATTGTACTTATTTGAAGACTAAATGAGAAAACAAAATGATCAGAAAACATGTACATACTCTTCAGTAATTGGTTTTTATTTGATGAAACCATCAACAAGAGGTAAACAATCTAGATCTCTAAAAACTGAAAACCATGATTACTCAAAACTGAGAAAATGTTATATTAATGAAATTATCCTCACATGCTACTTATTAAACAGTCTTAATGAGCACTCTACTGAGAAGAGATTTCATTTCTTAATGAAGTAATATCTTTTTCCTCCGCCGTACATTCAGTGCATCTTCATAACTTATCATACTCTCAAGAATCTTAACTCTTAGCAGATGATCACAAATTTCAGGTTTGAGCCTACTTCTTTGTTTGGTAACAATCAAATTCTGTTGTGAGAACAATCCCTCGCATCCAGCAGTATGCAAAGGAAGGGTAAATGCTATCTGGGCAAGTTGAAGCAATTCTGGGATTTCATCCCTGTGAGAATGGACAGCAAATTTCAGAGTCCAGTCATGTTTCTGGTTCTTTGCTAGGAATGTTTGCGTCTGGGGGAAGGAGTTCTCGTAAGTATATGAATTCATCCAAATTTTGTTTCTCAATTTTGTGTTGATATGGTGGTCAATAGTAGTTGATGGAATTTTCTTACCTGTCAGCTGATGTCCATGTCTGGGGTCCTGCAAAAAGGTGTGGCTAAAAGTGTGATTTGGGGGAGGGGGGGGGCATGTTTTGATGGGGCAAATTTGGGGGAGCATGGGATTGTGAAGAGGGATGGGGGACGGATGTGTGGAGCATGGGCAAGTTGTAGTGCAGGTTTTCGTTTGTTTGTTCTGGGTTAAACAAAGGCTGAGAGGGAGGTTGGCCTTGGTATGTGAAGGGAGAGGAGGGAAGGGGGTTTCCGTTGTCCTGGATTAGCCGAGTGGAGGAGGGAGGTGGGTTTGTTTGGAGGGCATGGTAGGGATAGGAGTGATGGAGGTTTGTCCCGCAGAAGCCTATTTGCTGGGCTTGGGTTGGGGGGAGCTAAGACACTTTCCATGTGTTGGAAGTAGGGGTGCCCTTGAGAACCTGATGGAGAGGAGTGGGGTTGGGGGAGAGGGCGAGGCTGTTGTTGGCTCATTGTCGTCCTTTTTGTGGCCTGGATTTGTTGAATTGAAGCTGGTGTAGTGGCTATCGTGGCAGTGGGTCTTGCTGCTGGGGTGGGGTCACGCTGGTGGTGATGGATGTCGCGATCACCGAGGTGCTGGGTCCTGCTGCTGGGGGTGAGATCACGTGGTGCTGGGGCAAGGTGTTGCATTCACCGTTGTACTGTGTCCCGTGTTCATTGTAGGGGCCAGGTACGTGTTGTATGGGGTGCTGGGGCCCGATGTCATGGCCCAGTAGATAGCTTCCCCCAGTGTTGGAAGGCCTGGAGGTTGTTCCATGCTGTAGCTCTAAAATGAGAGAAAGGAAGTATAGACTCCGTATGGCAGAGATACGAGTGATAGAGAGCCCTGCCAGCTCAGAGAAGAAGAAAAGGAAGCAAAAGGACCAAAATTTTTGTTGATTGACATGCTCGCAATGAGAGGGGGTGTTGCGCCCCTGATTACATGTTATAGAGAACAACACTGATGTAAGGTGAGCGACTCAATGTCATGGTTCATTAAAATAATACTGTATGCAGCTACATGCTGTAGCTTAAGTCACTGTGAGTAGCGTGTGAAAATAACATGGCTCGTTATGTCCCGTTGTAGATGATACTGATGTGATTGCATTAGACAAAGGGCGGCCACGCACTGTAGCCCAAGTCATTGTACATAGCCTACGTTTGGCAAAGCGGCCTACTGCCATGGCCAGTGATTATCGTAATGATGAGGTTGTGCTTGATTGGTGCTGCCACACGATACAGCTTAAGTCATGGTAAATAGCCTACGTATGATAAAGCAGCTTATTGTTCTACCTGTCCTCGTCTGCCTTTGTAGGAAAGTATCCACAGCTTAGTGCCAATCTAAAATGTAGCTGTCCCCAGAAAACTGTCACTTTGGGGTTGACTTCCTGTATTCTCAGGGTCAAGAGTGTAGTCTTGTCCAGTATCCTCTGAACATCAAATGGGGAGCCCCTTACGTCGTTGCCACCCACTTGGAAAATGATGAGGTCCATGTGCTTCGTTGTTTCAAGAAAGTCATTGCTGGACAGGAAGTGGTCCAGCTGAGCCCCACTTTTGCCATAAAAATGGATATTAAAAATGGCTGGATCGAGGTTGAGGTTGTGTGGGGACTCGAATTCTAATCTCTTAATGAGAGTATGGCCCGCTAACATGACGTTCATGGTGGTGGAAATATGAGGCATGCACAATCCTTTGACTAGTAGTGATCGGTCTAATGCTGCCTGTGTTCTGCGATTGAAGTGTTCGTTCATGTACGCGTGTGTCTTTATATAGAAATGTTGTGATGGCAGGACCAGTAGATTTTTGGGACTGCTGGTGGTTCAACAAATCTTAAAAACACCACAATGATAGACTTGCTGCCTACATCAGTGGCCTCATCAACTTCAATTCCATAGAATGGATATGGACTACTCATTCTATCTGCATGTAGATCTTCTGTCAGCATTTCAGCCATAATGGAGTAGAAGTCATTGATTGAGTCATTGTGTTGATAAGAACCACCATCACCAGAATAAAGATGCTTTAGGCTGTTGACACCATGTAGAGAATTTATAGTTAAAATCTAAGTTAATTTAAAAAATATTGTTTTATAAATGAGTTGTTATAATTTTGTTTGATTATGCCAAATTGCTACATCAGAGAATAACAATAGACCACACAATAATCCTAAATTATCTAGAAAAGTAACTTGTACTTATCAATTAAAATAACATTTAATCAACAATTATCTAATAAATATGGAAGTCTAGCAGTCTATGGTCAATTTACAAATACAAATTAACTTGGAATTCAACTTATTCTTACATTGAAAATCTGAAGTCTCAGCAGACTATGTTTTTTTACAGATGGAATTGCTTCTTGGGCCTGCATTAATACTGTTGCCATCTGAGCAACAATGGCTGCCTTCACAGAATCGTATGCCTTCACTGTTGCCTCCTTCATGCCTTTTTGCATGAAAGGTAGTCGAAGAGCTGATCTATGGTCTGCAGACTTCTCATGCTTTACAAAATCATCTTTCTTAGCAGAATCATCTGGCTTTCCTTTGGTCATAACATTATCTTTTTTTGCAGCAACACACACCTTGCATTTAAGCTCACTGTTTTCATTAACCAACCACTTAAATTGCAGAAGCCAACTACTTTTGAAACTATGTCTTGTTTGAGTATTTGCCAAGACGGTTTGTTCACTGGTGGTGACAGCAGCCAAGTTACGGGAAGTTACTGATACAGAGTCTCCTGTGTTGGTAGGTAAAGCTGACACTGAGGTTGTCTGAACTGGTGAATCAAAGTTGAAAAACGATTCAGTTTTGGACTGCTTACTTGGCTTAGCCTTATTACAAGCAATCCTTACTGCTTGATGACATGACAATGCAAAATTCATCACAATCACAAATGGCAACTGAAATTGCAAAATAAACACTATTTAACAAAATTGTACACATGGCTTTATTTACTTTCCAATCATGGTAATACTTCATCGATTTAATCATTATGTCCCCCACACAAAAAAAAAATTAAGAACGCACTTATGTCCCTAAACATGATTAATTGCTTGGTGCACACGGCATCGATCATCACGTGGTCGTGTAAGCATTTTTAGAAGAAAATTTTTCTTTGGGAACAAACTGTTAAAGCAAAATAAATTTACCAAAATTTTCATTAATACAAGACAGACGACAATAAGTCACCCGAAGACAAGAACAGATCAGAAGACGGAAATACGTGGACCATTGTAAACCTTTCACTGTTGAAAATAACTAACTTACAGCAAAATACGCTTCGACTACTGAAAAATTATTTTTTCACTTTTCATTTGACATTCCGAAGCTTAAATTTATCATGCAATACAATTTTGTTTTACGTATCAGATAAAAAATCACCTTACCTTTTCAAAAATAACACATCGTTCATTGCGTCATGTTGAGCACCATGTGCTGACTGCTAGTGCGGGCTATCCCGCACTGAAAATTCGGTTGCCTAATCCCGTTAAACACATGGGCGGAGGATAATTATTATACATACATTTATTTGTTAATTATTTTTTAAATCATTTTTAGTTTATTTTTACACCTACAAGGCTAAACCCAGACACACATGACATCACACAATCCGGAGCACCGTCTCTAGATTGTTGCCTCGTTTTCAATTAGTCTCTCTGCATGAAACAGAAGTCGAAATGGAGGCATCTATATTTTTACTTTCACTTGGACGTAGGCAACGACGTAAACAGCAGCGTGGTGACTTCTATTTTTTTTTTCAAGGTAAAATCAAAGCAAACGCACTGAAAGGTGACTAACATTTTTTTTGTTTAAACAGTTTCACAAAATTTGCGAACCAGTAAAATTTTGTTTTCACATTTCTGAAATGCGACTCGCTATAGCGAACGTTGCGAGCGGCTAGCGTGAGCCCAGCAGTTGTCCGGTCACAAGTATTTCTCTTTCACTTCTGTGAGTCGATGGTCAGATATACCAGTCGACATCATAGTATTAATTTTTTCTGCTAATTCAGCATCCACAGCTGGGCCGCATGCTTCTTTGGCTTTAAGAGATTGTGTCAGCAGGGCCAGCAAATCGTCATCGCCAGCTGTGGCGTCATTTCTTGCCGCTGAGTGATCATGTGACTCATCGATAAAATGTTCCTTCTCATCTATGTTGCCATCCTCGCCCTACGAGCCATGTGCATCCATAGTGGCACTGATCCTCTGCACCACTGGCAAAATTTTTGACATAGCATTTGTCAGCGTGTCTACCTGAGCCTGCAGCCCCTGCATAGTTATGGGACCCTCTATGGTTATCACGTCACCGCCATCAACAACTTCAACTGAGGCGACACATGAGCTCTCAAGCTCCCTAAGCGAGTATATGACCTCTTTGGGCTTTGTTTCTGTGGGATCGGAGCTGGCCCTGTCCTGGGATCTGGTGGTCGTCCCTTTTTTCGCTGTAGCTGTTATTTGGTGATCTTTCTCTCTTGGCTTTCTGCCGCTTTCTTTTTTCCCACTGGCAGATTTACTGCCGATCGCCCTCTCGAGTTTGTTGATTTTTCTCATTTTTCTGGTGCTCGCTTCTTGAGCGCGATTTGTCCATCTCGCCTATAATAGTACAGACCACATCAGTTGCTGCTACTTACGGTTCCTTTGTTCAGTTGGTGTTCAACCACCAACGCTAAATTGAAATGGCGTGTGTGAGGCTAAGCTAACGCTCAAAGTAGATTTTACACAGTACAGAGATGGAAACAAGTTGCTTGTCATCTCTCTCTATCTTAAAATTGTCCAGTTTATAAATCAGACTAAATTTTTTGCAGCTCTAAGATCGCGTGTATAGACTTCCAGAAGTAAACTGTACATTGACTTCTGGGAAGCTTTGTGCATCTCACGTGATCTCATATGCAAATGAGGGTTGTAGAATTAGTCATACCCTTGTAACTGTCCCTGTAAATAAAGCCCTGGTACAGCCTCTTTCAAACATGTCTCTCACTTCTCTTAGTGTCCTTTCAACTGGTTTTATCATGTGCTGAGCCAGGGCCTATATGTCATCAGGATTTGCTCTTCTGCATTTCTTTTGTTGGTGCCTTCTGGTGACCACTTGATGTCAAATAGACTTTCTATTTACGATAATGTGAGTACCTCGGGCTCATATACGTAAGCCTTCCTCATCACATTTGGATACTGTCGGATTGCATCTAAAACTCCAAGTGTCTTAAGACCTTTCTCAAACCTAGAAAAGTTAAAGTAGACTAAAGATGGGATTTCATTTTATCTCTCTTGTATAACATTGCTCAAAAAGTGCAAATCAATCCATGCTAACTTAGGGTTAAACTTCAATCACTTGACAAATATTTTGAAACATCAAATAAATTCAATACCAGATACCAATTTTTAGTTATGTAAGTTTCCCATCAGTTTTTAATTGGAACATTTTATCACATAACTGAATTTTTAAACTGGTTTTTTCAACTTTGCTTGTAGCAGGTAATGGATTTAGTCACAACATTCTTTACTTACTGGCTAATGGCAAGGCCATGCCTTCCAATGACAAAGAAGTGCACCAAGTCTGTTACCAAAGCATCTCTGTCCTTCAGTGACAGTCCCAAGGCAGTGCAGCCTGCTAGATCCACTAGGGGGTCATTTGTTAACTCCTGGTATTCTTCCTGTGATGTGGCATCAGCAATCTACGATTAATTTTGTTTAATATTTATTGGACTGCTATAAGACATAAGACTAAGATAAAGGCTCCTTGCTGCAGGATCCACTATGAAATTTATTTCAAGCTTTAATAAGTTAATAAGTTCATCCTTGCAAGATATTTTTTCACCGTGGCTGGATTGACCTTGTCTTGTGTCTGTTCTGTTGTGTTTTCATCCTGTAACTTTTGTCTGACAATTGATGTTCTAGATTCTAGAGGTTTAGGAAAGTTGAAACGACATATCTTCTTGCCCTTCTTGCATGATTTTGAGTGCATCTTGCTATGAGTCTGCACAGCACTAACTAGTTCATATAACTGTTTTTTTTTTTTTTTCAACTTTGATTGTAGCAGGCAATGGATTTAGTCACATCATTCTTTACTTACTGGCTAATGGCAAGGCCATGCCTTCCAATGGCAAAGAAGTGCACCAAGTCTGTTACTAAATCATCTCTGTCCTTCAGTGACAGTCCCAAGGCAGTGCAGCCTGCTAGATCCACTAGGGGGTCATCTGTTAACTCCTGGTATTCTTCCTGTGATGTGGCATCAGCAATCTACAATTAGTTTTTTTAAATATTTATTGGACTGCTAAAAGACATAAGACTAAGATAAAGGCTCCTTGCTGCAGGATCCACTATGAATTTTATTTCAATAATGTGCCAATGTGCAACTTAAACACACGATCGGGGGAAGATATGCCTACCTGAAGGTTTTCTCTACTTCTATGGTGTGATGCTGACGTCGAGTGCGGGGGCGCCCGCTGCGCATGGGCCGACTCCACTACCGGTTCTGGGGTCGGCGCCACTACACTGCCCCCTCTTCTAAATAAAGGTGGTCCTAGTCTTCAGCCTGCTGGGCACTGAGCCCACCATGCCATGGTGCGCCCTACCCTGGCCACATGGCATGACCAGAGAGGGCCCTGGGCAAGCCCCCACTGAGTGGCACCACTTCTCAGCCGGGGTCACTATCAAAACACTACTGCCCCGTGGACTCGGGCGGGAGCCCGTCCACATACAGACACCTGGCGTTCCTGGCCGTGATGGCCAGTACCTCCTGCCAGGTGCAACCCCAGATGGGTGCAATCATCGCACCCGTCCACCCCAGGTCTGCTGGAGTCCCATGCCTGTTGGGCTTGCATGGGAAGTGCGGAGAGTCGGACTCCAGCAAGACCCTACTCCTGTGCAGCTCCGCCACCGCCACTCTTCTTCCAGGGAGAGAGTCTGCGCGGGACCCTACCCCAAAATAGGTGTTAGGGTAGGACTGAATCCACCGCCGCAAGACCCCCATAGACCCCTGGAAGTGGTGCAGGTGTATAAGCTGAGTGGCACTAATGGGGATGCACTGCAGGTGCATCAGGAGGGAGAACAGTGCGTCGTCCTCACCTCCTGGCAGACCTCTGCAGTGCAGAACTAGAATCTTGGCAGGGGTCAACAATTGGAGAACCTTTTCTAGCCGGAGTCGTTGGCCGACCCACTCGCCTGGGGGAGCTGTGTGATCAATCCCCACCTCTCCCACAGCAGACACATTTGGGGAGGAAAGGAGAGTCTCCAGACAGGCAAATTGCGTACTGCTGGCCACCTTCTTGGGGTGGAGCCCCACTGCCAGCACTAACCCCATTCTTCTGAGAGCGGGCAACTCTTTGGGGTCCGGCCATGTGTCTGGATCACAGAACACGGCCGTTCCTCCTGTGAGGGTGAACGGATACAGGGAATCCTTGTCCTTGCCCTGGACAACTTGTTGGAGGGACAGGCCCTTTAACCCCAACCGAAGTGAGGTCCGGTCAAGGTGAAAGTGAGCATCAAAGCCCTCAGGGAGGCGGGGCGTATGGGCAGACGCTCTTCCTCCGAGAGGGGAAAAAGGTCTCGCCATCGGAAAAGCTGACTCTTCTCCAGGAGGGCAGCTACCCTCAATAGAAACCACCAATGAAGGAGGGCTTGCGGGCCATTGTTGTGGGCCAACATCTGGAAGGGCCCCTCAGATTGGCCGAACAGGGCACCAAACTCTTATGGCCAGTGCCAACTGAGAACTGACCTCCTCATTCCCTTCTGGAAACCCCAGGGCCTCACCATAACGCACCAACTGAGCCAGGGTGGCTTGGGCCCCCATCAGTGAGGAGATGAGGAATTTCAGGGCTTCTGTCTGCCTACTTACCACATCCCGACCGGAGAGACTGTCCAGGAAAATGTGCGGCAAATGGGCCTCAAATGCATGGGCCTCTGTTTCTCGGCCCCCACAGTCAGGGACCGGACATCCACGAAGGGAGGGAGCCCGCATACCAACCGCAGTCATGGCAACGCGGCGGGGAGGTGGTGGTACTGCCACCTGCCGCTCCACTACTTTGTTAGTGGTACCTAACGTTACCTGAAGGTTGGGAGAGGGCATGGTCGCATCAGAGGGAGTCGCTGCCATGGCGGCAGTAGACTTACGCCTCGAGCGTCTACCACGCCTCGTTCGTCTGGTGGGCCTCTCACTCAGCTCCACCTGCTCTGCCCAACTTACTGAACCATACCTGGCCGCCTCAGGAGTCTCACTGAGAGCACTACGGGCCGTACTCCCTGTTGCTATTGCTGGTGTTACACTGGGGGTAGCTACAGCGGCTGGAACGCTAGGTTCCTCAGCCCCAATGTCCCCCTGGACCTCTCCAAGCAAAACTGCCTCCTGGGCCATGTCAATATCGTTGTCCATGTTATCTGAAAAGATAAAGGTACAGTGTTACTATCTTTTCAAATATCTCGACAGAGGTTTCTACTGGCCTCGATCCTTACAATCCGCACACTTGTATGTGAGGATATCCAGAGCTTCTGTAGGTGTTATGTTTACACAGGAGCCATGGTACCACTCACCACAGTGATCACACTGGATCATAAAGCGCTGCTGCCACTGTTTCCTACAGAAACAGTACAGTACAGTAAGTTCATCCTTGCAAGATATTTTTTCACCGTGGCTGGATTGACCTTGTCTTATGTTTGTTCTGTTGTGCTTTCATCCTGTAACTTGGGTCTGACAATTGATGTTCTAGATTCTAGAGGTTTAGGAAAGTTGAAACGACATATCTTCTTGCCCTTCTTGCATGATTTTGAGTGCATCTTGCTATGAGTCTGCACAGCACTAACTAGTTCATATAACTGGGTTTTGCTCTTCACCTGGCAATTGACAAGATATATTTACTGGTCAGTGAAATTGCAAACTTCCTCATTAGTGTTGGTATCAAGTTTTGGAGCATTTTCTCCCCAGAACAAGCAATGAACGTGGGGACTGCCACACATCTGAAATTCAGTTCTGATAAAGTAATCTTCAGTGACTCCAAGAGGATGTGCTGGACTTTGCAAGAATCTCAGGAAATGTTGAACTCGAGAATACCACATTCTGATGGTTGTTACATAATTAGACCTTATGATTTCTGCTTTTTCATTGAAACTGATTGTTTCAAAATCAAGAGGCTTTCCATTTTGTCTGGTAACGGTGTCAATCACCTGTGGCCACCTTGAGAGTTCTGCTGCACTGAACACACAAAACCAAGTTGGTGTTCCGATTTGACAAATCTTTGCAAACAAATCATTCATTGTCTTTCTCTAATATTCTGGTGATCTTCGAACTGATTACATATGAGAAAAAACCCTTGATCAGATTTCAGCATGTTGTACACTTGTTCATGATCTGCTAGCATACCGGCCTATATGTTTAGTCCATTTTTAGAAGCCACACCTTTGCGTGTTTGAATACTTATTCCTGAGAGCATGTTAGCTAGCTCAGTCACAGCGTGACAGTAGAATATGTATCCCGAGTTTTTAGCAAATCTGTGTTGAACAATCTTGCATTGATCTATTTAGCTCTTGTTATCTTTGTTTCTCTTTCATCATTAAAATGACCACATCTGTGAGGAAATAATGCAGGGAAAGCAATTGCTTCATCATGTGGCGTATGCAAAATAGAATGTGGTTTGTTCTCTTCAGCTGGTGCTACTGAATATATATGGTTTTCAAGCTCACTAAGTACATCAGCACAAAGATCCAAAGGTTCCAAACAGCTGTCATATGCTAATGCCAACAATGTCATCTTCACTTTCTGCATCTACACTATCTTCAACTCCTGGTTTGTGTTCAGTTACATTTTCCTCAGTTTCATTCATGTCATCATCAGTGCACGAATGTTCTTCTTAACTAATATGTAAACAGGGTTTTTGTTGGGTCAGTTGCCTCTTACTCCTTTCTTTTCTTGTTTGCAGCTGCAAAAATATAAGACAAGGTGGGGGTTTTTAGAAACATTAAAAAAATTATTACCTTATTATCCAAGGTTTCATTTTTGTGTTGAAATAATGTCTAAAAATTTACAATTTAAAGTATCATTACTCCTTCGTACTGTTGCTGACATGTGGACAAATAATATGAAGGACACTGAAGTTGGTTTTGTATTGCTTTGTTTTGATCATAGCATGAAATGTCACTTGAAACAAAACAATTTCACCCCCTTCTCAATATTGGGAGAATAAAAGGCTGCTTACTATTCTTGAATGGTTTTTTCACTTTAGGCTTTTTATCTTCATCTCTTGGGGTTTCCTCATCAGACTCTGCTGGCTTTCCTGGCTCTCACTGTCAATTTCTTCATCACTTTCCTTAGCTAGAAAATAATTATTTCTTTAAAGAAGTTTTTTGTTCTAATTTCACTTTTTTTAAACAAAACATTTTATTCTTATTAATGAACAGTAAAACTTTAGGATAAAATTATTTATATATAAATAATACACAATAATAATAATAACATGATTGCAATCAATAAGTGGAATTCAAGAGAACACTTACAATGGCAGGACATGTCCAAGAGGACAAGAGGCTCTGATGAAGCCCGGCATCCCAGGACCACATCAAGGGCCTCAAAATAGGGGAAGTACTCTTCCCCCATCACTCCCTAAGTGCGTATTTATGTTTTCTGTATTTTTGTTTTAGGTTTTTAATTTTTACTCTGCAGCTTTAGTCGTCCTTGTTGATGTTGTGTTTCTGGATAAAAGGAAAGGAGTACTTAATATTCAGTAAATAAGCTTTATGCATGCCCAATGTATTAGTAATACTGCAAATTAATGTAGTGGCAATTAGCCAGTTGAAGCTGAAAATTTCTTGTAAATGACTGCAGTGTAAACGGGGTATTTGTTTATAACTATTCACACATTACCAAAATAAATGTTACTGCACGCTTCCTATGCAATGTCCATTGTGATCAATGTATACAGATAAAAATTTGTCAAAACTGCAGCTTGTTTCATTGCTGATGCTGTGCAGAACCTCTCAACAGATGAGATACAATAGCCACAAACTACTACCATAGACATCTATTAATGAATGAACTTCAGATTCTTACTAATTGTAGTGCCTTTACGCATGATTTGGTTCTGGAACCAAGTCCATAGCACAACATGTTTAAAACAGCCGGGCCTACACTGAGTCAGTTCTGCTAGTTATCCTTCTCATCATCCAAAACTTAATACTCTTGTTCCAGATACCCCACATTTCCCCAACTATCTCCAAATGCATTTAATTTTAATTTATTGAAACCAACCTTCTAAATCCAGTNTAATAATAATAATAACATGATTGCAATCAATAAGTGGAATTCAAGAGATCACTTACAATGGCAGGACATGTCCAAGAGGACAAGAGGCTCTGATGAAGCCCGGCATCCCAGGACCACATCAAGGGCCTCAAAATAGGGGAAGTACTCTTCCCCCATCACTCCCGCACCACTCTTCCTAAGTGCGTATTTATGTTTTCTGTATTTTTGTTTTAGGTTTTTAATTTGTACTCTGCAGCTTTAGTCGTCCTTGTTGATGTTGTGTTTCTGGATAAAAGGAAAGGAGTACTTAATATTCAATAAATAAGCTTTATGCATGCCCAATGTATTAGTAATACTGCAAATTAATGTAGTGACAATTAGCCAGTTGAAGCTGAAAAGTTCTTGTAAATGACTGCAGTGTAAACGGGGTATTTGTTTATAACTATTCACACATTACCAAAATAAATGTTACTGCACACTTCCTATGCAATGTCCATTGTGATCAACGTATACAGATAAAAATTTGTCAAAACTGCAGCTTGTTTCATTGCTGATGCTGTGCAGAACCTCTCAACAGATGAGATACAATAGAGAGTTTTGGCAAGGCCTTCCGTATGACGTGTAACGTATAGTTCAATACGTAATACGTTTTACGTATGCAAGAAAGCTAGCAGTGGTTTTGGCAGGTCTCACTCCGTATGCGTTTTTTTTTTAATATTATTTTTATTTATATTATATATAAATATTATAATATTTGGATTCTTTTTAGATAGATGAATAATTAAGATGTTGAATGGAATGTGTTATTTACGTCAATTGATGCCGCAGATCCTGTTGTTTATGAAAAAATCAACTTAAATTGAATTTGATACTACTACGGACGACTGATTGACTGGCGGTTTTTCCAGCTGTTTTCACAGGGTATTTCTACCGACAGCGTCTAAAAGTGATTCAGTGGAATCTTAACACCCTATATATTCCTCTGCAGTGTGTTAAACTTGAAAGAAATAAGCGTAAATCTATTAAATTCGATACGTTTCTTACCTACGTGTAATCACCGATTCATACGTAGTGTCGTATGACTTATGACTTGTCCTTGAGAAAAACTACGCACAAAGTGATGACGTCGCACGTTATACGTCGTACGGAAGGCCTTGCCAAAACTCTCTATTAGCCACAAACTACTACCATGGACATCTGTTAATGAATGAACTTCAGATTCTTACTAATTGTAGTGCCTTTACGCATGATTTGGTTCTGGAACCAAGTCCATAGCACAACATGTTTAAAACAGCCGGGCCTACACTGAGTCAGTTCTGCTAGTTATCCTTCTCATCATCCAAAACTTAATACTCTTGTTCCAGATACCCCACATTTCCCCAACTATCTCCAAATGCATTTAATTTTAATTTATTGAAACCAACCTTCGAAATTCAGTAGCAAATCCCGCATGAATGACAGGGTTTGCTCTTCTGCATTTCTTTTCTTGGTGCCTTCTGGTGACCACTTGATGTCAAATAGACTTTCTACTAACGATGCTGTGAGCACCTCGGGCTCATATACGAAAGCCTTTTTCATCACATTTGGATACTGTCTGATTGAATCTAAAACTCCAACGGCCGATTTCATAAAGGAGGTTTAAAGTTAAACCTGGTCTAAAGTGAGTTTACACCAGGTTTTGGGATTGCCTGCATTTCATAAAGGAGGTTTTAGTATTGGACCAGTGGTCTAGTAAAACCTGGCTTAACATCATAGTAAACCTTTTTTGTTTATGGCATCAACTGTGATTGTGGTTTCATCTTCCTCACAGTTGATTATTATTTTAGCTCTGGAGTGCATCTCAAAATGCCTCTCTCGGGAAATGCACTGGTCAATCGGGTGACCACTTCATCAAGGAGAGTTGAGCTATCTTTCTGGAAGGCATCTCTGTGTTTAGGAGAATCCTTTAATTCGTGTGGCTTATACAACACAAACTCTGATGCCTCTTTTGGGATAATTTCCTCTATCTGTTTACTGTATGGTCCTGGAGCTGTATGTAACAACTGGACAGCTACAACTGCTGCATCCAGTTGGGGCCTGAGCTGACCATATGTAACACTCTCTTTTTGCATTAAAAGAGACAGGACTCCAATAATACCAATCACATCAGCCAGGAAATGAGTCATTCTTACAAATCTCACTGTGGTCATCTGTGTTAGCACTCCTTGCAATAGGGCACGCCCTTCACTGACCCTTTCCATGGAAACTGTGCTCAGAGCAGAGAGCACAGCCCCTATGCACCCAGTGAGTGCCTGAACACTATCAGTTAAGGATTACCAGCGGGTAAAAAAACACCTGGTTTATCTTTCTGGCCTTCTCTTCATGAAGTTCCTTGCTTGTCTCTAGTGCTCTAGTGAACCTATATCAAAAAGGGAGAATGAACAACATTTGAACTAAAAAACTGAACTATAGTTTGCATTAGATCTGTAAAGCAAAACTATGGAACACTACCTGTTCAGCACCCCTGGCATAGTAAAAAGTAAAATACATTCAGACTTATAAAATGAAAACATAACAACAAAGACTTTTCAATTTTTTTAACTTAAATGCAACTAAATAACACAATGCTAACTAAAAAGTAACATTGCAGCAAATGTAACTCTAATGCAAAGAACAGACATACACAAAGCAAAAATTTTCTGTCTGACTAAAATGTCCTTTTGTTTTGCATAAAAAAGTTGGACTTTAAGAGTGGGCATTTTCTTTTACCCATCTAATAATATTACATAACACTAAACGGTATAAATACCCCCACTCTATAATTATGCAGTGCAGGTAACATAAAACTTCAAAACGTCACACCTTGAAAATAACAATTTGAACACAATAGACAGCTGTACTGAAATGAGTTTCTTTCCATGTTCAGCTTTTTTTACAAAAAACAAAATAGTCAATTTAGTGTCATTTTTATGATCAACTAAGGTAATTGTTGAGACGGGTAAAATTCAGTTTTCAATGTCCAATTTGCTTCATTCTGTGACTGAACACAGTGACTGATTAAATCTGACAAACTGAAATGATGGGGTTTTTTTTCCATTTTTGACTCTTATTACATCTGTGTTTGTACATAAAAATACATTTGATACATGTCTTGTGTCCAACACTTAGGTCTCCTGGGTCTCCCCTTTAGTTTTCTGAATCTGGAAAGCAAATGTACATGAATTTGTCATTTCCCTATTTTAATACATGTACATATAAATTTATATTAAGGATATAAAATTGGGCAAGATATTGGAATGGCATTGTGGGAATACATGATCTTTACATCAGTATTATCAATATACATTATTAGAACTTACATGAAAAGCTAACAGATATTTCAGGCATTGAAATATAAATTTATCAGCAATATGATAACTCAGTAAACTTGTTGCTATTTACATTTTGTTCCCATTTATCAAGGAATGCACTGAAAATTTTGCATAGCGGGTATCCTATGACAGTATTATGTCTGGGTCATGCTGTAACAATCAGTATGAGTAATGTCATTTGTCACATTCCTCTACTTCGTCACTGTCATAAAGAATGTGGATTTGTTGAATCACTCTTTCTGATGATTTTAAATATTTCACAAAGAATTTGGCAGGAATCAGCTCCCACATCCTTGCAAATAGATCCTCATTAGTTTCTTTTTTTAAAGTGTACTTAACACCATCTTCAGTGAGAATGGTACAGATATCCCTGCAAGATAAGAATGCATCATTTGTCATGTGACTTTTTTTATGTAACAGTAATATTTGAATTTGCTCAGATGTCAAAATTATAATTAGCAAGCAATATATATATATATGAGCAATATATGTTCTACATCAGCAAATACACAAACATAATATATTACATCTGGTACATACAAGTTAAATATCATGTAAACTTACCCTTTTTTGTTTATGGCATCAACTGTGATTGTGGTTTCATCTTCCTCACATCATCATCAGTGCTCTTCGTCCCGTGTGGGACATAAGGCCACAGTCACTTCTTTCCATTTGGCCCTGTCTCTGGCTACGTGCTGGGCCCATCTTCCTCACAGTTGATTATTATTTTAGTTTCAGGAGTGCATCTCAGTGTAATTGTGTTGTGATATTCTTGTGTTACGACGTTTTTGACATCATGACTTCACAACCACTTTTGACATCTTCAATTTTTCTGATATCTTCTTGCCAAAATTTAACACTGATGGCAGAGTGTGTGGCCTCATTCTTTAGTGTTAGTTCTCTTCTGGCCCAATTCTCAACTGTGCTCAGAGTACCTTGTACCACAACAAGCCAAATGGATTTGCCCTTGTTTTTTGCTTTGTTTTGTTCTGTTTTTCTGAGCTTGTGCTTTTCAGTATAAACTGTTCAATATCTGAGATTCAATACTTAAATTTTTGGTCTTGGACCTCTGCCCTGAGCTGTGTCTACATAATTTGCTACTCCGAGAGCAATTATTTGCGCCTTTTATTATTTGTCTTTCAATATCAGTGGCCTGGCTTTTGCTACGTTCCAACGGTTAGCCACTCCGGGAACAATATATGTGCCTTTAAATATGTCTTTCAATATATATGCCTTTCAATATATGCGTCCTGGCTTATGTTACGTCCCAACGGATCGCCACTCTGGGAACACCTCTGTTTGGAACAGAGTTCTTGTTGCAGACCCGAATGTAGGTCTACAATCAACAGTCTTTTCAGACCGTGCACTGGAACTGGTGTCTCGTCAACAACCAAGAACCAGGAAACCCGACTGTTGGGCTCTGCGCCAGTGATCACTGCCAGTGAAAATTGAAAGATTTATAGTAGTCATATATCTGTTAAAAAATGTAAAAGTGTAAGCATGATGGCAATTTAGCTGTAGATAAATACTCACATGACTAATGGGTGAAGTAATTCCAGTGCATTTATTTTTAAGATAGGAAAAGAAAGAAAGAAGAGACTAAAACAAACTAATATATAACTATTTGGCTGCGTTCACACGTAAAATTAAAAAAATCTATTCGTGGTATCTAGTGATCACGGTCTGCGCTTTAACCAGTGACGCCATGGGGTGTGCAGGGCACAGATTGTGAGCACTAGATATGCTAATGGATTTTGGAATATGGATTTTGCATGTGTTGTCTTAAAATGTAAAGTTACATTTTTAACACTGTAAGATCAAAGAAATGCCTTTGACAAACTCTACAATAACTGCACTGCTGTGGAAAGGCATTTTTCATACACTGAACTACATGAAAAATAGGTTGAACAATTTACTGATTTAAACTTAAAACTTGTGACGATAATATCATATGTACATAGTAGCAAGGCTGACTTGTTAAACATTTTACTTCAACATCAAAAGTGTAACTATAACTAAACTATGAAAAAGTTATAAAACTAAGCTATATAATAATAAAATTAATTAAAATTTTTTTTAACAATGTAAGTTAAAAGAAATGCCTTCAAGAAACTCAATACATATGGACTATAATGTAGAAAGGCAATTTTAATACTCTTTACTAGATGAAAAAAATCTTGAACAATTAGCAGAAGTACTGATTGAAACTTAAAAACCCTGAACGAGTTTTAGATAATATCATATGTAATAGACATTATCTAAAGTACACTTACAACCAAAGTGAGGCAAAATTATAATAAACAAAAAAAAGAAAAGAAAAACATCAGACAATGAGAATACCAATATTGAGCAGTAAAAAAAGTCAGCATTAAGACAAAAATAATGTGCAGCTTGTATATTATACTTTTATCAGCATTACATATGTGACTCTTAGAATATAAAGCAAATAAAAATAAATAAATAAAACTACTGTAAATGTTTACTGATTGTGTTGATTTTAGTTAGCAACCTGTTTCTTTACCAAATAAGTCTACTTATTACATTGGTAGTGAAATAAGAATATGGTTTGGCAGGTGTAGACACCAATTTTGTGCTGAAAAAAAATAAGTATGAGTGTTTTAGACCCCATAGTAGACACGAAAAAGATCTTTGAAATATCATTTTAAACTATAGAAGGGATAGAATTTATATAACTGAAAATTTTGTTGTTGATATTTCCATTAAAGCAACAGAAATTATAAGAAATTATTGACACACGAAAGTATTTCATGTAGAATTTGCTCATGTGCTTAAGTACTAAATTTTGAACTGTAAAAATTTGTGGTGAAGTTTACCAAAAAGGCACCCAAGTGTTTTATGAGAATTTTGTTCATTTGCTTAAACAATAATATTTGATATAACTGATTTTTGGTTGAAACAATATAATATTACAATAAAAAAGAAAGCAAGCTTACCATAATGCTATTTCAAACAGAGGTACCTGGCTATGGTATGGTGAGCTGGCTTAGAGAGGTATCTGGCTCTGGCATGGTAGGCTGGCTTATGTTTGAAGGTTTTATATCTGTGTAATTTATTAAAAGCTAATATAAGTTACAGTTATATGCATAACAGTAACAAGAGGTAATGTCATTTGTTATATGCTAAGATAATGTTTGTGTCATATTAATGAACATTGAAGATGATAAAAAAAATGGAAAACTCTGAGTGAGGCTTTAAAATCTTTATGTAACAGTACATGATCATAGTTTGAAAATTTAAAAAAAATGTAGGATTTCATGTATATTTTAACAGTTTTTTTTCACAGCACTGCCAAGGAGGCAGAGGACTGGATCAATAGCTGTGTATGTATGCTCATATTACGTTGTTGTTTCAGTTAGCGTCTCATAATATTAAGTTATTAAAATAAGGAAAGTTATTAATTTTGATTATAGTATTTATAGTATATGGTATGGCATGATGGGAGGTTAAAATTTTAGCAATTACCCTGTATTGCTACATCTGTTATTTGTCCTTCAGTGATTGCGCAAGTGATATTCATTGGTAGGGTTGTGCTTATTTCATCCTCTGATGGGTGGGCCCATATTTTTCTTGCTTCTTCCAAAGACATATTTAATTCCTGTTCTTCTTCAGTAAAGAAGAGGAAGCCTTGAGTTGTCTGGTCACGACTGACCCCCAGTAACTTGCTGGCTTTCTCTATGCGGACACTTTCTTGAATCTGGAATAATAATGAAATAAGTAAAAATATATTTAATTATAACAGAGAAAGCTATTCTATGTAAGTTAGTAATGGTTTTTAGTGGTCTCAGTAATAATGTTTTTCTATGAAGCATGACATGTATATGTGGGTGACCTGTGTGTGGACTTTTGTTTTAATCTGTAATGCTTGTATAATGTTGATGTTTTCTTGAAAAACAGTATAGGAAATTATCAGCATTATTTTAAAAACAGTTAAAGAGGAAAGATGTTCAATGTGTGGTTACCTGTACGTTTTCTGGTGAATTGACATGGCATACCAGTTGGTTTTCATATGTATTGAAGTGGAGGTTGCCTTCAACTGACAAACGACTTCCCAGTTTAATTGGGGATGTAGTTGCTGTTCTCCACAAATTGACCGTTAAAGAGCCTGTGGCATCTGTAACTGTCATTTGGTTTAGTGCTGTTGCCTCATTTTTTACAATGACCTCTTTGGTCTCCATTTGTTAAAGAGAAATAAATAAAGGTTGGAATTTTATTAGAATTTTGAAAAAACTGCAGGAGTTGTATGAAAGGATATTTAGTTTGTATAGAAATGTGACATTAAATACAGTGGACTTGTTAAATGTGCAGTAATGAATAGCTTTTAGATTTTTTTATGATACATTAAATATGTTTAATAGAATAAACCTAACTTAAATAATTAGTAATATCTTTGTTACTGTTCCTGAAAATAAGGCCCTGGTACATCCTCTTTGAAACATATCCTTTACTTCTCTTACTGTTCTTTCCATTGGTTTCACCATTTGCTGAGCCAGGGCTTTTATCTTATCAGGAATAACAGATGTGCATGTGGTTCTGCAAGAAAGGAAATTGAATAAGTTCATTAATTTTAAAAACAAGCATAAGGCTTCAGGACCATGAGAGTTCACACTTTGAAAATGCCAGAATGAGAAAAATGAAAATTTCACACAAAACTGCATGAATTCAATAATAAATGATAACCCAATTGAGCTGGCTTTCTAATTTGAACTGCATGCCAATCCTCAAAATCATACTTGTAAGTTAAAAATAATAATAAGTAACATAGTTTTCTTTTCATAATGTTTGTAGTAGCAGCGCAAAATAATTTTTGTTGATGTATCATTACATAATAAATTACAGAATAATTATCACCAATTTTTTTATTGGCTATAAATAGCATGGACATGTAGAAATTTTGATTACCATTCGGCTTTATATCCATGGGAGCTCTGAGTCCCACAATAAATATGCCAACATGATAAAAATGAATATTTCACTAAAATGTATAACTTCAGAAAAAGAAGCCAATTAGACTGCTTTTCCAACTCAGGCTGCATTGTAATTGATGTAATTTACTTTGTATATAAATATATAAGTTATTTTGATAATAGTTTTGAAACTGTAATGATTGGATAAAATGGAAACATGTTCCATCTTTACCTGCTTTGACGATCTTGTCCTCACTAATTGAGGCATGTATTTTCATGGGCAATTCAGTCGTTATGCCTTCCTCGCTGGTAATTAGAAAGAGTCCCTCAGTAATTTCTTTCTTCATTGCTGTTTCCCCGTCTAACTCTTCAGTTAGGAAGAGGAAATTCCCATCATCATAGGAGGAAAGAGCAATCAGTGTCAGTTGTTTATCCACATCCATGTTTGGTTGTATCTGAAATGAACAAAGAAGACATACCTAAAACAATGTATTCATTAGTTATTATATAAAACATTTAATTGTAGTAAAATTACAGGTCTAATGACAGTGTTGGCCTGGGTACAATATATGTATTCTTGCTTGTTGGGATGAATACATGCATGTATGGTTTATATTCAAGTTTTAAGTATGGAAGCACATTTTTAAAATGTAAAAGACATTAAAACACTGAGATGTGTTTGATAATTTTTGGCATCATGTTTGTTGGTTTTAACACTGAAAGTTTCTAAATTGCATGAAAATATTAATGATGAGAACAATGTAAGTTGCAAGGAGGGCAATTTTTTGTGTGAAATGAACTGAATTTTGGTGCACTTTTAAACAGATTTTAGAACATGACTACCTAGTAATGTGAAGTAGGTATTGGCATCTTTGCATGGTTTAATTCAATTGATATAGTATTAATTTTTAATGGATGGATATACATGTCAGTGATGTGGAATTGTTTAATTGAAATAACTTCCTCAACATATAAAGACTGTTTAGTATGGATTACAAAAAAAAAAAAAACAGTTGTTACCTCCACATCTTTTGGATTGTTAATGTGGCATACAAGGCGTTTTTCAAATGAATTTAAATTTATACTGCCAGGGAATTCTGCAGAACTGCCGACCTTGACCGGAGAAGATGAGGCATCACGCCACAAGTTTACAGGGATGGAGTGGGTTCCATCTTCTACTATGACGGTAGTCATTTTGGTGGCTAGTCCTTTGACCATAAGGATATCCACGCCCAACATCGGCTTTGAATCTAAAACGTCAGTGAGTTCTCACTTTAAAATCTTCTGGCTTCCTTGACCAGTGTTTCTAGGGCGGAAATGAATTCTATGGACAACAGCCTGGTCCTGCTCATGGCATCTGCACTCGAGATGACATGTCGGATATCCATCTTCAGGTGCTCTGCCAGTTGTTTTTGATAGGCCTGGGTCTGGCACGTGTTTTGATCGAGCTTTTCCTTTAGCTCCCTGAAGTTCGCTCGCAGGTGATTGGTTCTCCTCTTGTGTCACCTGCGCCAGTTTCTTGTTTATTCCATCTTCCATTCTGGCTAGCTTCGTTGCAGTGAAATCAGCCAGTTCTGTTGTGTCCCCGTCCCACCGTCGCTTGCCGAGCGGTAGTTCTGGCTTTCATANTTTCTGATCTTGGACCTCTGCCCTGAGCTGTGTCTACATAATTTGCTACTCCGAGAGCAATTATTTGCGCCTTTTATTATTTGTCTTTCAATATCAGTGGCCTGGCTTTTGCTACGTTCCAACGGTTAGCCACTCCGGGAACAATATATGTGCCTTTAAATATGTCTTTCAATATATATGCCTTTCAATATATGCGTCCTGGCTTATGTTACGTCCCAACGGATCGCCACTCTGGGAACACCTCTGTTTGGAACAGAGTTCTTGTTGCAGACCCGAATGTAGGTCTACAATCAACAGTCTTTTCAGACCGTGCACTGCAACTGGTGTCTCATCAACAACCAAGAACCAGGAAACCCGACTGTTGGGCTCTGCGCCAGTGATCACTGCCAGTGAAAATTGAAAGATTTATAGTAGTCATATATCTGTTAAAAAATGTAAAAGTGTAAGCATGATGGCAATTTAGTTGTAGATAAATACTCACATGACTAATGAGTGAAGTAATTCCAGTGCATTTATTTTTAAGATAGGAAAAGAAAGAAAGAAGAGACTAAAACAAACTAATATATAACTATTTGGCTGCGTTCACACGTAAAATTAAAAAAATCTATTCGTGGTATCTAGTGATCACGGTCTGCGCTTTAACCAGTGACGCCATGGGGTGTGCAGGGCACAGATTGTGAGCACTAGATATGCTAATGGATTTTGGAATATGGATTTTGCATGTGTTGTCTTAAAATGTAAAGTTACATTTTTAACACTGTAAGATCAAAGAAATGCCTTTGACAAACTCTACAATAACTGCACTGCCGTGGAAAGGCATTTTTCATACACTGAACTACATGAAAAATAGGTTGAATAGGTTGAACAATTTACTGATTTAAACTTAAAACTTGTGACGATAATATCATATGTACATAGTAGCAAGGCTGACTTGTTAAACATTTTATTTCAACATCAAAGTGTAACAATAACTAAACTATGAAAAAGTTATAAAACTAAGCTATATAATAATAAAATAAATGAAACATTTTTTAACAATGTAAGTTAAAAGAAATGCCTTCAAGAAACTCAATACATGTGGACTATAATGTAGAAAGGCAATTTTAATACTCTTAACTAGATGAAAAAATCTTGAACAATTAGCAGAAGTACTGATTGAAACTTAAAACCCTGAACAAGTTTTAGATAATATCATATGTAATAGACATTATCTAAAGTACACTTACAACCAAAGTGAGGCAAAATTATAATAAACAAAAAAAAAAGAAAAGAAAAGAAAAACATCAGACAATGAGAATACCAATATTGAGCAGTAAAAAAAGTCAGCATTAAGACAAAAATAATGTGCAGCTTGTATATTATACTTTTATCAGCATTACATATGTGACTCTTAGAATATAAAGCAAATAAAAATAAATAAATAAAACTACTGTAAATGTTTACTGATTGTGTTGATTTTCGTTAGCAACCTGTTTCTTTACCAAATAAGTCTACTTATTACATTGGTAGTGAAATAAGAATATGGTTTGGCAGGTGTAGACACCAATTTTGTGCTGAAAAAAAAAAATAAGTATGAGTGTTTGAGACCCCATAGTAGACACGAAAAAGATCTTTGAAATATCATTTTAAACTATAGAAGGGATAGAATTTATATAACTGAAAATTTTGTTGTTGATATTAGCAACAGAAATTATAAGAAATTATTGACACACGAAGGTATTTCATGTAGAATTTGCTCATGTGCTTAAGTACTAAATTTTGAACTGTAAAAATATGTGGTGAAGTTTACCAAAAAGGCACCCAAGTGTTTTATGAGAATTTTGTTCATTTGCTTAAACAATAATATTTGATATAACTGATTTTTGGTTGAAACAATATAATATTACAATAAAAAAGAAAGAAAGCTTACCATAATGCTATTTCAAACAGAGGTACCTGGCCATGGTATGGTGAGCTGGCTTAGAGAGGTATCTGGCTCTGGCATGGTGGGCTGGCTTATGTTTGAAGGTTTTATATCTGTGTAATTTATTAAAAGCTAATATAAGTTACAGTTATATGCATAACAGTAACAAGAGGTAATGTCATTTGTTATATGCTAAGATAATGTTTGTGTCATATTAATGAACACTGAAGATAATAAAAAATGGAAAACTCTGAGTGAGGCTTTAAAATCATAATGTAACAGTACATGATCATAGTTTGAAAATTTTTTAAAAATGTAGGATTTCATGTATATTTAAACAGTTTTTTTTCACAGCACTGCCAAGGAGGCAGAGGACTGGATCAATAGCTGTGTATGTATGCTCATATTACGTTGTTGTTTCAGTTAGCATCTCATAATATTAAGTTATTAAGATAAGGAAAGTTATTAATTTTGATTATAGTATTTATAGTATATGGTATGGCATGGTTTTAACAATTACCCTGTATTGCTACATCTGTTATTTGTCCTTCAGTGATTGCGCAAGTGATATTCATTGGTAGGGTTGTGCTTATTTCATCCTCTGATGGGTGGGCCCATATTTTTCTTGCTTCTTCCAAAGACATATTTAATTCCTGTTCTTCTTCAGTAAAGAAGAGGATGCCTTGAGTTGTCTGGTCACGACTGATCCCCAGTAACTTGATGGCTTTCTCTATGCGGACACTTTCTTGAATCTGGAATAATAAAGAAATAAGTAAAAATATATTTAATTATAACAGAGAAGGCTATTCTATGTAAGTTAGTAATGGTTTTTAGTGGTCTCAGTAATAATGTTTTTCTATGAAGCATGACATGTATATGTGGGTGACCTGTGTGTGGACTTTTGTTTTAATCTGTAATGCTTGTATAATGTTGATGTTTTCTTGAAAAACAGTATAGGAAATTATCAGCATTATTTTAAAAACAGTTAAAGAGGAAAGATGTTCAATGTGTGGTTACCTGTACGTTTTCTGGTGAATTGACATGGCATACCAGTTGGTTTTCATATGTATTGAAGTGGAGGTTGCCTTCAACTGACAAACGACTTCCCAGTTTAATTGGGGATGTAGTTGCTGTTCTCCACAAATTGACCGTTAAAGAGCCTGTGGCATCTGTAACTGTCATTTGGTTTAGTGCTGTTGCCTCATTTTTTACAATGACTTCTTTGGTTTCCATTTGTTAAAGAGAAAGAAATAAAGGTTGGAATTTTATTAGAATTTTGAAAAAAACTGCAGGAGTTGTATGAAAGGATATTTAGTTTGTATAGAAATGTGACATTAAATACAGTGGACATGTTAAATGTGCAGTAATGAATAGATTTTTTTATGATACATTAAATATGTTTAATAGAATATACCTAACTTAAATAATTAGTCATACCTTTGTTACTGTTCCTGAAAATAAGGCCCTGGTACATCCTCTTTGAAACATATCCTTTACTTCTCTAACTGTTCTTTCCATTGGTTTCACCATTTGCTGAGCCAGGGCTTTTATCTTATCAGGAATAACAGATGTGCATGTGGTTCTGCAAGAAAGGAAATTGAATAAGTTCATAAATTTTAAAAACAAGCATAAGGCTTCAGGACCATGAGAGTTCACACTTTGAAAATGCCAGAATGAGAAAAATGAAAATTTCACACACTGCATGAATTCAATAATAAATGATAACCCAATTGAGCTGGCTTTCTAATTTGAACTGCATGCCAATCCTCAAAATCATACTTGTAAGTTAAAAATAATAATAAGTAACATAGTTTTCTTTTCATAATGTTTGTAGTAGCAGCGCAAAAAGATTTTTGTTGATGTATCATTACATAATAGATTACAGAATAATTATCACCAATTTTTTTATTGGCTATAAATAGCATGGACATGTAGAAAATTTGATTACCATTCGGCTTTATATCCATGGGAGCTCTGAGTCCCACAATAAATATGCCAACATGATAAAAATGAATATTTCACTAAAATGTATAACTTCAGAAAAAGAAGCCAATTAGACTGCTTTTCCAACTCAGGCTGCATTGTAATTGATGTAATTTACTTTGTATATAAATATATAAGTTATTTTGATAATAGTTTTGAAACTGTAATAATTGGATAAAATGGAAACATGTTCCATCTTTACTTGCTTTGACGATCTTGTCCTCACTAATTGAGGCATGTATTTTCATGGGCAATTCAGTCGTTATGCCTTCCTCGCTGGTAATTAGAAAGAGTCCCTCAGCAATTTCTTTCTTCATTGCTGTTTCCCCGTCTAACTCTTCAGTTAGGAAGAGGAAATCCCCATCGTCATAGGAGGAAAGAGCAATCACTGTCAGTTGTTTATCCACATCCATGCTTGGTTGTATCTGAAATGAACAAAGAAGACATACCTAAAACAATGTATTCATTAGTTATTATATAAAACATTTAATTGTAGTAAAATTACAGGTCTAAGGACAGTGTTGACCTGGGTACAATATATGTATTCTTGCTTGTTGGGATGAAATCATGCATGTATGGTTTATATTCAAGTTTTAAGTATGGATGCACATTTTTAAAATGTAAAAGACATGGAAACACTGAGATGTGTTTGATAATTTTTGGCATCATGTTTGTTGGTTTTAACACTGAAAGTTTCTAAATTCAGGGCTCGACATTAGCGCCTGTCCGCCTGTCCGGGACAGGTAAAAAATCAGTTCGGACAGGTGAAGTTGCAGGGTTGGCTGTCCGACGGACAGGTCATGCTTTGTGAGAAATTTGGAGCAAAAGTCTTTAAAAAAGATATATTTTGTTGCATACTAACGTCTTTTATTCCCTTCCTAGACGGCATTGAAAAGTGACCTACTTTCGGCACAAAACACATGCAGTCACAAAACGAAGTCTGAGTAAACTTACCGCCAAATTATGAAAGAGAACACCCTCCAGAACTTCATCAGACAAAATTTATTCACATATCAGGTTCTTTACTTTATATTTATTTAGTTCAAAATCTACGTGCTCTAGTAATAAAGACCGTTCAAAAAACAGAAACTACACAAGTACTGTGCTGCCTGGGTACAAAGCCAGATTGAACTGGATGAACTGGCTATATCTAGTTCGTTGTCAAGGCAACATACTGCCTGTCAATCAAATACGTTGTATGCTATCTACTCACTATAGAAAGTGAAATCTTTTGGACTGAAGATCTTGTTGAAATGTTGTTTATTTGCCAAAATATAACCTGAAATTTTGTATGATGTTTTCTTTAATTATTTTAGTATCACCTTTGTTATTTACAGTTAAAAAATAGTGCTCAGCTGGAATATGATAAATTAACATTGCTGTCATGTACCAGTATGATATTGATGTAAGGAAGAAATTAGTAATAACAAATATGAGAATTTAAATAAAAAGAAGGGGAACATTTTATATTGATTTTATTTAATTCATATATTTAAAAAAATCAAACACATGATAATCCAGAAAAGAAGTTAAATTGTTAACAAAGATATAAGTATTATAAAATGAATATTATTTAACTTTTCATTGAACTATATTCAAATATTATTAATTTTGAATATTTTAATAAAATTAATTTAACAGTACCCCCTCCCCACTTCCCGCTCAGAGTATTTTTTTTTTTTTTAGCTGTGGTTAAACTTCATGTAATCTGTTATCAAATTGCAGATTTACAATTAGTAGACCCTGTACCCCAAATCCTAGGAGAAGCCCTGATTGGAACTATGTTAAATCAGACTTAGACCCCATTTCCAAAGATTAGATCAATCTACTTTAGATCAACCTAACTCCCTAGGGGTTCACGCAAAATAGCTGTCAGCCAGGCGGACACGAAAGTTAATTTCCCCCGTACAGCTTGTAGTAGGTGGGAAGGACATTTAAGCCAGATTATCTGACAGTAATCTAGTGAGACTCCCCGCGGGGATAGATCGATCTAAAAGCTCTGGGAATACAGCCTTATATGCAAGATTTAATCTTCAGAGGTTCACAAGTATGAAAAAACAACTTTTTACCTGAAAATAAATTCACTTTAAGGTGCATTTTCCCAGCTCATTTGATTGAGTATTTTGATAATAGATACATTAAATGTATGACTACACATTTACAAAGTTCTGGGTATGAATAGAAAAAAAAATATTGGTTTTGTTGGACAGGTTGGTTTGAAAATCGGACAGGTCAAATTTGTGACCACCTGTCCGAAGGACAGGTGCTCATAAAAGTTAGTGTCTAGCCCTGAAATTGCATGAAAATATTAATGATGAGAACAATGTAAGTTGCAAGGAGGGCAATTTTTCGTGTGAAATGAACTGAATTTTGGTGCACTTTTAAACAGATTTTAGAACATGACTACCTAGTAATGTGAAGTAGGTATTGGCATCTTTGCATGGTTTAATTCAATTGATATAGTATTAATTTTTAATGGATGGATATACATGTCAGTGATGTGGAATTGTTTAATTGAAATAACTTCCTCAACATATAAAGACTGTTTAGTATGGATTACAAAAAAAAAACAAACAGTTTTTACCTCCACATCTTTTGGATTGTTAATGTGGCATACAAGGCGTTTTTCAAATGAATTTAAATTTATACTGCCAGGGAATTCTGCAGAACTGCCGACCTTGACTGGAGAAGATGAGGCATCACGCCACAAGTTTACAGGGATGGAGTGGGTTCCATCTTCTACTATGACGGTAGTCATTTTGGTGGCTAGTCCTTTGACCATAAGGATATCCACGCCCAACATCGGCTTTGAATCTAAAACGTCAGTGAGTTCTCACTTTAAAATCTTCTGGCTTCCTTGACCAGTGTTTCTAGGGCGGAAATGAATTCTATGGACAACAGCCTGGTCCTGCTCATGGCATCTGCACTCGAGATGACATGTCGGATATCCATCTTCAGGTGCTCGGCCAGTTGTTTTTGATAGGCCTGGGTCTGGCACGTGTTTTGATCGAGCTTTTCCTTTAGCTCCCTGAAGTTCGCTCGCAGGTGATTGGTTCTCCTCTTGTGTCACCTGCGCCAATTTCTTGTTTATTCCATCTTCCATTCTGGCTAGCTTCGTTGCAGTGAAATCAGTCAGTTCTGTTGTGTCCCCGTCCCACCGTCGCTTGCCGAGCGGTAGTTCTGGCTTTCACATTGGTTTTATCCATAATACGTACCGATCCACTGTACATGTCACTGGCCTCTTGGGCAGAATCGGCCCCAGACAACCAATCATCCACATAAAGGTTTTCTTTGAGCTGTCTCACCACATCAGAGGGCTCACATGTACTCAAATGGTGACCGATGGTAGCACTCAAAAGGAAAGGGCTCGACTTCACACCAAAAGTTACCCTATTAAACCTCATGACACTTTTCCTACCATCCACACTCCACATAAATCTGTGTACACCTTTGTCCTCTTCCTTCAGAGCAATCTGAAGAAATGCCTTGGAAATGTCTACAGTTAAGGCCACTAACCACCTTCTAAACCTCAACAGCACTTCCACTAAGTTGGGAATCAATGACGGACCAGTTTCCAGACAATCATTCAAACTAAGGCCATTCTCTATGATTTTGCACAGAATTTTTAAAATGGTCAAGTAGGTCTTGGCATTCCTATTTAGTTGGAGCCAGTATAAGGAAATCATCCAGCAAGTGTAGGATGTCAGGTATGTCAAATTTTTCTTTGGCATGTCAGGTATGTCAAATTTTTCTTTGGCAATCCACTCAATCGCCGAACTAAAAATTTCAAACTTTTGGTAAATTGAACGTAGCCCCATTCGTAAGATTCTGAATGCATTTAGGATGTCAGTCTTAGCCAAAAGTTTTTTTTCCTAGGGATTTTGTGAGTTGTATGACATCCGAAACAGTGGCGTAGGACACTGAGGCAAATTTATCGTCAGTGCCATCATTGACCGAGTGATGTTTAGGATAAGAGAGATAGTGAATAAAACTGAATTTTCCAGGGGTCTTCTTCAGAACTACAAAAACTAGGGATATGGTAAAAAAGTGGAAGGGGGGGGGGGGGGAAGGGGCCTTTTCGTCTGGCCTGAATTTCTGAATCAATCTTTTCCTTTAGTTTCTCGGAATGCTCATGTTTTTTAGATTTTTGTGGGGGAGAGTGGGGTAACTCTCCTTGGTAAGGGATGATAGATCCTTCTCTGAAGCTGTGAGTTAAAAATTTTGTGATATGGGAATCCTCCAGAATGTTTTCCAATGCAGCGAGGTTTAACAATGTTTTGGTCCAAAGGTAATGAGGGCTTTTTAATTTTGAAAATTTTGTGAATTGGGTTACATAGTATTTTTGTGGAACTTGGGTCGGAAAATTTGGGACTTTTGGTGGCTAGAAAGGGTGTAATGGCTGTTAGTGAAGGGTTTTCTGGGGTAAGGGGAAGTAAAATGCCTAGGTAAGGCTGAGGGGCATATAGAAAGGGGGTGATCTTTGTTGCATAGATAGCATTTGTGCTGATATCTGCAACACGTAAATGAACACTTTCTTCTGTTGAAGTTTTTACACACCTCAGGAGGACGAATATTGTCCAATTTTGGGGTTCCCAGAGAGAGTCCATAAACTTCGGAGTCCTCCTCCTCCCACGTGATGCCTTCGCTGGCTCGTTTTAGCCGGAACCTCTCATCGTAAACCCTCCAATTTGCTGCTTTGTTAGGGAACATCGCGATAACCCTGTGGGCATAAACCAAAAAGGGGGATGGCTTGATGATCAGGAAATTTTTGTAGATAGATGGCCGAAAAGATTTGCCAGGCTTGGCACCACTGGAGGGAGGTTAAATCAGATTTCTTGGGAGAAGGGGCAAGGATCATTGTGATCTGACCTTCCTCGTTCCGTTCATTTTGCGTTGAGAAATTTTCAGGTTATGTGTTTTTATCTGTAAACCTTTTAAGATCCCTTATTTGTAGTCCGGTTGCTTAGGGCAAAAAAATGGCCAAATCGTGACACGGTGGATAAAAGCACCAAATTTTGCATGTGGGTACCTTTTGACATACTAAATCAAATTAGAGCCGTAGCCCACGGAAAAAAATTACCGTTTGGGCAAAAAATCCAAAATGGCCGCCAATTTGTGAAATTCTGTAGAAATATATACATACCTATGTTGATTTTTATCATATTAAGTATTTTCTCAATGTTTTCCACGTCCTTATTACCCATATTATGCATATATGTCAAATAACAAACAAGTGTCCTTGGACTTTTTGAAAAATCCAAGATGGCCGCCATATGGCATAGGAATACTAGATCATGTACACGGGTTTTCAACTAACTAATGCCAACTAGAAAGATGCATTGCCCACTATCTAATTGTTTCTTATTACACAAATAATATATTTGTGGTGAGTAACTAACCTTTATTCTCAGGCATTTCGAGAAAAATTCAAGATGGCCGCCATATCAAAGGAATACTAGTATACACATAGGGCTTCTTCTGCCATAGAGATATAATATTAATTGATAAGTTAGGTTTGTTTCTGAGTATTTTCCACATCTTTTTAATTCACATAATATATATATGATGAGAATGTTATGTGTATCCTTTTTGAAAAGAAAAAACAAAATGGCTGCCATTAGCCATAGAAGGTGGGGTTCAGTTAATACCTGCGGGAGATAGGCTTTCATATAAAATGAAGCTGAATTAAGTTGTTATTCTGTTTTTTTAGTATTATTATCCCATGATACATATCTGTTAGGTAATTAATGTCCATATTTTATCATTTTGGGGAAATCCAAGATGGCCTTCTTTTCCCCGTAGGAAAACTGGTGCATTAGATTTTATACGCACTTCTAAGACAAATGGGGGTAATCATGATATTTTGTCAAAATACTTAGGGGTATACACTTGTTACCCACCAGATAGATATCTCAAAGTCCAAAAAGAATGTGGGAAATACCGAGAAACAAAATTAATTTTACATTGAACCCAATGTCTCTCTGGCAGTAGTTGAATGTACTATTCCAATTGTGAATTGCAGCAATCTTGAATTTTCTCAAATGCGCAAGATGCACACTTGCTACACACCAGATTTATATAGAGTAAGGTTAATAAGAATGTCAACATGTTTGAACATCAAATGGCTTTATTTCATGTTGGAATCAATGTCTGAACTGTTCCATTAATTGACACCTATTTGCATTTGAATGATATATTCCTATGACAACTGGCAGTTATCTTGGGTTTTCTCCGAATAATACTCAAGGATACATACACTTTCTACACACACACACAGTCTTTCATAAGGATAAATAGGATATCTAAAACATTTAAAAACGATCTAGAGTTAACTGCATTTAAATTGTACTCAGTGTATCTCTGGCATTATTTGATTATGTGTTCGAATATTCTAATGACAAAAGGCAGACTTCTTGTATTTTTCCAGGATACTCAAAGATACACACATGCTACAGACCAGGTATACATCATAGGAGTAATAATAAATGGAATGAAAAACATAAATTATTTTAAAACAAACCCATGGAAATGTAATTGTATAATAAACCATATGCCTCTCTAGCAGTAATTGAAACCCACCCATTTGTATTCCTATGTCAAATTGTAGCTATCTTGGATTTTCTCAGAATATCCAAGGATGTACACTATTTACCCACCAGATATATATATCATAGGACTAATAAGGATGGGCAAAACTTGATAAGCAAACATAATTTCACCCTGGTAGTAGATGAAAAGCCATGGATGTGCAGTTGTAATTCCAGCAGTATTCCTACAGCCAATGACGGCCATCTTGGATTTTCTCAAAATGATCAAATATGCACATTAATCACCTGCTAGATATGTATCACAGTGTAATAATTATGTGTAAAACACTAAAAAATCTGAATTTGATAGTGAATTAGCTGGCATTAGTTCCAACCCTTTATAATACTAGAAGTATTCCTATGACATATGGCGGCCATCTTGGATTTTCTCAAAATGCCCATGAATACTTGTTAGTTACTCACCACATACATATTGTGTGGGTGGAAAGGATGTGGAAAACACCCAGAAACAAACTTAATTTGATAGTGGAAAATTAATCTTTCCAGTTGCCATTAGTCGAATCCCACGTATACTAGAATTCCTGTGGCACATGGCAGCCATCTTGGATTTTCCAAAATGCCCCAAAACACTTCGTAGTTACTCACCACAAACATATTATGTGGGTAACATACTTAATTTGATAGTGGATAACGTATCTTTCTAGCTGATATTAGTTGTGCACTAGTATTCCTATGGCTGTTTCTATGGCATATGAAAGCCATCTTGGATTTTTTCAAAAAGTCCAAGGGAACTTGTTTGCTATCTGACATATATGAATAAAATGGGTAATAAGGTTGTGGAAAACTCTGAGAAAATAATTTATTTGATAAAAATCAACATAGGTATGTACACATTTCTATAGAATTCCATAAATTGGCGGCCATTTTGGATTTTTTTGGCCAAACGGTAATTTTTTTCCGTGGGCTACGGCTCTTATTTAATTTAGTATGTCAAAAGGTACCCACATGCAAAATTTAGTGCTTTTATCCGCCGTGTAACGATTTTTTCCTTAAGCCACCGGACTATTGGGTGATCATGGGATAGAGGTGACTTAGGTGCTACTTAGTTTGGAGCAGGCTGCTCTCATACTAGCTGAAAATTCTATGTTATACAAAGCTAAATGTATGCCCCTGTACTGAATTGATTAGACTGACTTACTCTTGCTTGCGATGAGCACAGCACCCCTGAATGATTGCCAGAGCATGTTTGTGCCTGTTGCATTCATGTGAACTCCATCTGGTAGCAGGTTTTTTGACCAGTTGAAGGTGGCCCCTACATGTCCTAAAAAGTGAACCCTGTCTTGGCCTTAAAAGGTTTCTTTCATGGCATTGTTCACTTTTGCTATTGTTAGGTTATATCTGTCTTGGTCCTCTCTGGTTGGCAGGTACCCACAACTGGGGGAGGACCTGTAGAGAAGCTGGCCCCAGAAGATTGTAATGCAGGGAAAATGCTCCAGAATCAGAAGGTTCAGTGTGGTAATCTTCTTTGGTGGTCCATCATCTTTGGTGGGTCAAATGGCGATCCCCTCACGTCATTTTCTACGACTTGAAAAAGAATCACATCTGTCATCCTTGGGGTGCCTGATGTGCAATTTTGTTGTACTTCTTAATCGTTGCATTCACTCACTCAAAATAAATTCCACAAATGCCCCGCATCAGTTTAGTATCTTCTCCTTTATAAGCCGCAGCTGCTGACGCTGTCTCCCCATATCAGGCAGGGCCTTCTTTTCCTCAAACTCCATAATCAGCTGATGTATCTTTAATTCTGTTTTGTTGTTCAGATAAAGCGTCCAATTCTTTACTTGCATCTGACATGGGTGGACTTCCTAGGACAATTCCGTCCTCTTCTTTCAGGATATCCATATTACTAGGATCTCACAGGAATATTAAACATCGGGGATTTAAGTCACTCCAGGAATTTTAAACTATAACACCCCTAGTGTTAGAAAAGGAATAAAGTCTTGTTGGAATAATATATGTTTATTCTCCTCTCTGTCTTTACCAGTTACATAATACTTGTCAATCAATGATGGTTTATAATCTCTGGTTAGACAGTGTTCTCAAAAGGTATACACTAGGCTTGAACAACTTCTGGGGTTATCAAAACATGTTTTCTTCTTCACAAGAACTGAACAAAGGAATGTGCTGTGCTCTCTGGCTAGGAAAATTTAAATCCCTTCAAGGAATCTCATTAAAAAACAATCAGAGGAAAATCATATGCTACTTAATACTCTCTATCAGCAATAGGGGGCAGCACCTTACAGCCTACTCTTTTTAGCCATTGGCAATACAGGGCAGAACTTAATAGTTTGATTAAATGTTCGGCTATCTAGGAATTTGCCAGGTATCTTTGCAGTCATTCAAATTGTCAATAATCCAATCTTTACCCATTTCAGTCAAAATATTTTCTCTCAATAATTTTCCAAAATACATTATAAATTGAGATTCCTTAAAATTGGAAAGTCCAGTGTTCAATTGTTTAATTGAAAGGTGGTATAAAGTATTTGGTTGTTCGATCCCCTCCTGGGTCCAAGTGTGTTCACCCTCTATCATAATATTAAGTATAATATCTTCATCCATATTCAGTTATCAGCGCGTCTGACGTGCAATTTTGTTGTACTTCTTAATCGTTGCATTCACTCACTCAAAATAAATTTCACAAATGCCCCGCGTCAGTTTAGTATCTTCTCCTTCATAAGCCGCAGCTGCTGAGGCTGTCTCTCCATCTCAGGCAGGGCCTTCTTTTCCTCAAACTCCATAATCAGCTGCTGTTTCTTTAATTCTATGTTTTGATGTTCAGATGAAGTGTCCAGTTCTTTACTTGCATCTGACATGGGTGGACTTACTAGGACAATTCCGTCCTCTTCTTTCAGGATATCCATACTACTAGGATCTCATAGGAATGTTAAACTTCAGGGAGTTAAGTCACTCTAGGAATTTTAAACTATAACACCCCTAGTGTTAGAAAAGTCTTGTTGGAATAATATATGATGTTTATTCTCCTCTCTGTCTTTACCAGTTATATAATACTCCTCAATCAACAAGGGTTTTAAATTCCTGGTTGGACAGAGTTCTCAAAAGGTATTGTCAAGTTCTTACTTCCTCTTCAGAACGCGACTGATGAAGTTCAAAATAAACGCTGCCACCAGTTGAAAATAAAACTATGAAGTTTATTCAACTAAGTTAAGTTCAAAAGTCACAACTTTCGGTTATCTTGATCATCTCTACATGTGTTCAAATCACTAATCTCTACTCTGTTCTGTGCTACGCTCTGTACTCCAATCTAATCTAATCTAATCCAATCTCTAATGCAATCTCTAATCTCTAATGCCATGTTCTTTTGCTATGAACCACAACCCTTTTATAGTGCTCCAGCGGCACGGGCCGGAGGAGCTCAAAAAAAAAAAGTTCTGGGGATCCCGGATCCCGGAAGAGGCACTCCTTAATTAGAACTGACAGAAAGGGCTCCTGCTTAGGGCAGTCCAGTGCAAAAGGCGCTCGGAGCTCCCTTGACCAAAAGGGCGCTCGGAAAAAGGCGTTCGTTAATTAAAGCTGACTAGAGGGGCACGTTGCTCTGGTCATTCCAGTGCGAAAAGCTGTGTTAATCAAAGGTGACAATGAGACGCACATTTAGTGCACACTTTAAATTGAAACTGATAAAAACACAACAGTATACACTAGGCTTGAACAATTTCTGGGATTATCAAAACATGTTTTCTTCTTCACAAGAACTGAACAAAGGAATGTGCTGTGCTCTCTGGCTAGGAAATTTAAACCCCCTCAAGGAATCTCATTAAAAAACAATCAGAAGAAAACCATATGCTACTTAATACTTCCTATCAGCAATAGGGGGCAGCACCTTACAGCCTACTCTTATTAACTTTATCCACCTGTCCTCCAGTCTCATTTTATTGTTGCTCTTCATTTCCTGGCTCAGTGATAAAACTTTCACTTGGAAAATCTTCTTCTTGAAGTTCTGTACTGTCAGCATAATTTAAATCAGGAATTTCAGTATCTGGCAGTCTCATTTTCCTGTCTTACCCCATTTTCAATCGATTTACATGGACAAATTTTTCACTACATGTAGAGTTTGCATGCATTTGTCGAGATGATGACGTAACAAGATGATGTAACTAGATGATGGAACCTTTATTCACTGATAGGTAGTACCAGAATACCGAAGTATTTCAATGCCAAATTACCGTGAATCTGAAATAATAAAATAATTAAACAAAAATCAAAGAAAAATAAAACATCTAACCAATTTTCTGACCTTGTTACATTGTCTTAAACTAACACGTCTTGACTGTACTCAGACTGACTGGAGAATATTATATGTGACAATTTGTACACACAGCCTACACTTACTAGTGGCTCAAAGTAAACAATAACACTCAACTTGTAACATGACACTGCTCAATTAATTAAATTGAATCATTTAACACACTATGAATGTAGTGACATAGAAATATATCAAAAAATAAGAAATTAATTCCAATATAATATTTGTAACATAAAGAATGGAATATTAATAACATGTCTCTAATCTAAATAAACCAATAAATACAGTTTAACTCACAACTTTGGCCCCTTTTGCCCTAGTGCACGTAATCTCTCTAAGTTGTCCTATAGAATAGATATGTTCTTTAGCAAAAAGACATTTAATTCTACTTACAATAACTTTCAATCTAAAAAAGAAAATGGATATGACACTACTTAAAAATCCTGATAAACTAATTAAACTGCTTTTTTACTAACTTTTCTATAAAATGCTGTGACAAGTAATAATTATATAACCTTTGATGTTAATCATGTGCACTTTATAAGAAGAAAATCAGGTAGAAATGTACATAAAATTTATCTGTAGAAGCAAGTTCAGTTTGAACCATGTGGCATGCTCAGAGAACAAAGCACCGGGGGTGTTACAGTTTTCTATCATTAAAATACATGTATACCTTTAAAATTGCATTAAAATATAAAATATTGTTACCTTGGTATCTTGGTGTCGTTGCCTATTCGATTTTCATAAAGATAAACTTAGATGATCTGTTTTGACTTGTAAAATTGTTGGATTTTTTCTCTAATGGGTGGAACTGCTTCTACTCCCAAAAACGCGTATCTTTGACAATTGATTGATTAGCTTTTGATGACCATTTGCACTTAAAGTGGGTTAAAGCACCCCAGCTCAGCAGCTGGACATGTGATGCCTAGACGTTGTAAAGTTCGTGACTTTACTTGTTGGATAACGCAATGTATGGTGCCAGGCCCGGCCGTACGAGTGTTGCGGTACGGGCTTAGAAACTCAGCAAATCGGAAAGTCAAGAAAATAAATACGGCACTTTGCAGTTCTAATGAATTTGATAAATCAAAGTTAATCAATGACTGGGGAATACCCACAGCGCGAATGCGACTGAGTTACCAAGTCTTAACTTCTGACTTAAACGCAAACGCGGCCGAGGAATATTCCCCTACAATAATCGAACGTCTCACTTCTCTGAGATCAAATCAACAAATTAATTTTACATAGAGTTTGATTCTATTATGAAGACCAATGCAGGTGTGCTCCCCGTATCTGCCGATTTTATGACCACTTCATCGTTTCTGGACATGGCAGATAGGTGATCAATAAGTCATTTGATCCTGGACGACAACGCTTGTATTATCGTCAATAAATGTTCAATTTGAGCAAATACTAATTTTGAGAGTTAATCAAGGGCCCAGGTGTGCGCACTAATAATGACCTCATAAATTCCTGAAGTGGGTCCTGAATGATGTGTTTGATCCACCATAAACCGATGACGCATGCACATCAATAATCAAAGATACAATTGCATAATTAAATATAATAAAATTAGCATTAACTTTACACTGTGTTTATAGCTAAGCGTAACAGACTAAATTGAACTACTCTAACATTATAAAAATGTTACACTACATGATTACCTGATACTCTGCTTAATTTCACATTAACAGGTGTCGGCATATCTATGATAGTGAATGGACCATGATAAAGTCTTGCTAACTTTTTGGTGCATCCTTTCGGAACAGCTGGTTTGTAAACAAATACACGTTCTCCAATCTGATATTTAACATCTTTAGCTTTTCTGTCTTTTCTGTTTTCATTCTCTTCTTTGCCAGCTCTTTATTCTCATGGACTATCTCTTGAGCAATGCTCAATTTCTTAATCAAATTTTGAATGTGATAGTTCATTAACAGAATTGTATCCATCGGGGAAACGCAAATCTACTGACACTTGCCCTTTCAGTGTGATTCATGTGTTATTTGCAGCCATAGCTGTCGGGGTTTTTTTTATTTTTATTTATTTTTTTTATTTATTTATATATATATATANTCTCCATCACCCAAAAGACAAATACCATTTTGTCTTAAAATTAAACATATCCTTACATTAATTTAAATAATCTGATATACATAGCATTAAAAAGTCCTAAGTACATATCGTTCCTATAGATCAAGTCCAGCTATACGGAGTTATATGTCCATCCCGGCAGTTGCGGTCAATTTAAACATAGAATCGTGCCTGTTTGGGCGGTGTTGGCACAGCATCTAGCTGGGCTACTTCGCATTCTTGTTTGTTAGTTTGTCTTTTCAATTGTGCGTACGCGCTCCTAGGGTTTTCGTCGTCGCTGGGTTTGTTTTTCGCAGTTACCGACGCTGATCTTGACCCGCCGCTACCCTCAATTTTGATAGGAGGTGGCGGAGGCACAGTTAGATCCTCCGAGGTAAGGTAAACCACTTCCATAGGTTCTTCCCTGCGGCAGTCGGAGTTGGTCAACGATCTTAGTTCCACTGTGTCGGAAGCGTTCACGACCAACCCATTTCTGAGTGCGTTTCTCTGACAATGTCGGCGCACACAAACGTATACGAATACAATAATGACGATGCCTGCCACGACAGATAGCACAGCATAAGTAACGGTAGAGCCGGTCGTTGGCGCTGACCAAAAGTCGGCGTCCGGTTGTTCACTTAATGGTGTTAAATGAAGATGCGCGATTGGTTCTAAGTTCTTGAAATTTGGACTTCGTAGTCTTTGAGCAACGACAGATGGTGGAATTATTTGTTGTACCTGTAGCGGTGGTATGTCGTTTACTACTTGCGCCTGTAGTGAAACTCTCCCGACCCTTTCCGTTATGCCGGGGAGAGTAAAGTTACTCCCCGTGATAGTGCACTTGGCTGGCACAGTTACTAAATACGTCCCGGCTTTCACTGTCACAGTGACGGGTTTGGAACGATGACATCGTTTGGTTAAATCCTCTCCCCATGTCTCGACAACATATTCGCCTACCATAATCTCGGTAGCTGAGGAGATTCCATCGCCGGAGGTCAGCTCGACCTTACAGGCACGCCGCTGTGCCTTATGTCCGGAGATAACAGCTCGTGAACAAAGCTGCGTTCCTCGTCTGTAGACGGCGCCTGTTCGGCAGACGAGAGGTTTCCATCCCTGGCAACCGCTAGGGTTAAACACATCACCCGACTTTTCAATCACGCCTATGTCGGTTTGCTCCAGCAACAATCGACTGGCAAAGCCGGAAGTGTTATAGGGTTGCCGAAATGTTTGAACGTTGTACCGTGTGGCCTCTTCCTGGCTCACTAACGGCAGTCTGGACCGGTAAATCAAAGTTTTCCCACCCCACACCGGGGAAACAGTGATATGTTGGTAGTACCATTGCAGCGGGCGGATGATTCTGCTCGACGCGTTGTTAGCTGCTTGGTTCAGAACGTCTAGGAGCATGGACGGAGGCAGGAGCTCTTCTGTCAACCGCCCTAGCTCTAGACTGGCTTTTTGTCTATTATATCTGTCGAAGGATATGCGGTAATCGTCCACTAGTTGTTCAAAAGAGTAAACGGCCTGACCTAGTTGGTGAGTTGCGTAAAGGCGGTTAAGTCCAGTTCTGGTTATGTTCGCTATTCTCTCCAGATCGTTAAAATGTGTCTTAACAGCGAAATTAAGATAATTAGAAATGTCATTGAGTCTCTGGTAGCCTTGGTTCATCGCATCAATCGTGTTATTCAGCACTGACACTAGTTGATTAACGCGATGCACTATAACCTTCTGGTGCTTCCTTGTATCTTCTATAATATTTTTACACTCTTGTACGTCCTCGTCTCGAGCTAATCCGAAAACATACTGACCGAGGTCAGCCGCGAAGTCAAAGAGTCCACGCTTATTTCGGTGGCCATTTCGAAATGAGCTAGGGTTCACGACTTCAGGCAAGTTTGTGTGGAAATTAACGGAACTGGTCATTTTTGAGAGAGAGTTTCTAGCTTTCTGCAATCGGAGAACAAGCTGGATTAAGTCCTTTTCTTCAATTTGATCGTTTTGATACATTCTGGTTATGTGCGATTGTAGCGTGTTGAGAGTTTTGTCCACCGGAGCGGTGAAAGTAGGTCTATCGATAGCGACGAGTAAGGTCCATTCAACTGTCTGGATTCTCATAGATTCGCGCCCCGTTATCAACAGTCCGTCTGATAACGGTTGGATGTCGGCCGAGTACGCTTGCTGGGCGATTACCATAATAAGGACTGGTATAATAGAGCCAATTCCATAGCCTCGTCGAGGTGGCGACGTTTGGGTGAACATTCGTCGTCCGACTCGGGCGGGGCTGGGGGTCTTTTCTGCTTTATATCCTTTAAATAGGGAAACTTTCGTCCCCTGGTGTCTGGCTGTTCGTTCCATTGTCGAACACGTTTCCTGTAGCGGGTGTTGTATTGATGTGTGGGTTCCTCTAATCGTTGATTGTGTTCCGTTAGTTGTTCCGTTTCACTGTCGCTCTCATCGGCGCTTGCTTCGGAACTAACGGCGTCGTCATCTGGAGTGGCGTTATTTATGTCCTTCTTATCTATCTTAATTGACGGAGTATGTATTTGCTTGTGATAAGGGTTTCTAAGTGGTCTCTTTTTGACGTCGTCCCACACCATATTTGGATCAACAAGGTGGAGTTTGTTTCGATTGACTGTAAGAATCTTTCCCGACTGTTGGTGACGTATTCGGTACACCTTTCCACGCTTGCTTATGATCTCGTACTGGGGATCCCACTGGCTGGTGAAAGTAAGACGCTCTTGTGCTTTTAGAATAACGGTATCTCCTACATTCAATTCCTCGGCGTTTGCTCGTGCATTCAGCCTCTGGCGGTTGTATTTTCGTGAGTTTTCCAAGTTAATCCTAGCTGTCTGCAACGCTTCACTCATGTCTTGTAAGCGCCCATTCAGCGGACTCGTATAAGGCGATGAGGTCAGTAGTTTCGTTAATGGCATTCTGGCACGGCGCCCATACATTAAAAAGTAAGGGGTGTAGCCGGTCACGGAGCTTACGCAGTTACGGTGTGCCATCAACGCACTTCCTAACTTCTCCTCCCATCGGTGTGGTTCGTTGTTCACTAAGCGAGCCAAGATCTCTTTAACGGAGCGATTGGCGCGTTCCGTCTTTCCGTTCGCTTCAGGTGAATAACTGGTGGTGCGTCTGTGTTCTACACCGACACTCTGCAGAAAATGTTCAAACGCCTTAGAACAGAATTCCATTCCTCTGTCCGTTATAATTATTTCCGGAAATCCAAATCGAGGAAAGAAGTCTCTAGCCAATGCAGATTCAACGGCTTGGGATGTTTTATTTGGAATAGGATAACTTTCTACCCAACCTGATAAGTGGTCAATAAGATTGAGACAGTATTTATTTCCATTAGGTGATTCCACAAATGGACCAATGAGATCCATACCGACTATTTGGTTAATAGCCGTCGGTAGGGGCATTTCTCCATATCCCGTGCGTTGTTGTCTCGGAACATGTACCTTACATGTGGAACAAAGTTCCAATTGTCTATTGACATCAGCGCGCATTCCCGGCCAGACATAACTCTGCCGTATTTTGTCTAGGGTTTTGCCTGTTGCGCAATGTCCAACTTCCGCGTGACACCTTCTTATCACGTCTTCGCGATAAAGTGACGGGAGTACTAAGCGTGGGTAAATAGGGCTGGTACTTGTCGGTCTCTTAATGGAATATAAATGTCCACTCAATATTTCATACTCCGAATCTTCATTCAAGGCCAACTTGAATTCTTCTTTGAATTCAGCCTCCTGTTCACACAGAAGCTCCTTAGGGTCAATATCGTCTGCTTCGAGCGGCATACGCTGTAGAGCGAAGTCATTAGGAATGCACTCAGGGTCGATCCAGTAAGATGTGTCAAACGTGGCTACTTTCTCCGGAGGCGGATTAGGTAGCCGACTCATTACATCGGCCCTGATATTTTTCTTTCCCTTTATGTATTCTACCTTGGCTCCGAATTCTTCCATCAGAATTGCCCAACGTTGGACCTTCGTGTTCCGCAGTTCTTTAGTAAAGATTGACTTTAGAGGCTTGTGATCAGTGTACACTGTCAATGGACAGCCGTATAAATAAGCTCGCAGCTTAGATATACAGTAGACCATTGCATATGCTTCTTTTTCAATAACCGGCCATCTCAGCTGCGGACCGGATAGGCTGTGAGAGACGTATTGCACGACCCTTTCGACTCCCTCTTCATCGTCCTGGACTAAGACGCCTCCGACGGCATAGTCTGACGCGTCAACGTACAGTTTGTAAGGCTGATCGAGACGCGGATATGCCATTACATTGTTCGAGCATAGCAATTCCTTTAACTTGTCGAAACTTAGTTGCTGTTCGTCGCCCCACGTAAAACTTTGTCTCTTTTTTAGAAGGCGATAGAGGGGTTCAGCAACACTGGCGAAATTCGGAATCGTGCGGGCGTAGTAATTGCACATGCCTATGAATGCTCGAACATCTTTCGTGTTTCGAGGTGCTGGTAGTTTATTAATGGCGTCCAGTTTTTCAGGGTCGCTTCGTACCCCATCTTTAGATACGATATATCCCAAAAGTTTGACCTCTTTCTTAAGAAAATCACATTTGGAGGGTTTTATTTTCAATCCGGCTTTATCTAGTTTGTTTAGCACTTGAGATAAGTGCTCTGCATGTTCCGTAGTGTTTCTAGAGAATACGATTATGTCATCCAGATAGACTAGAACACACTGTCCGATTAGGTCGTTCAAAACATAGTCCATGGTACGTTGGAAGTATGCTGGCGATGTAGCAAGGCCAAAAGGACAACGGGTAAATTCGAAAAGCCCTTTATGGCAGGTAAAAGCAGTTTTTGGAATATCGCTCTCGGCCACTGGACACTGCCAATAACCAGCTCTAAGATCAATAACACTAAAGTGGGTCATGCCACTTACCGAGTCTAGAATGTCTTGTATCAACGGCAATGGGTAAGTATCACGGGTGACGACTTCATTCAGTTTTCTATAGTCTACACAGAAACGAGTGCTCCCATCCTTTTTAGGAACTAACGTGACCGGAGATGCCCAGGGTGAACAGCTAGGTCGAATTATTCCTAGGCGAAGCATTTCCTTTATCTCCGATTCCACCACTTTACGTTTAGATAAGGGAATACGGTAGGCACGTTGCTTTATTGGCTTAGCCGTTCCTGTGTCAATCTTCATCGCTGGGAGGTTGCATTTGCCATGTGGGTCTCCATCCACGCTAAAAACGCTCTCGAATTTGGTTAAGATTTCATCCACACATTTAACTCCAGTTCGAGGAGCCTTTGGTGCCACTGCGGTAAGACTGCTAACCGGCCGTCTGCCTCGATATCGAGTTAGAGGCCACTGACGCCCACACCAATGTAGAACGTTATGACGATAATCAATGACACCCTTGTTTTTCTCTAAAGCGTCGTTTCCAATTATCATGTCATAGTCCACTTTGTCGGCGATTAAAACAGTCACCACCGCAGCGTTATCAATCCTAACCTGCGTTTTTCCGATGATGGGCACAATATGACCTGTAACTCCGTAAGTAACACTAGTAGGCTGTACTAATCTTGATCTTCTAATTTCTTTGCAAATAGTCATAAATACCTTCTTGTGCAAGAGACTCGTGCTGGCTCCCGTGTCAATCAGGGCATGGCACTTTACACCTGATATCGTTATGTCTACAGCTACTCGGGGGTCAGTCACGTCTCCTGCACTGGCTAGTTTTTTGTGTCCTTCTCTCGCTTTTGCTGACCTTTCAGCTGGTAACATTCCCTCTTCTTATGGCCTGCTTTACCGCAGTGAAAGCATAAGGGAGTTCCATCGTCAGCCCATCCTTTGCTTTTATTCTCACGTCGCACTGTTTCCCATTGGCGTGGTTGTTGCGGGCGGCGTTGAGAGGCACTCATTTTCTCTAGCTTTAGGTTGGATACCTCTTTAGTCAACTTTTTAATCTTTGACTCGAGGCGCTCCATGGGGTTGTCGGTGGAGTTCAAAGCCACTTCCATTGGCTCCTCATGGCGGGGTTCTAGTCCTACGACATTCTCAAACAATTGCGCGCCGACCTCCGCGTTGTCTACAAACGTGAGAGCCTCGTTCAGGGTAGCGGGTCGTGCGTCGGCCACAAGCCTGCGTGTGAGTCGTCGATCACTGAGGCCACGCGCATAGGAAATTATCAATTGTCGCTCGGCGTCGACAGATCGAGGCTCGGGGTATGCTTTCCGGGCGATGTTCCTAAAACGCCTGCTGTAGGCGGCGCAGTTTTCATACGGCGTTTGCCGTATTTGTTCTATTTCTGTCCGGAGACAGGCTGCCTCGTCAGGGGACAGGAACGAGCGGCGGATGTGGTCACGGAGAGTCACCCAGGCGGTGCCATAATAATCATTTTGTCGACGGAGGCAATAATCAACCTCCGCCGCTAGGGCACCTCTACTGGTTTTCAGGGCCAACCTGGTCGCACAATTGGTAATATTGCCCTGGCCCCGGGCGATCGCTCGCTCCATTTGATCAATCCACTCGCGTGTTTCTGAGGGGACTGTCCCATCGCAAGGATGAAACAAATCGGACAAGTCTTGAAGAGAATGTCTCTCCCTTTCTTCCGCCCAGCGGAGTCCCTGTCTCTCGGCTTCCACTTGTCTCTGTTCTGTCAGTCCACGGATGTTCTCTATCAACGAGTGGAACTGTTCCTGAGACATTTCTTCTGGTGTTTTCTGTCCTTTTCCTTCAATTCACTGAGTTAAAGTCCTGGCGAGCTCGCCACTGTAAAGTTCGTGACTTTACTTGTTGAATAACGCAATGTAAGGTGCCAGGCCCGGCCGTACGAGTGTTGCGGTACGGGCTTAGAAACTCAGCGAATCGGAAAGTCAAGAAAATAAGAACGGCACTTTGCAGTTCTAATGAATTTAATAAATCAAAGTTAATCAATGACCGGGGAATACCCACGGCGCGAATGCGACTGAGTTACCAAGTCTTAACTTCTGACTTAAACGCAAACGCGGCCGAGGAATATTCCCCTACAATAATCGAACGTCTCACTTCTCTGAGATCAAATCAACGAATTAATTTTACATAGAGTTTGATTCTATTATGAAGACCAATGCAGGTGTGCTCCCCGTATCTGCCGATTTTATGACCACTTCATCGTTTCTGGACATGGCAGATAGGTGATCAATAAGTCATTTGATCCTGGACGACAACGCTTGTACTATCGTCAATAAATGTTCAATTTGAGCAAATACTAATTTTGAGAGTTAATCAAGGGCCCAGGTGTGCGCACTAATAATGACCTCATAAATTCCTGAAGTGGGTCCTGAATGATGTGTTTGATCCACCATAAACCGATGACGCATGCACATCAATAATCAAAGATACAATTGCATAATTAAATATAATAAAATTAGCATTAACTTTACAATGTGTATAGCTACGTTATACTGGTTTGTTTGGCAGTATAAACCTTTTTATCAGAATTTTAGAAATAAGTGCAAGTTATTATTCCAATTTTTTGGACTTTTCTTGATCAAACCCAGACATTTCTGATTTTATTCAATATATCCGTTATTTTATAAATATTATTTGTAGGTGTATGACCAACAGAGTACTGGCTGGGATGAATTTTTCAGGAAAGAAAAATAAATTTCCGTTTGGGCACAGCAACTTCTGTACGGTGATCAAAGGTAATTAAATTAATGTTGCAATTTGCTTTACATTTACTGCTGTAATTTGTGCCTGATTTGATTTTTATAATAAACTTATCTACCTATCAGCTCCAGTTTGGGCAGCTAAGCCTAAAAAAAAAGTTCTTACATTTTGCACCCTAGTTGGAATTTAACACCCAATCTTAACCTCATTCTTAGAATCCCTCAGTGAGCTTTGATAGGCACACCTGCCAGCGTACGTTCGATACATATATGCTTACATTTCTACTTCACTTTTTTTCCCAGATGTCATGATGTCAAGATGTAGTTGTACGGAGAAGGAAGTCTCCGACAGCATCGTTAACTATTCCGACAGCATCGTTTACTATCTAAAATGGGCACCAGAAAGAAAAGATGGAGATGGAAGAAAGTAACAATTAATTAAGAACTTGAACTATTATTTTGGCCTTGTGATGGACATTGCTGGAATACTTACAGTAATATTTCTAAATTGTGGAGTTTATCAGGTTGCACTCATGTCTGTCGTGTGTATATGAACCTCATCTTCTACATCTTGTTGCACAAAAATTGACAAACATTTATCAAAGCAACCACGACAGCCATTTCTTTCTCTCTAACTTAACTGCACATGCGTCAAGGAGTCAGAATCTCCTCCGAGCGCAGACGAGAATTAATTAGAGCTTTGAAGTAAGTAACTCGCTCCCTCTACAATTTTGTTCTGTTGTCATACATATACAGTGTTTTGACAATGTTGGTTGACTTTTAACTTGCATAGTCCTGAAGCCCAGTGCTTGTTTGAATTTATTATCACTATGTTGTACACTGTGTATATTTTAACTACTTTAATTAGTAGCATTTTTTCCTTTTATGCAGTGACAAAATAAAGACATTGAAAATGCTATTTGTCTCAACTTTAAATTAATGTGAAATCAACAGTTAATCAATGCTAAATCAACATATAAGCAATGCTAAATCAACATATAATCAATGTGAGATTTCTAATGTTGAAACAACATTGAACTATCAATCATGATTCAGCGTTGAATGCCAACGTTGATTCAATGTAATTTTTCAACGTTGACACAAATTTCCACTTTCAATAATAAATTCAACAAAAATTCAACGATGTGAATCAATGTTGAATCAACATTGAATCAACTGTTGTGTGCCTGCTGGGTAGTTTTTGGTGGTGATCCGGATCAATAATCAATCAATAATCAATAATAATCAAAAATCGCTGCCTTGGCAGAGGTCTGCTCTCTCGGAGTGCTTTTCTAGTTTTAAACCCCATGGTCACATCGTAACTAGCGTCACTGGCACAATCACTTAAAAATCATCAAGTATGTATTATACTATCATGCAAGTCCCTGCATGGGCACTTTATCTTCATTTGCTCGCCTGCAAGATTAAATTATTCGAAACGTATAAAATAACATGACATTCTATTACATTCTGTAATCATGTACAATTTATCAATCAGACAACAGTGCAATATGTCATGTGATCTGACACGCTTTTTAATTACCATTACATATAAAATAAGTTGAAAAAATTGAAAAGAAAAGTTTACCTTATTTGATTTTTATGTCTCAAACATTATTCACGTATGTTGTACTTACCCATCAGAGAGATATAATCTTATCAATCCAATACTACTTTCCATAAAAGAGAGAAAAACTGAACTATGAACCCACAAGTTGCATATCAAAATTTATTTTAACAATAAAGATAACAAATTATACAAGATATTTTGAAATAAATTTTATTTCCTCTTTTGAGGATTCTAGTCTCTGTGAGTTAGGAATGGTCAGGCATGCACACATCCATGGATCATACCATGGATCAACAATTACTTTACTAGCAGATGGCAGCTAGAACAGTTCCACACATAACAAGCATCGCATATTGCGAATCGCTATATCAAATAGAGGCTACAATGATTTATATGGGACGAGTATGGGCGAGTTATTGAATCGAGACTCTTGCGCACAGTCGCAACATAGCGAAGCTTTCAAGATACGGGGCCCTTGTCTGTCCTAAACCACCCCTACAACAGTGGGGCAATCATTTCAAGTCAGGAGAGAAATGCCCTTTTGGCCAAAAAAGATCCATTCTGATGTAAATTGCATTTTGGTTTGATGGTATATCTCATACGTTGTCTCAACTAAGTGGTCAAAAAGACACTTCTTCAAATAAGAAACCCATCTTTCAAATTGTTGGCCACATGCCTGATCGAAGCATATGCACCCAAAAATACAAATATTTTTATTTCATGAATATAATTTGATATACCATCACAGTTCATACTGGTTTAACATCTAACGTCAGCTTAATGTTCATGGCTGCCAGTTCCGCAACTAAATACTTGAACACAAATGGGATGGAGATTTCCACAACTGAGTCTTTTCTACCACATATTTTGCACACCCAGTGGCGGGCAGCTTCGAAGGAAGCAGCTGCCAGAGCGGAGGGTGGCTTCTCCATCTGAGCTGAAAGCAGGCTGCCACATTTGGTGCACACTCGTGCCTGGAAAGATACAATGTATCAGAAATGTGATTTAAATATAAATGTAAAACTGTAATAATGATTACTTGTTCTTGTATGCTACTGCTTGAGTGAATGTCTTATCTGATAGTATACTGATTACATGGGTGAGAATAACTCTCATGGCTTCAAAAGACTGCCTAAATATTTTGATAGAAAATATTATAATGTAAAGTATATGTTTTGATTTCTATAATGACAAACCTTAAGGTGCAAGCATTATTCATAATATGTGAAAGGATATAATAATAATAATAATAATAATTATTATTATTATTATTATTATTATTATTATTATTATTATTATTATTATTATTATAATACTAGCATCTCATAGTTGTGAGTATCAAAAAACAAGTTAAATCCAACTAAATATTACCATGGTCTTGTCTGAGCAGTTAACCAGCCTGTCCTGTAGAATGAAGGCAGTCCCCAATGACAAGATGGCATCCCTCTCCATCTCTCCAAACCTCACCCCACCTCCCTTCTTTCTTCCTTTCACAGGCTGATGTGTCAGCTGGTCAATGGGTCCTGTCGATCTCACCTACAGGAGAAACGACACAAGCGCTTTCATTTTTTTAAAATAATTATGGACAAATTAACGAATAAAATTAGTTATGATGAATCTTTTAAAAAAATTTCTTTTAGCTGTTCACATCTCCTAACCAATCAGGATTTGGATGAGCATCCATAAGATCTTACAAATTAAGACAGTGTATGTGTAAGAGAGTTGCTGACGATGGACCTGAAAATATCAAGCTTAGGGAAACTGTCAGCTCTCAAACAAAATTTCTTGAAGCATTGAGGACATGAACATTATATATCAAACAATTTATGTGAAGCCATGAATAAGTTATCAGTCAAAATTTCTTTGTAACATTTCGATCACCCTGAAAATAAATCCTTAATTTGAAGACTTTGTTTTATCTGAAACACTAGGTTTAAGCCTTTGCAGCTTGTCTGACAAAATGATACAGGAAACAAAATCATTAAAGAAAATTAGTTGTTCGAGTCATTTCCACATTCTCTCTTGAAACTGTCTGAAGCCACTATATAAGATGACAACATGTTGAAACTTGTTTCTTGAAGGAATAAAGTTACCTGGAACTTGTCTGACACCATGTGACGCAGCCTTTGATAATACACGATGCCAAAGAAGATGTCTGCCTCGAACTCCCTGCCATCTATGCCGCTGTACATCCTCTCTGTCCCGAAGTAGTTGTACCCAGCTGAAAGATGGAGTAACTTGACCCATTGCAGTAGGAAAACAACGTGATAAAAAGGCTCTGCTTTAAATAATTAGCAAATAAATCAGTTACAAGACAATAATAGTATGGCTTGATCTATAAACATTTCTGAAAACAACTTGAAAGCAGTCAATTTTTTCTTTGGGAAACATCTTATTTGGTAACAATTCTTAGCAGTCTTATTCAAGAAAAGTTTTTGACTTCATTTCTTTTGCAAAAAGGGTTCTTCCCTCAGTGGGAGCCAACTTTACCTGCTGTTAAAGCTCTTCCAAAGTAATCTATAGCTGGATTCTCTTCCGAGAAACAAAATGGTGTGGAATCGTGGCACAGTCCATGGAGAGCTCCAGATTTCCCTGCCATACTCTCTATCATCATACCTTGAAGAAAATGACAGATTAAAAAAATTGCTAGCCGAAAGCATGGTTATTGTTTACAGCACAAAGACAAGTATCATAGAATTATTTTTAATTTGTTGATCAATTAACTGAAATGTCCAAATGTATTTTGAAAGACGTTTGGCAAAAATGGAGAAAAACTGCAGTCCCATCCACCATTTTCCTGGACATTATCATGATCAACAGAAACGTCTGAAATTGAGTGTGTGTAAACTACTGAGACATACCTATTGTCATACGAGAGGGAAATCCGTGGGGGTTAAACAGGATATCGGGCGTCATCCCACTCTCAGAGAACGGCATGTTTTCATTGGGCCACTTCTGGCTGTATGAGATATAATAACAATAACATATAATAATAGTAGCACAAATAAGTACTGTATAAATTAACATATTTATTTTTGAGACATTCATTAGAAAGAATGGAAAAGCCATTTGCTTTCAATCAGGCTCCTAAAAATCATCAAATAATAGAAAAAATACAGTTTAAACAATCCATAAAAATTGTCATGTGTAGAAATATTCAAAAAGGGTCACATAGTTTTGTCACAGTGTTAATACTTGTTAATCTCAGGTAACTATCACTAGGAAATAACCTCTAGCACTACACTAATAATAATACTAGTATATATAATATTATAACAATAAAGAATAAAGAGGCCTGTTATTAATCCATACCTGCAAATTCCCTTCTGACCATGACGACTAGCAAACTTGTCTCCAATGATGGGATTTCTCTGGGGGAGAAAAACAAAACCATAACTTTATGGGTCATGTCACTTGATTAGGACTATAAATATGAAAAAAATATCATGATAATGTTTAGTTATTTGCAGTCATTTTCTATGGTAGATGATATGTAATTCATCACTCACCACTATCCTGAGACATATACAAATTTTCTGCATCTCGTCAGTGCCGGTGTCGTTCCCCAGGACCTTGATGTGGTCCACGTAGGCCGCCTCCTGACTTTTGTACAGGGTCACCCTGGCCTCTCCCGTCTGGACATTGATGTAGCTGAAAACACACAGTACTGATTTAATATATTATTAATACTACGTTTCTGTTGGTCGACGTCTAGTTGAGTTTTGTAAGTATGTTAAATCTAATACTGGACTTAGAACAGATGAAATAACAAAAACTGAGAAAAGTTCATCTGTATTCTCAGTAGACTGGATACAATTTTTTCAGGAGCCCATAATATCATTATCATCATCATCATTTTCATCACTAACATTATTACCATTATGATCATTATTATATCTAGAGGATCAGAGAGGCGATACTGCCTCCGGATATTGTACCACCAGCTGGAGTAAGCGTTTTCTCATGGAAACCCCTGCAAAAAAGGGGCACCACCACCAGTCTTGACAAGCTCTATAAAATGCAATCAACAAGAGTTCTCAAAATATGAAAAAATATATATTTATAACTAAAAATAGTACAATCATGCAGAATTTCGAATTGACCTGCATTTTCCTAACATTGATCACTCCTGTGATTCTCTAGACCATAAGCCTATTGGTTTTCCTTGAAATGTGTTGACAATGTTGCATATACGCTAGGGGCAACACCGGGCATATCTCTGCTGGTTTTGAAGATATGAGGGGCAAGAAAATATGCAAAGCTCAGTTCATGGTGAAAAAGAAGGTAAAAGTTCAATTTCAATATCACAGTATATGAGTTTCTATTCAAGTTCAATAGTAACCATGGGCATTTCTTTGCCAATTTTGGAGATTTAAAGGCCAGAAAACATGCAAAAAGCAGTTCATCATAAAAAGTAGGTCAAAGATCAATTTAAAGATCACACTTAGATTGCCAGTATATGACTTCCTAAACAAGTTTAATAGTAATTATGGGCGTATCTCTGCCAGTTTTAGAGATAAAAGGGAATGAAAATTTGCAAAGTTCAGTTCACGGTGAAAAGTAGGTCAAAGGTCAATTTGAAGGTCACAGATGGCCAACATATGATTTCCTATTCAAGTTCAATAGTAAGTATGGTATGGGCGTATCTCTGCCAGTTTTGGAAATATAAAGGAAACCTTGGAAAGTGTGGTTCAGGTTAAAAGTAGGTCAAAGGTCGATTATAAAGACACAGTTAGATTTCCAATATATGACTTTCTATTCAAATTTAACAGTAATTATGGGCGTATCTTTGTTTTGAAAGTATAAGCACTGAAAAATTTGCAAAGTTCAGTTCATGGTGAAAATTAGGTCACAGGTCAATTTCGGGGTCACAGCTTGATTGCCAGTATATGGCTTTCTATTCAAGTTTAATAGTAACTATGTGCATATCTAGGCCAGTTTTGGAGATACACTGTATAAAGATCAGAAAATTTGCAAAGTGCAGTTTATCATGAAAAAATAAAGGTCAAAGGTCAATTTAAAGGTCACACAGTATATGACTTCCTATTCAAGTTCCAAGTAACTATGGACCTATCTCTGCCAGTTTTGGAGATAAAAGGGAACAAATTTGCAAATCAAACCTGTTTAGTCCTGTTTCTTGTGTGTGTGTGTGTGCGTGTTTGTTTGGGGGGAGGGTAATTTCTACTGGAACACCAGAGGATTATCTAAATAGAGGGGAAACTTCTACTCTTAAAAATATGCCATATTACTTTGTCAGGTTTCTATAATCATAGAAAATCACCCACGTTAGCTTCGGTAATTTTTACATTGCTACTTTCAAGCCCGGTGAATATGTCTTACCTACCAGTAGAATAACATGGCTTTAACACATAGGAATTAACCAGCATGACTACTGCAATTCTTAGAAAACCTGTCTGTTTTCGAAACTAACATAATGCAAAGTAACTTTAACATGGTATTTTAATTACAGGAAATCAACTGCGTAACAATATCAGTGTTTGTTTGCGTTGTCACGTCAACGCCCAGTATTTTACCTAATAACATAACTTTAAACCCCGCATATTCTTGGTAGATCTTGGAATAACATCTAAAAACTAAAATAATGCAAAGTAACTTTGTTCAAAATGAATATCATTTTCCCATTGCCTCTCTGTTATAAACATGCAAATAAAGAATATGTATACAGTATATACAGATCTATGTGTTCATAGCAAACGATCATAGTGTCTGTAGCACGTTTTCAAAGGTCCACCAATTCCCACCAGAAGTGAAGCGAGATGTTGTCTTTGTGCGTGGTGTACATGGTAGTAATCTCTGGCACCGTCCAGTCCTTTACCTTCAGCGCAGGCAAAGGAGGCAGTCAACACAGAGACTATCCAGTCAATGAGGTAATATTCAAGATCAAACTAGTTCAGGTCGTTTTAAATGCACAGTTTATGTCTTTGTGGTGAAAAATGTGGCAATGAATCTTTCTGGTATTTTCTGTCAACAAGTTTTTGCATTTAGTAAGGGAAGCTATTCGGGATTTTCCTGCTACATCGAATTTTCATTAAAAAAACAATTTCTCTTACTCGCAAAAAAACTGCTCAAACTGTCATTGCACTTGAACGCATTGTTTTATAACAATTCATATTTAATAAGGTGATTATGTTTTGATTGGTTGTCGTATAGATCGCTACGTATTCTAGAAATATTGACATCAGTTATCTTTATTTGAGGGCTTATAAAGTCTAAATTGGAAAAGAGAAGTAACATTTCAAGATATGTTAACAGAAAGACGACCTTGGGACATTTTGAAAGTATTTCTTTAACTATCATTTCCTTAACTCAAGAATAAGTTCAGTAATAATAGCTAACACATAACTTTTTGAAAACATCAAAAAAGTTAAATTAAAAAATAATTAATTATAATGATTATTATTAAGTTTAAGACAATATTTTTCTAACACATCATTCAGATGTTTTAAAACTTTATATTTCTATATGAATACCAATTAACTGTATGTGTAAATATCATATGAATTGTATTTAAGATAAAAATATGATTAATGTCACCTAATGGAGTATATCATAGTAGTTTCTTCACCAGGTTTTGTCATAACATTATATTAATGTCATGTAAATGGTTCTTTTTGTCATTTTACCTCAAACAGTTTTTATAAAATTATCAAACACGTGTTTATAATGCAGGGGCGGATCCAGGATTATTTGAAGGGGGGTCCACGGATGTGAAAATTTTGGGTATTTTAAAGGGTGAACAGTCCCATTTGGTACGGTTTAGAACTATAGTTCAGCTAGTCAAAATTCTAATTTCAAGAGGGGACCAGAAATTAAAGGGGGATAGGGTTCAGGACCCTCATGACCCCCTCTAAATCTGCCACTGTGATGTTAAAAAGATATACATGTTAACACTTCCAAAACTTTTTTGTGTTCGCTGTGATATGGTTCAAGTCCAGCGACAGCAGAAATATGGCGCCAAAGTTCACCCCTTACGGCAATCAATGCTACATTAGACCCTTTTAAACACTCGGTATTCAGTTAACGATTTCGTTATTGCATACAAAACTACTTTAATACACCTTTATTTTTTTCTTCAATACAGACTGATATCAACAACTTGCCTAAATTCTGGACCCGCAAGATGCGCTCCTTTTTCAACTTACTAGATGACGACCTTGACGGCGTGCTAACGCAACATGAATTTCTGGATATAATTTCCAACAGAATGGATCAATACTTTAGTAGAAATGAAGCATCTGTATTTAAAGCCATGTGGCATTCAACTTGGGACTTTTTTTTCGTCACCCGAGAAAAGAATGACAATCTTACTGTGGAGGATGTGATAAAAATGCACTCCAGATACTTTACTGTGCCTCACTTTCCAGAACACGGTGAGGCCTGGTTTCAAGAAGTGTTTAAACTGGTCCTCTCTCATGGCAACCAACTGATCGACTTGTCAGACTACACTGCTTTTCTGCAAAGTTTCGGTGTGGACCCAGAGACAGCTCCAAAATCCTTCAACATCTTTGACATCGATGATGATGGCTACTTGGATGAGAAGGAATACGTAAAAAACGGTTTGGGTTATTTTGCAGATGCAAAGCAGTCCTCAGGGAGATACCTCTGGGGATCATTTCCGCCAAAGAAGGTTGCATAACTCAAGTGTCATATCTTTAAGTTATTGCAGCAGCTTTGGAATGAGAAGTGATTTTATGCTGGCCTTTGGAGGGATAAGGATACCTGAACCTTAACATTTTATTCAGAAATAAAAAAATAAAATAATTCCGAGAAGATTCAAATTTTATGCAAATTTTGTGAGAAATTGTACAAGATACAAGATATTAAACTGTTTTGGCCTGTATTTTAGAGTTTACACTTGAAGTGAATTCTTTTTTTATTTCGAAAATGAATTAATTAGTAGTGTATGGCTGCACTCACAATTACTGGTCCGCAGACTAACACACCCGCGGATCAAATATGGTCGACCCACTTAAGGAGGCTCTCTCATATTTCAGAACCACCATTTCTGCCCTAGCGATTTTGTTGAAAATTGTAAGACAAATTCTTCTCACCATATAAATAAAATATAGAAAAAACTGGGGACATTCCAGCTCGTTTTCGAGAGGAAGTGTCTCGAAAAAAAAAACCCATTTATTACATTGCGTTTTATGGGGATTTTGCCAAAATGGCCATAATTTGGCAGAAAATGCAAAAATAATTTTAAAAACAAGGCAGCAAAGCTGTCAAATGTACAGACAAAAAGCAAAAAAAAAAAGATGCAGAATAAAGGCCATTTTGTCAATTTTGATGCAATAATAAATAATGCTTATAACAGCACAGTCAATAAACTTTAAATTTTAATCATGCACAGCAGGTAACATGGTCAATAAAATTACAGTTTCAGAACCATGACAGTTCACATTCACATAATGAAAATCCCAATATGTGAAAAATGATGACAGTGCATAAAATACTATTACCGTAAACCAGTGTTTGAAAAAAAAAATTAAAAAGAAAACATTACAAAAAATATTCCAATCAGCTGCCATTCAAACTTTTAATCTAGCCGTTTTAACATATGAATAACCCCACTGAGTTTGAGGATAATAATTAAGGCACTGTTATTCATATATATAGCATTAATGCTGGCATTGCACAAAATATTTTTTCTTTTGTACATTTATTTGCAATATTAAACATTTACCTGCATAATTATCACCGTTTCCTAATTATGTGACACTGTTAATTTGGACTTTAACAAATTGTATCTAGTAGAAAGCTTAGCCTATGGGAGTTTACAGGGAAACCTCAACATGTGTGTTTTATGTAATCTCATTTAAAGGCCACTTGAAACTTAATAAGGCAAGTGACTTAATAGCTGAGCACACTAAACATAAAGTGAAAAATTGAATCTGACAAAATGCAATGATATGAGTTTTTTTCCCATTTTTGACAATTAATTACACAATACGCAATATCAGGTTTACCATCATTTTTAAGGTGCATTTTCGGGGCTCATATGATTGAATGTTTTGGTAATAAATACATTAATTTAAATGTATGACTACACATATTAATTGACAAAGTTCAAAGGTAAGAATAGAAAAAAACTACTGGTTTTGTGGACAGGTTGAATTGAAAATCGGACGGGTCAAATTTATGAGCACCTGTGAAAATATACCGATTGACCCCAAAGTCACAAAGATGAAAGATGACCTGAAGGGTAACACCTGCCAATAATATTATAGGTTAGGTCTTTGTAGTTTCTGAATATCAGCGCAAATATTTTTTTTTTTCGTAAAAAACTTCATTTTTTTAAAAACATTGGCCCATTTGACCTTGAAACAAAGGTCAAAGGTCAAATCCAAGGGCATATTTGAAATCTCAACATATGACTTTCGGTCAGCCGTCTGTAGAAATTTTTCCCATAATTCCTTTGGTATGGTAGATAATTAGCATTTAATTTTGCCAATTTTGGACAAGGGTGCATTGCAATGAGCGCCACACCTAGACCCCAGCACCGATGAAGCCCAAATTTTACGTGGAACGAGTTGAGATTATAGGTGACCTAAATCCAAGAGATGGGTATGCAGGTCCTTGTAGTCTAGGAGGTGAAGCAGTAATGGTGACATGGCGGCGGAGCCAGAGGAGCCGGCGGAACATGCGGGTTGAGACCAAAACCATGTGTACCACAAGCGCCTACACTGCTGGTACAATTATAGTTTATTACAGTTTATTATTAACTTACCAGTAGTATGGTTCTCCAGCTGTGAGTAGTTTACCAACAGGAGGAAGACCATCAGGGTCCAGTTTCCCCTCGACTCTCTTATCCCCTGGCTTACAGCCTGGCAACACATTGAACATAGGACATGCACCCAGTGTCAGGAAACTAAATCTCAATAGTTAGCCTTAACTTTACGACCAAGCTGGTATTGCCAAGACTTTCACAAAACAAACCAACCCTACGTTGGATGTAAATTTCTGTTTTTAACATAATATTCATTGTCAGCACATGAAAATACTAAATGAAGAACTTAATATTAGAATTGAATCAAGAATAATTAATAAAAGGCAATTAAGAACATCACATATATAAGGTAAGGAAATCTTACTTACCAAACATAAGAGAAATCCTGCTCTTTTCTCGGCTAATTTTTCGCAAATCCACAAACTACAAAAAAGTAGAAGAAAGATATAAACTCGAAGAACTGTAAACTACAAAGAAAAAAGTTTCATCTTCTGAATCAGCTGTTTTTTTTTTGTTTTTTTTTTGCCATTTGTTACTCATAAATCACATGGACCCACAAAATATACATTCAAGTAAACAGACACATGCACAATGGCAAAGGCAGACCAAAGATATCAAGTAAAGCTGCCCTCTTCTTAAAAAAAGAAAAGAAAAAAAAAAACTACCCATTTTAAGAAAGGTTGACATTAAGGGTATTTTGCATATTTGAGTATGTAAAACAGGTTTCTCCATTTTAAGTGCATCTATTTTCCTTTTGCCCTCAGACAGATAATGGATGAAGATGGGAGGGGGGTGGGTGTTACATCCACCACCTTTTTAAGGGGCACAGGAGGGGGCTGGGGGAAGGGAGGCAGCTCTCACCTGAATACGGCTATATTATAAACTGACTCTATCACTTACCTCATGTTTGTAGACATTTCCATGGGCAAAGCCTCGCTCAAAGGAAGACTTGTTTAAGATCATAGCGTCTTCCATGTCATAACCCTGAAAATATAATATGAATACATCAACCACATGCTTTTTAGTTTCAGGTTGATACTTTAAGCATTCAGTTACATGGAGTAAGAAATACCCTGCAGGCATTGTATTTAAAAACAAATTATATTTCATAAAATTTCAAGAAATAAAGCATGTGGCATGTTATTTAGATTTCGCCTAGAGTCCTGTTGGAGCATCAAAATTCCACATACATATACTTAACCCGATACTTGCTTTTAGAAAAGCTATCACACAGAAATGGACACCAATGTTTATACTTGAACCTAATCCTTAATATATACTGTGCATAGCAAGCAAAAATCTACCCTTATAATGAACAAACACTCACTGTATATGATATCACAGCAACAATTGCATTGGTCCCCATTGGATAGTTATCCATCCCATAATAGTCATACATCTTATTACGAACAATAGGACTTTGGACAGTCTGCAGACGGTATAGTTTGTTATCTGACCGATGCTGAAGGGCGTGGCATGGTGTTGCCATGGTCTGTTTACCCATCTGTAACAAAATTAAAGAAACAAACAAGCATTTTATTCTACTTTGCTGAAGGTGATCCTTTCATGCCAATTTATTAGTTAGGAGCAAGATTTTTTAACATGAACCCTTGCTGATAAGGAAATGAAGTAGTGTTGGGGACTTGTTTAGTAATTAACCTTCATTGTATGGTATTAGTACATTGTATGACAAATCTTTTTGTGATTCAGGAGTACATTGTAAGGTATATGGTTTTCTCGCATAGTCTGGTGTTAAATTCTGCATACATACTGAAAACTATATGTCTATAAGTATGTTTGTAAGCATGTTACTGCATGTAATTTTTTCCGTTTTCTATTGCATATAATGTGAGTGTCACCGAACTGAAACAAGGGATCACCTGACACTGGTAGATGTTCCTGGGACTCTGGTTACAGTCTGAGTATGGTGTAAGGCTGGCAATCACGCTCAGGAAACTACACTCTGACAATTCCTGGTGGGTCGTCAACTGAACAGATAACATGGGGTTATATGTCTAGTCATGGTACAATTGTATTTTCATTTTTAGATTCTTTTATATATAAATTATTTATTTACTGTCTTCAATTTCTTTTTGTGCCTTAAAAACCAAAAGCAGACAATGTTTTACAAAGCTTCCTAAAATAATCGTCTTTGCTCAAATGAGATAGAATGCATCACCAACTGCCTTTTAAATTATCATTTTAATGACACACACTCACAACTTAAGTTTGAGCATCTAATTTATCATATCATCTCAATAATTTTTGTCTTCCTGCTAACTGATCCTGTTAATAATTTATACATTCTGTACATTTCAAAAATAAACTGATCCCTTCTGAACATGCAACTTGGGTCAAATATGACCGAGGCTCATTGGTGACACTGGCCCATTGATGTATCCCAGGAAACACTCACCCCTTCATGTGCCTCCTCCGCAACAATACAAATATTGAGGTAAACCTGTTCAAAGGTTCCTATCAGCTCTATAGCGTCCAGGGCCAGGTTCTTCACAGGGCGCACCATCCTGGCAGGGGTGGAGAATAAATAGAGGCCAGGGTACTGGCTGGCGTGAGGGGTCTTGGGAACCAGGCAGATTTCTAGGACAGGAGGGACCTGCAGATTAAAATGATTGTTATGTTCTACATGTGTCAAAGAAAAATCAGATCAGATAGATCAGGAAAATTTTATATGAAGCAAATATGGTCCAACCATTAAAGAAAGTATACCTTTTAAACAAGACCTAATAACTTTTAAAGAATCAACAGTTTTCCAACAAAAAATCTTGCTTTGCTCGATGTCATAAAATTACTAATGGTCAACCAAATTATTGTCCACCAGTAAGTGTATAATAATTTTTCACACACATTTTTTTTTTACTTTTCCCTCCATGAACTTAAATCTTGTTAAATTTACTACTGTCTATTTATTCATTCCTTGTTTCTACTACAGAAATGTCACATAAAAAATCATCCCGTCAGACCTGCATGCAACCATTAATTTCAGCAGGAGGGGTGGGTGAGGGGTTCCCCTTTTAAAAACATGGACTTTTTTTCTTACCCTGTCCTTAAGAAGATAGCATTGAAATTTTGATTCAGAGCAATTAACCTTCTTAGGTCAAAGGGTGGTTCTTTCAATGGGCCTGCCTGTGCGTTCATTGTAGAACACAATACCCTCACCTTGTTAATTCCCTTCACTTTCATCATCCGGAGCTTCACGGCAACATCCTGTGCAGCATTAGCATGTATCCAGCCAAGGATACGGCCATCTAGCATCACTCGGTAACAGTCTGCCATGTTGCCAGGGGCGGGGCCATCAATGGGGGTCATGCCCAGGGAACATAGCAGTTTTGGAAGTCCAACAGTAGAGAACACTTTGGTAACAACCTGATTGAGTTTACAGAAAAAAAACACTGAATTTAGAAATTGGAGAACTTCAGTTGGAAATGTAGCAAAGATAACCTGGTCAGTGTTATATCAAAATACATAAATTTTAATATTTTATGGTTTTATGTAAAACTGCAATTTTAAGAGCATAATATTATCAGGTAACACAAAAAAGGCAACACAAAAAAAAATAATTTTAATTTTTCTCCATCTGTGATTGCTCGTTTACTATAAAATATTCTGACATGTAACCAAGGTGGCACTGACCTGGCATGTGGCAGTCATGTGATTCATCAGACCGCACGGAGCTCCATCTGGTGTGTGAACTGGGCACAAGAAACCTTGAACAAGAGAGTTATACAGACAGGCTCAGTGAATAGAACTTAAAATGTGTCAGTATGGTTCTTCCCCCCTCTTCTCCCCCTTTCTTTCTTAGAAGGAAACACTCTCACAGCCAGAAACTCCCATGTCCTCAATAATGCCACTCTAAGGCAAAATGATCTCCATTTCACTTTCAAAAATAAGTACCCTTACAGAAGCTGCTTCATAAGAGAGAGAGAGAGAGAGAGGGAGAGAGAGAGAGAGAGAGAGAGAGAGAGAGAAAGCTCCTTCATCATTTATTCAAACAAATCTTATTTTCACATACTGCTGATGGAGAAAAATTTGCATGTCTACAGGCAACACACACACAACATTAATCCCTTTCTTTCCAAACTTGATGCCAAACTTACCCCAGGCCTCAGGTAGCAGTTTCCTGACTGCAGTTGTTCTCATCTGAGCAAAGAACGCACCTCTGTGGATGCAGCGGAAATGAGAAATATAGCGAAAGAAGTTGAGCTTGTCCGCAACAACTGTTAGACCAGCCGCCTGAAATATCAATAAATGATGGGTTTATTTATTTACTAATAATTTTTTTCATTAGTCTGTGCTGCTTATACCTGTTACTGTTATGATGTAATGAATACTTTTGTACAATACAACACAATTCATCACAATAAGATATGCTGGCATCATTTTTAACTTCACATTTTACCCCCATTTTATTCTATACAAATATGCACAATTGCATACTGCAAATTACTCGAAAATAATTTAGTATTTAAATTCCACATTTTCTTCCACCCTAAAGTAATGGATATAGGGCCCCCCCCCCTGATCCTGTCTCCCAACCCATTTCACAAACAAAAACTCTGGTCATTGCCAAAAGAGAGAACAAGGCAGCAAAGCTGTCAAATGTACAGACAAAAAACAGGAAATAACGATCCACAAAATAGGCTACTGTCAATTCTGATGCAAAAGTACATTATGTTAAACTGCAAATTCAACATCAAATTTTAATTATGCTCAACAGGTAATACCAATGTAAGTAAAATGTGTAACAAGTTCACAATTTGAAAATGTATAACTTCCAGAAAAAGAAGCCAATTAGACCGCTTTTCCAACTCAGGCTGCATTTTGGTCCTGTATTTCTTTTATGAAAGTTTGGCAATCATAAGTAACATGATTTTCCCATAATGGTCATCATGGCAGCAGCACCCAAAATTGTGTTTTCTTCTATTCTGATGACATATTACATAATGCTTNAAAAATTATTCTGAAGTCCACAAAGACCTGCAAAATGCCAGTGTTAACATTAATGATAGGTTTTATAAATAGTGCATTATGTTTCTGAAATAAACCCTTTAATGCTGTCCAATATTTGAGTCTTCATTTAGATATTTTTAAAAAATAGACAAATATTTTCTTTTGGTGTGAAAAAGAAGAAACTGCAAGTTGACACAACATAAAACAGCAAAAGTTTCACCAGAACAACAATAATACATCACTGTTGTATAGCCCAAGGAGGGCTACATATCTAACACTCATTTTAAGACCAGATCATATCATAATGCCATACACACTTAAGGCACACTTGAAGCAATAGTTATTAACGTTTTAGATAAATGTGCCCACTCTTGAAGCATTATAATTAGAATTACAAAGATAAAGAACCGTGCATGTGTTTAATGGATTTAAATAATAAGTGTGGTTAAATAGCAAAGATGAATTACACAGTCTTTCATGGTAATCATAACTTTGTATGCTAATTACGACTTTAGGCAGAAGCAAGGCAAGTAAAATTCACTGATTTAACAAAGGAGGATACTGAACACTTAAATACATATAATGACTCTCTACAAGTCACAAACAAAGGTGAATTCCACACACATAATAAATAAATTATATTTGTATTTCTCTGTCTTAAAGAGGGTACATTCTTATATCATAAAAGTCAATCAGACAGATGCAAGTGTTCCTGTAATTGTCTAAGGTGATCATTATATGCAGATTAATTATGTAGATATTATCAATCATATTAATTGGACCACTGTATGGAGGTATAAGAAGACTGATATAATATGAAGATAGAAGTCAGACAGATAAAAAGACTATAATCTAAAGCGTCTGAGGTAAAGAAAAGTATGTCACCACGTACCAAAAACCATTAAGAGATAAAGAGCCCCTTAAAACAGGTTTAATGGACCAGGTAAAACACTCCATCTTAATGGCAACCCCACAGGGCCCCTGCACATGGATTACCCATCAACTGACTTTGATTATACATATCTAGGTCCTTTGAAAAGACTGCAGGATTTTGGGAGTGTATATACATGAGAGTTTCTATTTATCTTGGATCATCCACCAAGGGTTAAAAATGTTTTTTTTTTCAGGATGGCCCTTAGAAACAATGCTATGGTAATAACTACAATAATTTCAAGGTAATTTAAATTATCTAATCTCAGGGTTAAAGGAATGCAAAACTTAAACATTATTTTTTTATCATATTCAAATTTCAAGATATTCTCAGCACACTTACATCATTACTGTAGCAAGTGGGATTTTTTATGCAGAAAAAGAAAGGAAATACAAACATTTTATATTTCTTTTTTCTGCATATTTTAGTTTCAAAATATATAAAGCACCTATCACTTTCAGCAGTGCAACACTATGAAAAATCTTTGAAATCTGTGAGCAATCAGAGTCACGCCATGTTTTTATATCAATAAGGCAAACCTAATTATTATCAGCAGGATTTAATATTTTTTTCTCTCCTGGACAGGTCAAATAGTGTGACCAACAGTCATGAACTCATACTTAATATATCTCCACCTCAACACTTTTCTGTATCCATTATGACAAACAGCAGAATTGGCCAGGTAACTATGATTTAGGCCCTAAATGTGTATACTGGAGTAAGGAGTTCCACCTGCTAAAAATAAAATTCCATTTTGCATTAAGAAACCATGCAGGAGAAGAGATAATGCTGTATTGTAGTCTACATTAAAATAAAGAGGTGGGGGGGGGGGGGGGCGGAGTCTTAATGAGTAAAAACAACCGATTTGTATTCGATCCTACATGAAGCAAATCTTTGTGGCCTCACTCAAATTTGCATAACATATCTCACAGTTATTGTTCAAGTTGACAAAAAACTGTTTAACATATTATCTCCCCCCATCAAATCTTTATTCATTAACAAAGTGTGTGACATGCAAGGCAATGCATGCTGGGATGCCTGATGCCCCTCCCCCCTCCACATCACACATACACACAGACACAGTGGAGGCACTGTGACACCAGTGTAATACAAGGAGGAGGGCATTGCACACGTGGAACCAGCTCCATCTTAAACCACTACAGGTAAGTACAACTTTGTGGATATTTTTTTCTGGTTGAATGTCTGCAATTTTAAGTTGGCTTGCCTTAGCTGGATTACTTTTATAATGTATGTACTAAATTAAGGGTTAACTAAAGTTGTTGCTGAGTTTGTGTATTCTTATGTAAATCAACTTTAAAGAACCTGCAAAGGTACATAGGCATGTCTGATAACTGTATGTGAAAAGTTTGGCATTTTGCTTCAATTAAGTGTATTAACAGAGGAATATCAACACTGAGTGAGGTGTCACTAAACTAGTAGACTTAATTTCATTTTACTTTAACGCACAGGGTGAATATTCTGCAAATGATATACACATTAAACATTATGATATATGGAAGCACCTGTACCTTAACAGTTATGCACCCCTCAGCAACTTTGATCTTGCTGCACTACATGTTTCTGTGACATTTTACTGCAAAATGATTAACATTTGGACAACAGCATTTATAGCATATAAATTAGCTTTAATATCATTATTTGTAAGCTGGGGAGGTATTGCTCTACACACTTATAGCCAACAATTTCAATTTGTGTGTGTGTGGGGGGGGGGGGGGGGGGGCTGGAA